>OU896709.1:65634057-66114426 GCA_918026855.4 Phaedon cochleariae | reverse complement strand
AAATTGCAAAAATTCCTGAAGATTGGGGAAATCTATGAAAATTGCAAAAATGCTTGAAAATTGCAAAAATAGCAGAATTTGCAAAATTCCTGAAAATAGCAAAAATCGCAAAAATACCTGAAAATTGCAAAAATTCCTGAAAATAGTAAAAATTTGAAAAAATAGCTGCAAATCGCAAAAATGCCTGAAAATTGCAAAAATTCCTGAAAATTGCAAAAATCGCAAACATTCCTCAAAATTGTAAACATATCTAAGGTTGGGTTACTAGATCTGGTAACATATCCTAGGTTAGGTTACTAGATCTAGTAACATATCTTAGGTTTGGTTACTAGATCTGGTAACATATCCCAGGTTAGGTTTACTAGATCTAGTAACATATCTTAGGTTAGGTTACTAGATCTGGTAACATATCCTAGGTTAGGTTACTAGATCTAGTAACATATCTTAGGTTAGGTTACTAGATCTGGTAACATATCTTAGGTTAGGTTACTAGATCTGGTAACATATCTTAGGTTAGGTTACTAGATCTAGTAACATATCTTAGGTTAGGTTACTAGATCTAGTAACATATCTTAGGTTGGGTTACTAGATCTGGTAACATATCCTAGGTTAGGTTACTAGATCTAGTAACATATCTTAGGTTAGGTTACTAGATCTGGTAACATATCCTAGGTTAGGTTACTAGATCTGGTAACATCTTAATCAATTTTTTATAATTGGAGTGCCCAGTATATTTGCATATTTTCTGAAGCATTTCTGCATCGAAAATTCCTGAAAATAGTAAAAAATTGCAAAAATTACTGAAAATTGCAAAAATTCCGGGGAAAATAGTAAAAGTTTCAAAAAATTCCTAAAAATAGCAAAAAATCGCAAAATGACAAAAATTGCAAAAATTCCTAAGAATTGCAAAAATTTCTGAAAATTGCAAAAATGCAAAAATTCCGGAAAATTGCAAAAATCTCAAGAAATTCCTGAAAATTGCAAAAATCGCAAAAATGACAAAATTTGCAAAAATTGCAATAATTCCTAAGAATTGCAAAAATTCCGAAAAAATTGTCTAAATTTCAAGAAATCCCTGAAAATTGCAAAAAACTGCAAAAAATTCCTGAAAATTGGAAAATTTCCAGAAAATTGCAAAAATTCCTGAAGATTGCGGAAATCTATGAAAATTACAAAAATAGCAGAATTAGCAAAATTCCTGAAAATAGCAAAAATCGCAAAAATTACTCAAAGTTGTAAACATATCTAAGGTTGGGTTACTAGAATTGGTAACATATCTTAGGTTGGGGTTACTAGATCTGGGTAACATATCCTAGGTTAGGTTACTAGATCTAGTAACATATCTTAGGTTAGGTTACTAGATCTGATAACATATCTTAGGTTGGGTTACTAGATCTGGTAACATATCCTAGGTTAGGTTACTAGATCTAGTAACATATCTTAGGTTAGGTTACTAGATCTGGTAACATATCTTAGGTTGGGTTACCAGATCTGGTAACATCTTAATCAAATTTTTTTAATTGGAATGCCCAGTATATTTGCATATTTTCTGAAGTCTGAAGTATTTCTGCTTCAAAAATTCCTGAAAATAGTAGAAATTGCAAAAAATTACTGAAAATTGCAAAAAATTCCGGAAAATAGTAAAAATTTCAAAAAATTCCTAAAAATTGCAAAAATCGCAAAAATGACAAAAATTCCTAAGAATTGCAAAAATTTTTGAAAATTGCAAAAATGCGAAAATTGCGGAAAATTGTAAAAATTTCAAAAAATTCCTAAACATTGCAAAAATCGCAAAAATGACAAAAATTGCAAAAATTGCAAAAATTCCTAAGAATTGCAAAAATTTCTGAAAATTGCAAAAATTCCGAAAAATTGTATAAATTTCAAGAAATTCCTGAAAATTGCAAAAATCGCAAAAATGCCTGAAAATTGCAAAAACTGCAAAAATTTCTGAAAATTGAAAAATTTCCAGAAAATTGCAAAAATTCCTGAAGATTGCGGAAATCAATGAAATTTGCAAAAATAGCAGAATTTGCAAAATTCCTGAAAATAGCAAAAATCGCAAAAATTACTCAAAATTGTAAACATATCTAAGGTTGGGTTACTAGATCTGGTAACATATCTTAGGTTGGGTTACTAGATCTGGTAACATATCCTAGGTTAGGTTACTAGATCTAGTAACATAATCTTAGGTTAGGTTACTAGATCTGGTAACATATCTTAGGTTGGGTTACCAGATCTGGTAACATCCTAATCAATTTTTTTAATTGGAAATGCCCAGTATGTTTGCATATTTTCTGAAGCATTTCTGCTTCAAAAATTCCTGAAAATAGTAAAAATTGCAAAAATCACTGAAAATTGCAAAAATTCCGGAAAATAGTGAAAATTTCAAAAAATTACTAAAAATTGCAAAATCGCAAAAATGACAAAAATTGCAAAAATTCCTAAGAATTGCAAAAATTTCTGAAAATTGCAAAAATTCCGGAAAATTGTAAAAATTTCAAGAAATTCCTGAAAATTGCAAAAATCGCAAAAATGACAAAATCTGCAAAAATTGCAAAAATTCCTAAGAATTGCAAAAATTTCTGAAAATTGCGAAAATTCCGGAAAATTGTAAAAATTTCAAGAAATTCCTGAAAATTGCAAATATCGCAAAAATGCCTGAAAATTGCAAAAACTGCAAAAATTCTTGAAAATTGGAAAATTTCCAGAAAATTGCAAAATTTCAGAAGATTGGGGAAATCTATGAAAATTGCAAAAATGCTTGAAAATTGCAAAAATAGCAGAATTTGCAAAATTCCTGAAATAGCAAAAATCGCAAAAATACCTGAAAATTGCAAAAATTCCTGAAAATAGTAAAAATTTGAAAAAATAGCTGCAAATAGCAAAAATCGCAAAAATGCCTGAAAATTGCAAAAATTCCTGAAAATTGCAAAAATCGCAAACATTCCTCAAAATTGTAAACATATCTAAGGTTGGGTTACTAGATCTGGTAACATATCCTAGGTTAGGTCACTAGATCTAGTAACATATCTTAGGTTGGGTTACTAGATCTGGTAACATATCCTAGGTTAGGTTACTAGATCTAGTAACATATCTTAGGTTAGGTTACTAGATCTGGTAACATATCCTAGGTTAGGTTACTAAATCTAGTAACATATCTTAGGTTAGGTTACTAGATCTGGTAACATATCTTAGGTTAGGTTACTAGATCTGGTAACATATCTTAGGTTAGGTTACTAGATCTAGTAACATATCATAGGTTAGGTTACTAGATCTAGTAACATATCTTAGGTTGGGTTACTAGATCTGGTAACATATCCTAGGTTAGGTTACTAGATCTAGTAACATATCTCAGGTTAGGTTACTAGATCTGGTAACATATCCTAGGTTAGGTTACTAGATCTGGTAACATCTTAATCAATTTTTTTAATTGGAGTGCCCAGTATATTTGCATATTTTCTGAAGCATTTCTGCATCAAAAATTCCTGAAAATAGTAAAAATTGCAAAAATTACTGAAAATTGCAAAAATCGCAAAAATGCCTGAAAATTGCAAAAACTGCAAAAATTTCTGAAAATTGCGAAAATTCCGGAAAATTGTAAAAATTTCAAGAAATTCCTGAAAATTGCAAATATCGCAAAAATGCCTGAAAATTGCAAAAACTGCAAAAATTCTTGAAAATTGGAAAATTTCCAGAAAATTGCAAAATTCCTGAAGATTGGGGAAATCTATGAAAATTGCAAAAATGCTTGAAAATTGCAAAAATAGCAGAATTTGCAAAATTCCTGAAAATAGCAAAAATCGCAAAAATACCTGAAAATTGCAAAAATTCCTGAAAATAGTAAAAATTTGAAAAAATAGCTGCAAATAGCAAAAATGCCTGAAAATTGCAAAAATTCCTGAAAATTGCAAAAATCGCAAACATTCCTCAAAATTGTAAACATCTAAGGTCGGGTTACTAGATCTGGTAACATATCCTAGGTTAGGTTACTAGATCTAGTAACATATCTTAGGTTGGGTTACTAGATCTGGTAACATATCCTAGGTTAGGATACTAAATCTAGTAACATATCTTAGGTTAGGTTACTAGATCTGGTAACATATCTTAGGTTAGGTTACTAGATCTGGTAACATATCTTAGGTTAGGTTACTAGATCTAGTAACATATCTTAGGTTAGGTTACTAGATCTAGTAACATATCTTAGGTTGGGTTACTAGATCTGGTAACATATCCTAGGTTAGGTTACTAGATCTAGTAACATATCTTAGGTTAGTTACTAGATCTGGTAACATATCCTAGGTTGGGTTACTAGATCTGGTAACATCTTAATCAATTTTTTTAATTGGAGTGCCCAGTATATTTGCATATTTTCTGAAGCATTTCTGCATCGAAAATTCCTGAAAATAGTAAAAATTGCAAAAATTACTGAAAATTGCAAAAATTCCGGAAAATAGTAAAAGTTTCAAAAAATTCCTAAAAATAGCAAAAATCGCAAAAATGACAAAAATTGCAAAAATTCCTAAGAATTGCAAAAATTTCTGAAAATTGCAAAAATGCAAAAATTCCGGAAAATTGCAAAAATCTCAAGAAATTCCTGAAAATTGCAAAAATCGCAAAAATGACAAAATTTGCAAAAATTGCAAAAATTCCTAAGAATTGCAAAAATTCCGAAAAATTGTATAAATTTCAAGAAATCCCTGAAAATTGCAAAAACTGCAAAAATTCCTGAAAATTGGAAAATTTCCAGAAAATTGCAAAAATTCCTGAAGATTGCGGAAATCTATGAAAATTGCAAAAATAGCAGAATTTGCAAAATTCCTGAAAATAGCAAAAATCGCAAAAATTACTCAAAGTTGTAAACACATCTAAGGTTGGGTTACTAGATCTGGTAACATATCTTAGGTTGGGTTACTAGATCTGGTAACATATCCTAGGTTAGGTTACTAGATCTAGTAACATATCTTAGGTTAGGTTACTAGATCTGGTAACATATCTTAGGTTGGGTTACTAGATCTGGTAACATATCTTAGGTTAGGTTACTAGATCTGGTAACATATCTTAGGTCGGGTTACCAGATCTGGTAACATCTTAATCAATTTTTTTAATTGGAATGCCCAGTATATTTGCATATTTTCTGAAGTCTGAAGTATTTCTGCTTCAAAAATTCCTGAAAATAGTAGAAATTGCAAAAATTACTGAAGATTGCAAAAATTCCGGAAAAAAGTAAAAATTTCAAAAAATTCCTAAAAATTGCAAAAATCGCAAAAAATGACAAAAATTCCTAAGAATTGCAAAAATTTTTGAAAATTGCAAAAATGCGAAAATTGCGGAAAATTGTAAAAATTTCAAAAAATTCCTAAAAATTGCAAAAATCGCAAAAATGACAAAAATTGCAAAACTTGCAAAAATTCCTAAGAATTGCAAAAATTTCTGAAAATTGCAAAAATTCCGAAAAATTGTATAAATTTCAAGAAATTCCTGAAAATTGCAAAAATCGCAAAAATGCCTGAAAATTGCAAAAACTGCAAAAATTTCTGAAAATTTGAAAAATTTCCAGAAAATTGCAAAAATTCCTGAAGATTGCGGAAATCAATGAAATTTGCAAAAATAGCAGAATTTGCAAAATTCCTGAAAATAGCAAAAATCGCAAAAATTACTCAAAATTGTAAACATATCTAAGGTTGGGTTACTAGATCTGGTAACATATCTTAGGTTGGGTTACTAGATCTGGTAACATATCCTAGGTTAGGTTACTAGATCTAGTAACATATCTTAGGTTAGGTTACTAGATCTGGTAACATATCCTAGGTTAGGTTACTAAATCTAGTAACATATCTTAGGTTAGGTTACTAGATCTGGTAACATATCTTAGGTTAGGTTACTAGATCTGGTAACATATCTTAGGTTAGGTTACTAGATCTAGTAACATATCTTAGGTTAGGTTACTAGATCTAGTAACATATCTTGGGTTGGGTTACTAGATCTGGTAACATATCCTAGGTTAGGTTACTAGATCTAGTACATATCTTAGGTTAGGTTACTAGATCTGGTAACATATCCTAGGTTAGGTTACTAGATCTGGTAACATCTTAATCAATTTTTTTAATTGGAGTGCCCAGTATATTTGCATATTTTCTGAAGCATTTCTGCATCAAAAATTCCTGAAAATAGTAAAAATTGCAAAAATTACTGAAAATTGCAAAAATCGCAAAAATGCCTGAAAATTGCAAAAACTGCAAAAATTCTTGAAAATTGGAAAATTTCCAGAAAATTGCAAAAATTCCTGAAGATTAGGGAAATCTATGAAAATTGCAAAAATGCTTGAAAATTGCAAAAATAGCAGAATTTGCAAAATTCCTGAAAATAGCAAAAATCGCAAAAATACCTGAAAATTGTAAAAATTTGAAAAAATAGCTGCAAATAGCAAAAATCGCAAA
The DNA here is from genome assembly GCA_918026855.4 of Phaedon cochleariae. Taxonomy (NCBI): domain Eukaryota; kingdom Metazoa; phylum Arthropoda; class Insecta; order Coleoptera; family Chrysomelidae; genus Phaedon; species Phaedon cochleariae. The sequence continues at coordinate 66,107,986 of OU896709.1, read as the reverse complement.
AATGCCTGAAAATTGCAAAAATTCCTGAAAATTGCAAAAATCGCAAACATTCCTCAAAATTGTAAACATATCTAAGGTTGGGTTACTAGATCTGGTAACATATCCTAGGTTAGGTTACTAGATCTAGTAACATATCTTAGGTTGGGTTACTAGATCTGGTAACATATCCTAGGTTAGGTTACTAGATCTAGTAACATATCTTAGGTTAGGTTACTAGATCTGGTAACATATCCTAGGTTAGGTTACTAGATCTAGTAACATATCTTAGGTTAGGTTACTAGATCTGGTAACATATCTTAGGTTAGGTTACTAGATCTGGTAACATATCTTAGGTTAGGTTACTAGATCTAGTAACATATCTTAGGTTAGGTTACTAGATCTAGTAACATATCTTAGGTTGGGTTACTAGATCTGGGTAACATATCCTAGGTTAGGTTACTAGATCTAGTAACATATCTTAGGTTAGGTTACTAGATCTGGTAACATATCCTAGGTTAGGTTACTAGATCTGGTAACATCTTAATCAATTTTTTTAATTGGAGTGCCCAGTATATTTGCATATTTTCTGAAGCATTTCTGCATCGAAAATTCCTGAAAATAGTAAAAATTGCAAAAATTACTGAAAATTGCAAAAATTCCGGAAAATAGTAAAAGTTTCAAAAAATTCCTAAAAATAGCAAAAATCGCAAAAATGACGAAAATTGCAAAAATTCCTAAGAATTGCAAAAATTTCTGAAAATTGCAAAAATGCAAGAATTCCGGAAAATTGCAAAAATCTCAAGAAATTCCTGAAAATTGCAAAAATCGCAAAAATGACAAAATTTGCAAAAATTGCAAAAATTCCTAAGAATTGCAAAAATTCCGAAAAATTGTATAAATTTCAAGAAATCCCTGAAAATTGCAAAAACTGCAAAAATTCCTGAAAATTGGAAAATTTCCAGAAAATTGCAAAAATTCCTGAAGATTGCGGAAATCTATGAAAATTGCAAAAATAGCAGAATTTGCAAAATTCCTGAAAATAGCAAAAATCGCAAAATTACTCAAAGTTGTAAACATATCTAAGGTTGGGTTACTAGATCTGGTAACATATCTTAGGTTGGGTTACTAGATCTGGTAACATATCCTAGGTTAGGTTACTAGATCTAGTAACATATCTTAGGTTAGGTTACTAGATCTGGTAACATATCTTAGGTTGGGTTACTAGATCTGGTAACATATCCTAGGTTAGGTTACTAGATCTAGTAACATATCTTAGGTTAGGTTACTAGATCTGGTAACATATCTTAGGTTGGGTTACCAGATCTGGTAACATCTTAATCAATTTTTTTAATTGGAATGCCCAGTATATTTGCATATTTTCTGAAGTCTGAAGTATTTTCTGCTTCAAAAATTCCTGAAAATAGTAGAAATTGCAAAAATTACTGAAAATTGCAAAAATTCCGGGAAAATAGTTAAAATTTCAAAAAATTCCTAAAAATTGCAAAAATCGCAAAAATGACAAAAATTCTCAAGAATTGCAAAAATTTTTGAAAATTGCAAAAATGCGAAAATTGCGGAAAATTGTAAAAATTTCAAAAAATTCCTAAAAATTGCAAAAATCGCAAAAATGACAAAAATGACAAAAATTGCAAAAATTGCAAAAATTCCTAAGAATTGCAAAAATTTCTGAAAATTGCAAAAATTCCGAAAAATTGTATAAATTTCAAGAAATTCCTGAAAATTGCAAAAATCGCAAAAATGCCTGAAAATTGCAAAAACTGCAAAAATTTCTGAAAATTGAAAAATTTCCAGAAAATTGCAATAATTCCTGAAGATTGCGGAAATCAATGAAATTTGCAAAAATAGCAGAATTTGCAAAATTCCTGAAAATCGCAAAAATCGCAAAAATTACTCAAAATTGTAAACATATCTAAGGTTGGGTTACTAGATCTGGTAACATATCTTAGGTTGGGTTACTAGATCTGGTAACATATCCTAGGTTAGGTTACTAGATCTAGTAACATATCTTAGGTTAGGTTACTAGATCTGGTAACATATCTTAGGTTGGGTTACCAGATCTGGTAACATCCTAATCAATTTTTTTAATTGGAATGCCCAGTATGTTTGCATATTTTCTGAAGCATTTCTGCTTCAAAAATTCCTGAAAATAGTAAAAATTGCAAAAATCACTGAAAATTGCAAAAATTCCGGAAAATAGTGAAAATTTCAAAAAATTACTAAAAATTGCAAAAATCGCAAAAATGACAAAAATTGCAAAAATTCCGGAAAATTGTAAAAATTTCAAGAAATTCCTGAAAATTGCAAAAATCGCAAAAATGACAAAATCTGCAAAAATTGCAAAAATTCCTAAGAATTGCAAAAATTTCTGAGGAATTGCGAAAATTCCGGAAAATTGTAAAAATTTCAAGAAATTCCTGAAAATTGCAAATATCGCAAAAATGCCTGAAAATTGCAAAAACTGCAAAAATTCTTGAAAATTGGAAAATTTCCAGAAAATTGCAAAAATTCCTGAAGATTGGGGAAATCTATGAAAATTGCAAAAATGCTTGAAAATTGCAAAAATAGCAGAATTTGCAAAATTCCTGAAAATAGCAAACATCGCAAAAATACCTGAAAATTGCAAAAATTCCTGAAAATAGTAAAAATTTGAAAAAATAGCTGCAAATAGCAAAAATCGCAAAAATGCCTGAAAATTGCAGAAATTCCTGAAAATTGCAAAAATCGCAAACATTCCTCAAAATTGTAAACATATCTAAGGTTGGGTTACTAGATCTGGTAACATATCCTAGGTTAGGTTACTAGATCTAGTAACATATCTTAGGTTGGGTTACTAGATCTGGTAACATATCCTAGGTTAGGTTACTAGATCTAGTAACATATCTTAGGTTAGGTTACTAGATCTGGTAACATATCCTAGGTTAGGTTACTAGATCTAGTAACATATCTTAGGTTAGGTTTACTAGATCTGGTAACATATCTTAGGTTAGTGTACTAGATCTGGTAACATATCTTAGGTTAGGTTACTAGATCTAGTAACATATCTTAGGTTAGGTTACTAGATCTAGTAACATATCTTAGGTTGGGTTACTAGATCTGGTAACATATCCTAGGTTAGGTTACTAGATCTAGTAACATATCTTAGGTTAGGTTACTAGATCTGGTAACATATCCTAGGTTAGGTTACTAGATCTGGTAACATCTTAATCAATTTTTTTAATTGGAGTGCCCAGTATATTTGCATATTTTCTGAAGCATTTCTGCATCGAAAATTCCTGAAAATAGTAAAAATTGCAAAAATTACTGAAAATTGCAAAAATTCCGGAAAATAGTAAAAGTTTCAAAAAATTCCTAAAAATAGCAAAAATCGCAAAAATGACAAAAATTGCAAAAATTCCTAAGAATTGCAAAAATTTCTGAAAATTGCAAAAATGCAAAAATCCGGAAAATTGCAAAAATCTCAAGAAATTCCTGAAAATTGCAAAAATCGCAAAAATGACAAAATTTGCAAAAATTGCAAAAATTCCTAAGAATTGCAAAAATTCCGAAAAATTGTATAAATTTCAAGAAATCCCTGAAAATTGCAAAAACTGCAAAAATTCCTGAAAATTGGAAAATTTCCAGAAAATTGCAAAAATTCCTGAAGATTGCGGAAATCTATGAAAATTGCAAAAATAGCAGAATTTGCAAAATTCCTGAAAATAGCAAAAATCGCAAAAATTCCTCAAAATTGTAAACATATCTAAGGTTGGGTTACTAGATCTGGTAACATATCTTAGGTTGGGTTACTAGATCTGGTAACATATCCTAGGTTAGGTTACTAGATCTAGTAACATATCTTAGGTTAGGTTACTAGATCTGGTAACATATCTTAGGTTGGGTTACCAGATCTGGTAACATCTTAATCAATTTTTTTAATTGGAATGCCCAGTATATTTGCATATTTTCTGAAGTCTGAAGTATTTCTGCTTCAAAAATTCCTGAAAATAGTAGAAATTGCAAAAATTACTGAAAATTGCAAAAATTCCGGAAAATAGTAAAAATTTCAAAAAATTCCTAAAAATTGCAAAAATCGCAAAAATGACAAAAATTCCTAAGAATTGCAAAAATTTTTGAAAATTGCAAAAATGCGAAAATTGCGGAAAATTGTAAAAATTTCAAAAAATTCCTAAAAATTGCAAAAATCGCAAAAATGACAAAAATTGCAAAAATTGCAAAAATTCCTAAGAATTGCAAAAATTTCTGAAAATTGCAAAAATTCCGAAAAATTGTATAAATTTCAAGAAATTCCTGAGAATTGCAAAAATCGCAAAAATGCCTGAAAATTGCAAAAACTGCAAAAATTTCTGAAAATTGAAAAATTTCCAGAAAATTGCAAAAATTCCTGAAGATTGCGGAAATCAATGAAATTTGCAAAAATAGCAGAATTTGCAAAATTCCTGAAAATAGCAAAAATCGCAAAAATTACTCAAAATTGTAAACATATCTAAGGTTGGGTTACTAGATCTGGTAACATATCTTAGGTTGGGTTACTAGATCTGGTAACATATCCTAGGTTAGGTTACTAGATCTAGTAAAAAATTTGGAAATTCGAAATGGCGGATCCAATATGGCGGACGAGTTTTGTAATTATGGTCAGATTCTATTCAAAATTGGTATCTGGAGGTTTCAGAGGTCGGAGATAATTATGAATCATTTGTCAAAATGGGGAAATTCAAAATGGTGGATTCAATAGGGCGGACGAGTTTTATAATTATTATGATCAGATTGTATGCAAAATTGGAGGGGGTTTTCAGAGTCGGAAATAATGATTCTTTTACCAAAATTTGGAAATCCAAGATGGCAGATTGAATATGGCTGACGAGTTTTGTAACTTAATCCGATTCCATTCCAAATTTGTATATCGTCGGTGTAATTAGCAATGTGCGTAACTCCAATATTGGGTCAAAATGACATTTTTGTGCCATCTGTTGGGAAAAAATTCAACGAATATGTTGGAAAACGGTCAATCTCCGAATAAATTTCTCCAGCAGAATAAACTCAATAAAGAAAAAGTCGTAACTCCAACGCGCCATTTTATGTTCGGCAATATTCGTATCTCCTTGTCTACTGTTCACATGTTCGGCAAAACATCATCAACTTCTGGTTTATTATAGTAAAAAAATATGCAATCTCATTTTGGAAAAGGTAATCAAAACATTTATACTGAATGATGCATGCTTGATAATGATCAATATCAATAAAAATCAATTGAAATTGGGTTTATAATCGTTATCATGGAGTTACGAATTTTTCGCTCTCATCCAAATGATTCGAATCTTAGAGTTAAGTCATTCATGGAGTTTGGTTCCGCACCTCGTTCAGTACACACGTATATTAAACCAGCCTGCAACCGTTTGTGAAATTACAGTGTATCTACTAGTTATTGCTTATACCTGAAGTCTGTGAGATAATCAAACAGAGTAAGTGACCTGTGCAGAACTATTGACTACCTATTTCAAGTTATCCCAATCCTGGAAAGCAAATTCCTGTTTTTCATTATTCAAAGAGAATCGTCATTGTTTATATTTTGATATTGTGGCATGCTAGCAAGCATGACCCCTCCCACTACCACCGCTTGCTATCTGTGCAGGGAGATTCTGACCGACGGTGATAGCGAAATCCAAGTGTTTTGCTCAGTATGTAAACGCCGCAGCCATGCTAGGTGTGCTCGATCTTCGTCAGGATGGCCCGTCGACGTTTCATCGACGCCGTTCGTCTGGACATGTGATGATTGTAAAAGCTTTTCTCGTGCATCCCTGCAGATTAACAATGATCAATTTCGAGCCATTATGGACCAATTCGCAATTTTATCTAATTCAATGGCTACTTGTAACAATAGAATTGAGGATCTCAGCGCCACTCTGTCTGCCCAATCATTAACCTTAGCCAGCTGCCTTGAAGACATATCTTCTCTACATTCCGAGAATCGAGAACTCCGTGGTAAAATCACGGCATTAGAAGACAAACTCAACAACCAATCCCATCTGTCATCCGAGGAAGTCGTGGTCGAGAGCTCTGAAAGAATAAAACGCGAGAAGAATGTTCTGATTATGGGAATTCCTGAAAATACTGCATCTGAGGATCTTAGCTATGCCAAAAATTTGCTTCTCCATATCGCACCTGATTCCGCAGAACAAATTGTGTCTGGGATTCGACTAGGCAAAATAATAGAGTTGAATAAACCCCGCCCCTTCCGTCTAACTTTCAGTTCATCCGAGGTCGCTCTTGAAGTTTTACGAAACAAATCGAACATCACTCGTAACACACACCCTTCAATCACGATAAAATCCGATAAGACACCGAACCAACTTCAACACCTCAAAAACCTACGTGAAGAACTGAAACTAAGGTCGCAAGTTGAAAATAACCTTACAATTAAATACGTGAACAGAATACCTAAAATTGTTACTACTCCATCTGGAACTATGACAGCCACCAAGAGAGGTCGTGACGAAGTTTTTTCCCCTAGGCGTAAATCTGGAACAAAAATTCCTAAATCCGGACAATCAAGCAAACAATAGCAACCCATAAACATCACATTCTGGAACTGCCACGGATTTTCAAACCTACAGGACTTTGCTAGTGACCAAGTGACCATAATAACTTCCATATTCTGTGCCTATCTGAAACCTGGATGACTAATCAATTAGTTCCATCAGCTCATCTGCCAGCTTTTAAAGTTGTGAGCTCAAACGCCATAAGAGAAAAATCATCCGGAAGAGCTAGTGGCGGGTTAGCAATTTTTTACAATGAACAACTTTCATTAACAATCTTTGATTACACTTCTTGGTGGATTTTTTGTTTGATTAGTCATTCTGGTTGCAAATTCATTTTATGTAATATTTATTTTAAACCTAGTCTAGATATCATTACTTGTTAGAATTATTTCAATACTCTTTAAGCGAAATTATCGAACAATATGATTTACCAATAATAATCGGCGGAGATTTCAATTCTAGAGTTTCTGACAATTATTCGACTCCAACTGAATTATTCGAGAATACAAACTTGTACCATGAAAGACGTAGCAGCGACGACATCCTGAATACTCGGGGTCGTAAGATCTTAGATTTCATGAATTGTAACGGTCTTTCTTAATCCAACTGAAAAATGTACAGTATGCAACCAAAACCAACTTGAATCAATCAACCACATCATGTTTGATTGCCCAATCTATTGTTCAATGAAACCCTTGGATTCAGATTGTTTATCTAGCCCTGTTTCTCTGTTCTACGCACTTGAAAACTTGTCGAATGAATCAGCTAAAACGATTGCTCGCTATATTTGGAATGTCCTCAAGCTACGATCCTTCATTTTAAATGAATAATGCTCTATTATTAAGTACAGGTCACTATTATAATTTTGTTTGTTTTTCTTAGTCGCTATTAATAATATGTTAGGTATAGTTGTAATGCTCTCTTGATATATATAAACATTAGTGCCAAACATACTTGATAACCAAACCCTTGCTGTAAAACTGTCTGTTTTTGAAAGCAATAAAGTTAATGAAATGAATGAAAAAGTCATTCAGTTTTATTGCTCTCCTGAAAAGTTAGTCATTGTGGAGTTACGCACTTTGCTAATTACACCGACGATATGGGGGATTTTGGGATGGGAGATTATGATTCTTCATCAGAATTAGGAAATTGAAGATGGAGGATCCAATGGCAACTGAGTTTTATAATTATGATCCGATTCTATTCAAAATTTGTATCTGGGTGTTTTCGGGGTCGGAGAAGAGTTAGAAAACAAAATAATAAAAGTATAATGATAAATATTTAACTAAAATAATATTTTCAAGAAATAATTGTATATAGCAAAACAACGTTTGCCGGGTATCAGCTATTGTAATAAATATTAGTTTGAAAAACTAATGAAACACTTTTTTATAGATAGTCAAACTAAAAAGAAGTGAGTAGGAAATAAAGAGTAGTTTGAAAAAATGAAGAGGTATAGAGAACCGAACTAAAAAGAAGTAGAAAATAAATAGAGTAGTTTGAAAAACTAAAGAATCCCGCTTTTGTTGATTAACAAACTAAAAAGAAGTTGAAATAATATAATGAAAGTTTTCTGATGAATATTTACCTAAAAATATTTTTCTAGAAATAATGTTTATGGCAAAACAACGTTTGCCGGGTCAGCTAGTGATTTCATAAAAACCGATCCCTTTTTATTTCAATAAAAAAGCCACGGCATATCCAATGGGATGTTTGTCTCTGAAAAACTGATTATATTGATGGCTTCTCATACCGATCCCAATTTGTTAAAGAACGCACATCTAATAGCTGAGATATAGAGGGGGGGACGCGTTTGAAATGAGACATGCTGTAGATTCGTTAATGTTGAATATTTTCTTATGGAACTTGGTACCTACAGATCTATTTCAGAGGCCTCTACATTTCAAGAAAAAATTCGTAATCATTTCGTATTTATTTACTAATAGGATTTTGCTTCATTATCATTACTTTTCTCTGATGAGATGTATGTTTGCAGGTGGTGGTACAATAAAGGCTCTAGAAATGTTCAGCAGTCTGGATGTGAAACACTTGCAGCTGGATTCCTTGGGCTTCATACATTGTGCCAGAATGATGACCACAGGACTGTCAGTTCACGTTATGCACTAATCTTTTCGATGCCACATTGAAATTTTTCTCCTCCAATTATAAAGATGTAAGTGAAAAAAGTTACAGCCAAGTACTTTACATTCAACAATTTAGTTGTCCCAAAGAAATATTTCAAACTATTTTCCCAATGTAGAACTGACAAAATTCCATTATTTGCTGGATTACATTATTTTAGCATAGATTATTATTTTTCTTTTACATTCCCAGAGTTCGGATCATCTAACGTATTCATATAAATTCGGATCGTTTACGAAACTGAACGAGTTCATGGACTTCAGGGAAAGAATGAATAACAGTTTACATTATGCGATCGTTGGGGTGGGTGGACAGGATTGTGCTCAAGTTGGTGGAGTGCATGTCTCTGGACACTCGATCTGTACTCCATAACCATATCACCCAAAGAGGACAAAATCGAATGGAATTGCTTGAGGTACATGTAAAACTTAACTAAAACTATTTTATTATTTTCTTTTCAAAATCATTCTTTAGTTTACTCAGTTGGTCCTCTTTCATGTGTAACAACATCAACAAGTGATATTATTGTAAAAAAACTTGATTTCAAAAACTCAGCATTGGTTTTTAATACCATGCTTTATGTTGATGAATGTTCATTGTAAAAGCAAGATGAATAGGCCAGTTGAATAATATGAAATGTATTTTTTCTACAAGCGTGCGTGATTCACCCTATACCCGCACGCAATTTAGTTTGGGAAGTGTCATTTTCCCGCAACAATGTGGGAAAATTTTCCCACACTAGTGCGGGAAATTTTTTCCCGCACTAGTGCGGGAAAACAAAGATATGATAAAATCGCTAGTAATATAAGTGGTTGGTGATGGAATATAAAAGTTTAAGTTTGTTTGTTGCAGTATTAAGTATGTATGTTCAGAATCATCCATCAAATTGCACTATTCATTGTGAAAATTAAGAAATATTGAGAAATAAAAATTGATTATTATAAAAATCCCCCTATAGATTTGGATTGATCTGACTGGGAACGTCAGTTTGTCATGCCAATCAAACCTCAAATAAGTTTGAAATTGTCGAAGTGACAGACAAAGCGTTACTGTCATTTTTGATTCAGTGGAAATGCCACAATGTGATCAAAAACTTCTAGCTATAGGGATTTGATACAGATGCGTTATCACCAACGAAGACTTAAGAAAGGTACACACGTTTTATTGAATGGTGCAACAATAAAGAAATGAAAAAACCGAATGAAGAATAGGTATTCTTGGCTCATTTCATAGAAGTGTCTGGAACCTAGAGACCAAACTCCTAATGGGCCTGCTGGCTTCCGCAATGAACCAACATAATGCGTCAAACAGTAAGTTCACAATAGCTATCACTTATAATCAATAGTTAGAGAATATATATCTCTTGTTAGTTGTTCCTATTTGCTTGAATAATTAATTGAACGATTCAATCAATTTCTTACGCTTGTAGAAAAAATATTGTTCCTAACTCATGCGGAAAGTTTCTTTCCCGCACTCGACTGCTTGCCCGAACTCCGCTTCGCGTCGTTCGTGTCAACGGCAGTCTCGTGCGGGAAAGAATCACTTTCCGCACTTGTTAGGAAAATTACTATTTTTCTGTGACGGGAAAAAAAGTTTGTCATTTCATCTCTGTTGGCAGGTTATAAAATGTCACTTTTCATAAATTACTTTTTTCCCGTGGGAAAAAAGTGAAAACTTTTTTCCCGGGTATATCTCACATATACAGGGTGTTTCATAATTGAATGCTGATCCTAAAGGGCGATAATCCTTGGATGATTTTAAGAAAAATTCTTCATGTGAACATAGTTCCGTAACAGCTTCGTTTCTGAGATACAGGATGTTGAAATTTAACAAAAAAATCAGTTATTCCCCAATATCTCTGAAACCGCTCTGGCTTTTTTCTTCAATTTGTAGAAATACATTTTTTCCATAATAAAGGATTTCTTAATTTCCATCAGTGGCGTCCCTGTTAACATACCCTGTCATATTTTTCATCAAAATAATGATACGCCACTGTCTTTTTTCCAAATGAATATTATTTTTGTAATTATCCTCTATATTCTCATAAAAATGGTCTCTTGTCTTTTTTTCGTCCGGCGAACGGTTTTTGAGTTAGTAAATAAAATGCATTCATTTGCTTGTAGAGGATAATTACAAAAATAATATTTATTTGTATGTATGTATTTCTACAAATTGAAGAAAAAAGCCAGAGCGGTTTCAGTTGATAGTTGAAATTATTAAGAAAAATTTTATGTTCTTCTTTTTAGAGCGTTTAAATAAAAGCTTTTTATTTAAAAGTTTTTTTTACTTTTAATTTTTAGTTATCGCTAGCTGGATTTTTCGATTTACTCTTAACGAGCCTTTTCATTTGATACCCATATTGTAGAAGTATATTGAAAATGACCATTCCGCCATCTTGGATGGTCCGCCATATTCGATTTAGAATCACGTCTGTTATGTCCCGATCAAAATATTAAACAGAACACTCAGTTATAAAAGAAGACAATCGTCACTAGACAGTTTTGTTAATGTTAATGTCACTTCAGATTACATATTTTTCATGTATCATATTATCTATAATATATAGTATTTCTTCTGAGAACCTACTGGTTACTTGTGTACCATAAACACAACAAATTGGCGCAGTCGATAAAGGAGAAGGAAATACCAAATATGGCAACAATCGGAAACATTGAACCCTTCAATCCGAATGCAGCCCTACTTTTATGAAAAATAGGTGCATTGCGAACGGCAGCTCTTCGTCAGTAGGCACTATGGGTTCGAGTTATCAAAATGAGTTAAAATAGCAAAAATTCAGTTATCTAGCAATCATAAGGTTAAGCAAAAAAGATGGGGCGCCACTGCAACTTTTAATTCAAATGAAATGTTACCTGGAAAGTTGAGCAACCAGATAATGAATAATATTAGTTGTTCTCCCAGACTAAAAGACCTAAATTTACCTTAGAGATGTTGTGAGTTGGAGTATCATGTCAATAAACAAATAAAACAGTCATATACAATACCCAAAACATTTAATTATGATGATAGGACTCATATATCACATCACAGGTTTTGACAAATATGCATAATAAAAAATATTAGATACTTATTTTCTGTTAAGAAAATACACTGTTGCCTGCTATAATGTGGATGAAAATATGTATAACCCAACCTTATATTGTACTTGAAAAATCAAGAGCTCCTGTAAGGACGTTTTATAGTCATAGCAGATTTTTTAAAAAATATTATATATGGAAGAATTCTACCAGCGCATAGTATACTATGTGGAGGGGAAGTATGTACCTTTCATGTGTGATTTCATCAATTTATGACCTGGCTATGATTTAAAAATGGTCCATTATACACACTAGCAATGGGCATTATGAGTGAATAAAAATGAAAAATAAAAATATATTTTTATGTCAAAAACCTGTATGGTGTGTCCTACACCAGTTATCCTTGATAAAAATGGCTTCAGTGCCACCACATGAAGCTGCTGAGGGGAAGATTGGCGGAGAGCGGGGTGCTGACTTCACATCCCTGGATGTCAGATGACATTGACAGAGTTGTCGTATTTCCACCTTGAAAAACCATCATCAGGAAGAAACAGGGGACGATATCCAGATTCCAGATTCCAGACTACTATATAGCCACCAAAGGCCTTGTAGAACTAACAGATCCTGGTCGAGCAATGACTCCTGGGAAGAATAGTGCTCCTGGTAGGATAACTCCCGTTGTAGAACTTCCGGTAAAAAAACTCCCGGTAGAAAACTCCCGGTGAAAAAACCCTTAAATATTTCATGAAAATGAGGTTCTGAATTTCTGGACTGCAGAGAGAAAAATCGTGGAAATAAAGCGAGACTCACCTTCTATGAAGGGTTGGGGATTGAAATGACGATGAAGGTAGGCACGTGGCTGCCTGGGTGATGAACCATGAAGATCCTGCCTCTTAAACCAAAACCAGAAGAAATCTGTAGAGTCCAGCAGTCCTTGTAGATCAGCAGCAAATCCAGGATATCCTGATGTGATCCAGAACGCCAGGCGGTACAGGACTTCAAAAGCCGGTTCACACCACAAAAATGGCACTTGACCACCACGAAGAATTTTCTGAAGTGAGCTCTTGTCTCACGACCAGAAAGGAAATCCCTTCTCCAAATTTCCAGAACTTCGAGAACAACCTAACAGTTTCCGCTTTTCAAATTGGCGGAAAATTTGAATATCCAAAATAAAAGACGTTATCGCTACTCCCTCCAGAGACTTGATTCTTCCCAGATGTCTATCTGAACCAATCAGAATTGATGACCAAAATGACGTCACACCTTTCTTCACGCATACTCGGCTTGTTGGTTCGACGATGATGATCTAAGGACATATCAATCCGAATCGGCGTTTGGCGCATGACAATTTTGACACTGTTGACATGGTGTCATGACCGACAGCTAATTGACGTAAAGCGAAATAACAGATCAACAAGATCAAAACATCAACCTGAATTTATCAAATGCATCAATCAAGAAAATAATGCCAAACGAAGTTAATTGATTCACCATGGTCGAGTCCTAGTGAAACCATACGCCTCAGCATTCCTGGAAAATCCAAGACCTATCGTCCTACTGTGATGAAGTTTCAAGTGGAAATAGCAGTGTGAAAAGTGAGTATGAGAATGTCTATGAAATGGTATTTCATATTACTTTATATTATTTATCTCTTTCAGATGAGTTTCTGTAAAAACCATCCGAATCATCCTTCTACTTGGATCACAACAAAGCAGATATAGCAAAAGATATCAGTGTATTTATAGAAATTGTATTTTTATTTTATGTACAGTGTGAAATCTCAGGTGTGTATCCACATATCAGGTTTGAGAATAATTAAATAATATGAAGCAGATTGAGTTCAATTTATGTTATTGAAAAAATGTTAACCATGTTATTGTGACAAAATATCCTGTCAGATGTGCTCAGCATTACAGAATATTATATAATCAGACAAAATATACAGTCATGAAAATTTACATGCTACATCACCTCTCTCCCAAGAAAAAATTTGAATCTGGATTGATTTAAATTTTCAAAAAAATTACAATATCAACAATGGATGCAGAGGGATAAGTACTTCAGATCACCGAGACGAATATCAGTATCCAAATATTGAAATTGCATTTAGAATCAATCAGTGAGATGTCAACTCCTAAACGAACGAAGGCAACTCACTAAAAAAATCCCGAGGTGGAAACAAAAAAGAAAGTTTAAAATTTAAAATTTTGATTTAACCAGCTGTCCACCGTTCAACTGGGGTGACATACGGCCACCAACCTTAAACAGGCCGAACCTGAAACAAAAATACTAAACAAAAAACGTTCGGGAGTATTCCCATTCACGTAGAGTTAGGTCGTCCCTAGAGACTACTCAAGTGCAAAAGCAAAAGAGCGGTACTTTCGAGAAATATGCCCATTGAACCCGCCTGAACAAAAATTCAACAAGACATATATCTCGTCAGCCCAACCTGTCATGAGACAACTATGACGACCCACATCACGTTGTTGTCCACGACCCCTACGCTTCCAAGGTCCCTACAGACAAAAAATAGCTCTTGGCTTTTCAAAATTTACTCAAAAATACTGTGGAAAATATAAGTATCAAAAATTGAAGAATATTCCACAGCAAATGTGAAGTATCAGCATCAAAAGTGCTGATCACTTCCAAAACTTTAAGGTGGAGCAGTGCATGGACTATCACAGGTTATGACTGTCCACATAACCAGTGGCAAAAATAAAAAACAGCGATGTTACTGCCGTGATAAAATCACTAGCTGGGAACATGTCCAAGTCCAGGTAGCTTTAGGAACAATTCCAGGGATAACCAGCTCTTAGCCCGACTGAAAAAGAATAAATGGAACAGTATTTGGACCATCACTGGTTATGTCTGTCCACATAACGCAGTGGAAATAAATGACAGCGGTGTTACTGCCGTGATAACACTAGTTGGGAACATGTCCAAGTTCAGGTAGCTTTAGGAATAATCCAGGGATAACCAACCTTTACCCCAAAAAATATGACCATAAAGATCAAATGCATACCTCTATTCAAGGATTAACTTGGGGTAGTAGCTATGCGTACTAAACATCCTAAGGGAGGTCACGATCGGGAAGTCTAAGTCGGTAGAATTCATAATCGAGTAAATTTTCAAAATCGGGAAAGTCTATCCAAAATTATCCGGAACAGAGATATTTACATAATATTTACATAACTAACTCTAAATACTGTACAAAAAGGAAAATCTCATTACTCGTCAGCAATGAAAAAAAATTGAAAACTGTTGCAATCTAACAGTTTCAATTCAGGGGCTAAATTTTCAAATTTCCATAAATTCGAAATGCTAAATACAAAATACTGAATGTCACAATTCAGAACATTCCAAGGGTGTTTTTGTGAACTTTCACATTCACGGTAGCTACCAAAAAGTTCCTAAAACTTCCAAAAAATTCCAACAAATTCAAAAAAATTCGAAAATTTCAAAAAAATTTCAAAAATATATCTCAAAATATCTCAAAAAAACTAACCGACAGATATGTCCGAGTTAGACCCAAAATAAGGTTTCAAATCCTTAATATGCCAGTCTCCTGCTGGACTACCATTCTCATATTCCAGAGAATAAACTAAACGTGAAACCTTTCTTTTAACTACACACAAAACATATTTGGGTGCTAGTTTTGAACTAAATTTTACTGCAGCTTCTGATAGTACCTTGTTTCGACGCCAAACTTTATCTCCAATATTAAAAGAAAAATCTTTCTTTCTCAAATTGTATGCTCGTGAATTTCGTTGGTAAGCCTGATGCAATTTATTCTTTACTTCCTTAAAAACTGTATCTAAATTAGAAATATTTTCCACAAACTCAGATCTACTTTGAGGATTTAACTCTATCCCTACTGTATCAGATATATTACTATAATAGTTACCTGAGTGAGGAATATTTCTAGCAAAATTCAAAAATGCTGGGGCATAATTATGCACTTCATGTACAGATGTATTAATAGCAAATTGAATCTTAGATAACTCTTTGTCCCAATCCTTATGTTCAACTATATAGCTACGTATTGCTTGTCCAACTGTCTTGTTATTACGTTCAACAAAGTTGCACTGCGCTGAATAGCGAGGCGTAAACCAAATTTTTACTTTATACGTATCTGTTAACTTTTTAAAGATTTTTCCTGCAAATTGGGTACCATTGTCCGCAATGATAATCTGAGGTACACCGTATACTAAAAACACTTGATTTTCTAAAAATTTAACTATGTTTGGTGCTGTCGCGTCTCTTAGGGGACATAGAATGGTATATTTCGAGAACCAGTCTCCAATTACGAGTAAATATGTAAATCCACGGGGTGATCGAGGAAATGGTCCCATAAGATCGACAGCTAGGACTTGAAAAGGGAAGTTTACCTGCTTTTCACAGCCCATTAAACCTAAACGTGATGTGTTAGCTAACTTTTGTGATTGACAAACTTTACATTGACGAATGTATCTCAAAATATCAGGGCGCATCTTTGGCCAATAATAATTTTCCTGAATTCTACTAAAAGTTTTGTAAAAACCAAAATGTGAACATGTAGGTGGATCATGAGAGTTTCTAATAACATCGTTCCTTTGGGACTTAGGAACAACGGTCTTCCATTCTTTTTCATTAGTTTGAATTATGCCCTTTGAGGGAATAAATTTGAAAAGCAAATTTCCTGAAACTTTCCATTGTGGAAACAGTTCCGGTTTCTCTAAAATTCTCCTCTTAAGTGAAGTGTACCATTTATCGGATATTTCGGCCTTTATGTCTATCAACAAAATTTCTTGGTTATCATCAGGCAAATCACTAGGAGGAATTCTGGACAGAAAATCAGGTAAGACATTTGAAGCCCCGGGCTTGTGTATTAATTCAAAATTATGTTGTCTGAGTTTTACAGCCCACCTAGCAAGTCTTCCACAAGGATCCTTGAGATTGTTGATCCACAAAAGGCTACTGTGGTCAGTGATTACTTTGAATTTTGTGCCTTCTACATAAGGTCGGAATTTATCTATCAAAAATATCAAACTGAGAAGTTCTCTTTCCGTCACAGTATAATTACGTTCTGCGCGAGATAAGGAACGAGAAGCATAAGCTATAACTCTTTCTTGTGAATCAATATTCTGAGTCAAAACACCTCCAATACCATAATCACTGGCATCACACTGTATTACAAAAGGTTGATCAAAGTCTGGTGAACTTAGTATAGGAGACGATATCAAAGCATTTTTAACACGGATGAAAGCATCTTCCGCCTCTGGAGACCAAGTTATTGGTTGCCCCTTCTTTTTCCCTTTAAGGAGGCCTGAGATAGGTGCTATCAAACTTGAAAAATTTGCAATGAATCTTCTATACCATGAACACATTCCGATAAAACGTTTGATTTCAGTGCTGGTAGTAGGGCGAGAATAATTGACCATGACTGCTACTTTATCAGTATCTGTGCGGAGTCCTTCTCTATCAATAACATAACCAAGATACTTGAGGGATGTTTTAAAAAATTCACATTTTTTTATGTTTACTGTTAAATTTGCATTTTCTAAAATATTCTTTACCTCAGCAAGAAGTGATACATGTTCATCAAAAGTTTTTGAAGTAATAATTATATCATCCAGATATGTGAAAATATGCGGTTCAAACTTAGGTCCAAATAGAGCGTCACAGAGCCTCTGCTGAGTCTGAGCACTATTACATAAGCCAAAGGGCATGACTGTGAATTGAAAAGATCCCCTACCAGGCACACTGAATGATGTTTTCTCACGTGACGACACATCCAAAGGGATCTGCCAAAAAGCTTTACGTAGATCAATACTTGAGATGTATTTTGCATCTCTGAGCAAATTCAAAATTCTGTCTATGCGAGGTAGTGGATAGCTATCGTGCTTAGTTACTTCATTGAGTTTTCTCCCGTCAAAACAAAATCTGTACTCACCGGATGACTTTTTTACTAAAAGGACTGGACTATTATAGGGACTCTGAGATGGTTCAACCACCTTTAACTTCAGCATGTCATCAAGTTCTCTATTTAAAATTTTCAACATAAATGGTGACATAAGGTACTGCTTAACACGAAATGGCTTTGAATCACCAGTGTCAATTGTCATTTTAATTTTATCTGTAAGACCAATTCGACTTTCACTGCTAATTTCTTTAAAATGCTCTATAATTTGTTCTGCTTGAACACTCTCTGAAGGAGATAAATCTGACAAATTACTTGAATCTGAATTTTCAATCTCATTAACATGACTAGAGACAACCTGTATAGAATTATGCGTTACTGCACTATGCACATTCCAAATCCTATTTTTGAAGTCGATCTTGATCTTGAACTGATTGCAAAAATCGCTTCCAAAAATAATTGAGTGGGGCAGTGAAGGCACTACTATAGTAGGAACAACCTGAACAATGTTATCTACACAAACTGGTAGATCAACAACACCCTTGACTTCCCGTTCAGTTCCATCAACTGTTGTCACATGTTTCAAAAAGGATTTATTCCATTTCAGATTAAGTTTTTTCAGTAAATCTACTGATTTTTGACCACAAACCGAAACATTGGCACCACTGTCCAAAAGACAAACTACTTTCTGATCAAAAATTTTTACAGAAATATATGGTCTGTTATCACGTGACTTCTGTACAAAAAGAGGTGCGACATTTAAATTTTTATGGAAAACATAATTTTTATAAAAATCTCTAACAGTATTTTTCCAATCATTCCATTCCTTGGGATTGAAAAAATTTGATCTTGACATTGGGTTGACTCTTTTAAATAATGGAGGGAAACAAGAGTCGTAATACTTCACCTCCCTTACTAGTTTCCCTGACATTTTGTACATTCCCTTGAAGTTACATCTGCACAACCGCATTTGAAACAAAATTTCTTAATGATATTGTCAGTAGCTCTACAGTTCCTAAAAGTATGGTTTGGTTGTAAACACCTCCAACATAATACTGATGAACTTGATGAATTTGCATTTGAACTAGTAACATTAACTTGTTTATTCGTACTGACATTTTTATTCGATTTCTTTATGTTGAAATTTCGCTTTCGAGGTTGAAAATTCCTCCGAAAATTCTGATTATTAGTTGTAGAACTTGAAAGCGTATCTGAAAAATGTGTCAACTCAGGATCAATCATACATTGAAAAGGTTTCTGATACTGATGTGACTGTGAACCAGATGCCAAGCTAAGAATATCAGCTTCTTCAAGCTTTTTACAAAGTGTACTCAAGGTAGAAACACTATCAATATCACTAAGTGCAAGTCTTTTAAGGTATTCACCCTGTAGTCCCATTTTAATATATTTAACCTTTGTGAGCTCTGCGGCTCCACGACTGAGTCTACTGAATAAAGTTTCCATACAAGCTATGAAAATTACTACAGGTTCATTTCTCCCTTGTTTTCGTGATTTTATTTGGTTCCACACTTCATCATCAAAGTCTGACATCAAAAAATCCTTTTTCAATTTTATGACCAAAGTTTCCCAACTATCTACTTGTGTTCTGATTTGTCTAAACCAAAATGTAGCCTTACCACTGAATAAGTCACTAGCAGATTCAAAAAGTTCAGCTTTACTGACATGCCTTGCCTGAGCTACTTCTTCTATGCGTTCAATAAATGAAAGGAGATTTTTTGGTTCACCATCAAATTGAATATTCAATTTATAGACAGGAACTGACTTATGAGAATTCACAATTGTATTACTAAAAGTGTTAGCTGTAGTAGAAGCACTGGCTTGTGGTGTAAAAGGAGTGACATCATCATCCTGAACATTTTCATTCAATTCAGCATCAAATTGCAGGGCTGTAGCATAAGCTTCATTCTTGAAATTCAATACGTCCCTATAATTTAAATCTTCCCGCTGTAACTTAATTCTGTTTATGCGAAAACTGATATGATTTATTCTAGAGGTTGCTCTTTTGTAAACAGAATCTGATGAAGAACCTTCAAAACCTTCAATAAGTGATTTAATAGAATCTAAAGTGGACTGAATTTCTACTCGCTCTGTATCAAAGTTATAAGCTTCATCAACTAAAGTCATTACATTAGTACCACTTTGTTTTTCTTTAAACAGAAGTCTTCCAAGAATTTTACGTTTTTCATCTTGATTCCGTTCAGAAATTACACCTCGAATTCTCAACTCATAATTCAGTTCAGCCTGCAGCAAGTGATTAGCTTTAAAATTTTGATCCATTTTGAATCAGTTCAAAATCAAATATCAAAACTGGTGTTCCAACTTCTAAGGAAATTATTTAAATGTGGCAACACTGTACGTAGTATTGTCTCAGGCACTGTCTGCAGCAAAAAGCAGTCAAACTGATTTAATTAAATATTAAATCACAAAACTGGATTCTCAAAAATTATGAAACCTGATATGTGTATATACTCACCATTCAGTTCATAAAAACCCATAAATTTTTTACCTACCAAAACAAAATGTGGTAAAAACAACTCTCCTGGCTCTCCGTCAAACTATCAGCTGTTTCCAAACCATGAACTCATGAATATTTTATTCATTCGTCAACAAGACACTCACAACTGTTGATTACTAATAACCTAACTAAAAACTCGGGCCCCCACGTTCGGACGTCATCTTTGCAGCCCTACTTTTATGAAAAATAGGTGCATTGCGAACGGCAGCTCTTCGTCAGTAGGCACTATGGGTTCGAGTTATCAAAATGAGTTAAAATAGCAAAAATTCAGTTATCTAGCAATCATAAGGTTAAGCAAAAAAGATGGGGCGCCACTGCAACTTTTAATTCAAATGAAATGTTACCTGGAAAGTTGAGCAACCAGATAATGAATAATATTAGTTGTTCTCCCAGACTAAAAGACCTAAATTTACCTTAGAGATGTTGTGAGTTGGAGTATCATGTCAATAAACAAATAAAACAGTCATATACAATACCCAAAACATTTAATTATGATGATAGGACTCATATATCACATCACAGGTTTTGACAAATATGCATAATAAAAAATATTAGATACTTATTTTCTGTTAAGAAAATACACTGTTGCCTGCTATAATGTGGATGAAAATATGTATAACCCAACCTTATATTGTACTTGAAAAATCAAGAGCTCCTGTAAGGACGTTTTATAGTCATAGCAGATTTTTTAAAAAATATTATATATGGAAGAATTCTACCAGCGCATAGTATACTATGTGGAGGGGAAGTATGTACCTTTCATGTGTGATTTCATCAATTTATGACCTGGCTATGATTTAAAAATGGTCCATTATACACACTAGCAATGGGCATTATGAGTGAATAAAAATGAAAAATAAAAATATATTTTTATGTCAAAAACCTGTATGGTGTGTCCTACACCAGTTATCCTTGATAAAAATGGCTTCAGTGCCACCACATGAAGCTGCTGAGGGGAAGATTGGCGGAGAGCGGGGTGCTGACTTCACATCCCTGGATGTCAGATGACATTGACAGAGTTGTCGTATTTCCACCTTGAAAAACCATCATCAGGAAGAAACAGGGGACGATATCCAGATTCCAGATTCCAGACTACTATATAGCCACCAAAGGCCTTGTAGAACTAACAGATCCTGGTCGAGCAATGACTCCTGGGAAGAATAGTGCTCCTGGTAGGATAACTCCCGTTGTAGAACTTCCGGTAAAAAAACTCCCGGTAGAAAACTCCCGGTGAAAAAACCCTTAAATATTTCATGAAAATGAGGTTCTGAATTTCTGGACTGCAGAGAGAAAAATCGTGGAAATAAAGCGAGACTCACCTTCTATGAAGGGTTGGGGATTGAAATGACGATGAAGGTAGGCACGTGGCTGCCTGGGTGATGAACCATGAAGATCCTGCCTCTTAAACCAAAACCAGAAGAAATCTGTAGAGTCCAGCAGTCCTTGTAGATCAGCAGCAAATCCAGGATATCCTGATGTGATCCAGAACGCCAGGCGGTACAGGACTTCAAAAGCCGGTTCACACCACAAAAATGGCACTTGACCACCACGAAGAATTTTCTGAAGTGAGCTCTTGTCTCACGACCAGAAAGGAAATCCCTTCTCCAAATTTCCAGAACTTCGAGAACAACCTAACAGTTTCCGCTTTTCAAATTGGCGGAAAATTTGAATATCCAAAATAAAAGACGTTATCGCTACTCCCTCCAGAGACTTGATTCTTCCCAGATGTCTATCTGAACCAATCAGAATTGATGACCAAAATGACGTCACACCTTTCTTCACGCATACTCGGCTTGTTGGTTCGACGATGATGATCTAAGGACATATCAATCCGAATCGGCGTTTGGCGCATGACAATTTTGACACTGTTGACATGGTGTCATGACCGACAGCTAATTGACGTAAAGCGAAATAACAGATCAACAAGATCAAAACATCAACCTGAATTTATCAAATGCATCAATCAAGAAAATAATGCCAAACGAAGTTAATTGATTCACCATGGTCGAGTCCTAGTGAAACCATACGCCTCAGCATTCCTGGAAAATCCAAGACCTATCGTCCTACTGTGATGAAGTTTCAAGTGGAAATAGCAGTGTGAAAAGTGAGTATGAGAATGTCTATGAAATGGTATTTCATATTACTTTATATTATTTATCTCTTTCAGATGAGTTTCTGTAAAAACCATCCGAATCATCCTTCTACTTGGATCACAACAAAGCAGATATAGCAAAAGATATCAGTGTATTTATAGAAATTGTATTTTTATTTTATGTACAGTGTGAAATCTCAGGTGTGTATCCACATATCAGGTTTGAGAATAATTAAATAATATGAAGCAGATTGAGTTCAATTTATGTTATTGAAAAAATGTTAACCATGTTATTGTGACAAAATATCCTGTCAGATGTGCTCAGCATTACAGAATATTATATAATCAGACAAAATATACAGTCATGAAAATTTACATGCTACACGAACGAGCCTCAAAAATGGAAGTTGTACTTACAACGTTTCAAATTCTACTTACAAGCTAATGGTGTTGAAGAAGACACAAGGAAAAGAGCAGTTTTCCTAAGCATTTGTGGATCTGCAACATTTGAGATTGCACATTCGTTGGCATCGCCCACAGAAGTGGAAGATTTGACCTTCAAGGATCTCATGGAAAAGCTCAATGCGCACTTTTCTCCAAAAAAGTCTGAAATGGTTGGTCGTTTTCGTTTCCATAGAAGAGAACAAGGACCTGACGAGACTATTTCATCTTACATTGGTGAGCTACGTAAATTGGCAGAAGACTGTAATTTTAGCACCACTCTGCTCACAGAAATGCTCAGAGATAGACTCGTTTGCGGCGTTAAAGATGAAACCTTGCAACGAAGATTACTAGCTGAGTCCTGCCTAACATTTGAGAACGCAGAAAAAATTGCACTAGCTCATGAAGCAGCAGTTCGAAATGTTCTCGAATTGAGAGAACCAGATACAAGTTATACAAATCAGGTGAGACGAAACACCAAACAAACCATTCCTCAGAGACCTGCAGGCAATAAATTCACGTGTTTCCGTTGTAATAATGCACATTCTTCTTCAGACTGCGAGTTCAGAAATTCCATATGCAATTTTTGTCACAAACTGGGACATATTGAACGGGCATGTCTGTCAAAGAAGAAGTCTTTCAAAAATAAAAACTCGAATGTTAGGTCTGTGCATATTTCAGATGATGACAATCAGCAAATGACATCTCGTGATAATGACGATTCCGTTTACGAGGTGGTCTACAGTGTGTCAAAAAATTCATCCGAATTCAATATCGGAGTTTCCATCAACAATCATGTTGTCAACATGAATATAGACAGTGGCGCAGCATATTCAATGATTGGTATGAAGCAATTTCATGAAATTTTCAGCCTGGAGAAGCCAATATTGAAAAAAAACAATTTTATTTTGCGTGATTATCAGCATAATGAAATAGAAACACTAGGAATGTGCGAAGTTCCAGTAGTATTCGGCAAAATTCAGAAGGACTTGCCATTAGTGATTGCAAAAAACAATACTGCCAATTTACTAGGTAGGAATTGGTTTATTCCATTGAATATATCGATGACAGGAATTTCAATAAATTCTATTGAAACAGACCTTCAAGCAGAATCGGATCAGATTCTGAAGGAATTTGCAGATGTTTTTGCTGAGGGTTTAGGAAATTTTAGGGGCCCACCAATTTCCTTGAATATAGATCCTGCAGTGAAACCATTAGTACTTAGAGCTAGGAAGCTTCCGTTTTCATTGAAACCACTAGTCGAAGAGGAGTTAAGAAGACTGATTGCACAGGGCATTTTAGAACCCGTAATCCATCCAGTATGGGCTACCCCGATCGTACCGGTTGTGAAGTCTGATAAAAGCTTGCGTATATGCGGTGACTACCGAGTTACTATCAATAAAGCGCTGCTCAAAGATGTGTATCCGATTCCAGCTATACAAGAGATATTAGCCACACTTGCTGGCGGTAAAATTTTTGCAAGACTGGATCTCAAACAGGCATATCAACAACTGTCCGTTGATAGACCCAGTGCTGATGCCCAGACTATAATAACTCATAAAGGAGCATACAGGGTGAATCGATTACAATTTGGAGTATCTGTGGCTCCCCAGATATTTCAAAGATTCATGGATACTCGCCTTCAAGGAGTTACCGGAGTTTTACCATATTTCGATGATGTACTGGTGGTCGGGGAATCGTCGAAAGAATTGAGAGAACGATTGCATGCCGTTTTAGAGCGGTTCCGCCAAGATGGCCTCCGTTTGAGAAGAGACAAATGCGTATTCTTTGTAAGAGAAATCAAATTTCTTGGATTTTGGATTACATCTGATGGAATCCAGCCTACTAAAGAAAAAGTACAAGCCATTAAAGAAGCTCCTGCTCCAACCTGCAAACCGGAACTACAAGCGTTTTTGGGCATGCTTAATTTTTACCATGTGTTCCTTAAAGACAAAGCAACATTGGCGGAGCCTCTCCACAAATTGCTACATCAACATATACCATGGAATTGGACAAGAGAGCAAGATGATTCGTTCACTCAACTGAAACAGCTTTTATCATCTGATATAGTTCTGGCACATTATGACGAGAAGAAACCACTCATTCTTAGCTGTGACGCTAGTCCCTATGGTGTAGGAGTAGTGATGAGTCACATAGAATCGAATGGTGAAGAGAAACCAATAGCATTTCATAGTCGGACAATGTCGAAATCAGAAAGGAACTTTGCTCAGCTTGACAGAGAAGCACTCGCTATCATCACTGCCCTGAAGAAATTTCATGATTACATTTACGGCAGGTTCGTGGAAATACGTACTGATCACAAGCCACTTTTAGGGATACTGGGTGAAAATAAACCTGTTCCAGAAGTCGTTTCTCCAAGAATGCTTCGCTGGAAACTAATATTGAATAGTTATGATTATAAGCTTGTCTATGTTCCCGGAAGTTCAATTCCACATGCTGACGCGCTGAGTCGACTACCGCTAAAATGTAATGAAACTGAACCTCCTCCGGTTTTGGAAGTTTGTATGCTAGAAACAGTACCTGAAAAACCATTTACGGCCGAGCAAGTAGCAGAAGAAACTTCCAAAGACCCAGTGCTTTCCAAAATTTTGCAGTGGATTCTTCGAGGTTGGCCAGGAGAAACAAGACATTTGACAACCGAGGAAAAATCGTTTTGGCAAAAAAGAATGCAACTGTCGGCGTACAGAAACTGTTTACTTTGGGGGAACAGAGTAATTATCCCTCCAGGGGGTAGGGAACAAATACTGGATATTCTGCATACTCTACATCCTGGGATAGTCAAGATGAAGGCGCTAGCTAGGTCACACGTTTGGTGGCCAGGTATAGACAACGAAATCGAGATCATGGTCCAGAAGTGTCAAACTTGTCAGCAAAACAGGTCAATGCCTCCAAAAGCTCCTCTACACCCTTGGGAATATGCCAGAGCACCATGGTTGAGACTTCATATAGATCATGCGGGTCCTTTTCTGGGCCACATCTTCTTTATTGTCGTTGACGCTTACTCTAAATGGTTGGAAGTGCGCATAGTGCCTTCTACTGCATCAAATGCAGCTATTGCGGTATTAAGAGAACTATTTGCTACCCATGGTGTACCGCAAGTTATTGTGTCTGACAATGCAAAATCATTCACATCGCAAGATTTCCAGGAATTCCTAAAAAATAACCTGATAAGGCATGCGAGGGTAGCGCCATATCATCCTGCATCCAACGGTCAGGCAGAACGCATGGTACAGACAACTAAGGAAGCACTTAAGAAGTTATCAAGTGGGGACATGAAAACGAAGCTGGGAAGATTCTTATTGCAACAACACATTACTCCAAACTCTACGACAGGTCAAAGCCCAGCCGAACTATTGATGTCAAGACAACTTCGCACAATGCTAGATACCATTCATCCAGATTTCTTGCAGGAAGTGAAAAAAAAACAAGAGGATAAGTCGAATACTGACATTGCTCCTAGAGCATATCAAGAAGGCGCTCCTGTATATGCTAGAAATTATGGCCTAGGAGATAAATGGTGTCCAGCCATTGTAGACACGTCTCTAGGTCCAGTATCATATCGATTAAAGACAACAGATGGAGTAGTTCTTCACAGACATACAGACCAAATTCGCCGTAGGCTAATGGATTCAGATTGCGAAGGATTGCGAACAGAAGAACATGTTCGAGAGGAACCGTCAACCGTGAGCATTCCTTCCACCAGACATCCAGACGAGCCTATGCAAGAATCAATTCCAAGAGATCAGATTGTGGATTCATCCAGACCTCAAAGGACTATACGATGTCCGAAATATTTGGAAGACTATAGTATTTCATCCACAATCGTCGAAAATTCTACAGAAGTGGGGGAAGGAGTGTTATGTCCCGATCAAAATATTAAACAGAACACTCAGTTATAAAAGAAGACAATCGTCACTAGACAGTTTTGTTAATGTTAATGTCACTTCAGATTACATATTTTTCATGTATCATATTATCTATAATATATAGTATTTCTTCTGAGAACCTACTGGTTACTTGTGTACCATAAACACAACAACGTCACATCATTTTTCGAGTAACTCTCAACGAGCCTTTTCATTTGATACCCATATTGTAAAAGTATATCAAAAATAGCTATTCCGCCATCTTGGATAGCCCGCTATATTGGATTTAGAATAACGTGACACACCTTATCGTGCATTGTCATCCAAACTGAACGTGTATACAAAATTTCAGCTCAATCGGTTGAAGATTTCTACTTCAAAATTGAGTTCAAAGATTCCAACCGAACATACATACAACAAACATACAGTGCAAGTTAAATAAAAGCAGCTTTCAACTTTTAAAAATAGTGTTGAACTGGAATGAAAAGCCTTAATTATTGTTGAACGTTTAGGAATGAATGATTTCTTTGATTGCAGACCATAAAGGTTAAAATAGAAAAATCCCCTAGAGTTTACATGCAATGTGCGAAGTAGGTATGTTTCACTTCGCGCACTGTTTGACGCGAGGTGTCATGGTAATGTAGGATACTGAAAAAGTGTCACTTTGTCATTTGTCAACCTTATATAATTTCTCATAAGCTGGGAAAGCGATAATTCACGTGAATTTTCGCCGTTTTCTGGCACCTTCGGCCGTCTGAAGCTCGGTGACTATATCGTACTGAAGTCTCAGGTGGGGAAATGAAAATTTTTATTTGGCCTATTAAGAATTTGAAAAAATTCACATAGACTAATTCGATGGCGAAATAAACAAATCTATGGTGAGAATTAGGTAATTTTGGGTAATGGAGACGTAGTAGCCTACCGGAATGCACCTATTGGCAATGAAATCGGAAAGCTGCCTTTGAGCGCCGATATCTCGAAAACTATCTGTCCTATCGGGCTGATCATGGTCTCATTCGATTCAGCGTGTCATTTTCTACTGGGAAAGCAATGATTCTCGGGGATTTTAGCCGTTTTCTGGCACTTTCGGCCGTCCGAAGATAGCTCGGTGACTTATCGTACTGAAATCTCAGGTGGGGAAATGAAATTTTTTTTTTGGCATTTAAAAATCTGAATAAAAATTCACATTGACTAATTCGATGTCGAAATCAACGAATCTGTGGTGGGAATTCGTAAATTTCAGGAAATTGAGACGTAGTAGCCTACCGGAGTGCACCTATTGGCAATGAAATCGGAAAGCTGCCTTTGAGCGCCGATATCTCGAAAACTATCTGTCCTATCGGGCTGATCATGGTCTCATTCGATTCAGCGTGTCATTTTCTACTGGGAAAGCAATGATTCTCGGGAATTTTAGCCGTTTTCTGGCACTTTCGGCCGTCCGAAGATAGCTCGGTGACTATATCTTACTGAAAGTCTCAGGTGGGGAGATGAACATTTTCATTTGGCCTATTAAAAATCTGCAAAAATCCACATAGACTAATTCGATGTCGGCATAAACGAATCTGTGATTGAAATTAGTCAATTTTGGAAAATGGAGACGTAGTAGCTTACCGGAGTGCACCTATTGACAATGAAATCGGAAGACTGCCTTCGAGCGCCGATATCTCGAAAACTATTTGTCCTATCGGACTGATCATGTTCTCATTCGATTCAGCGTGTCATTTTCTATTGGGAAAGCAATAATGCACGTGAATTTTTGCTGATTTCTGGCACTTTGGACCGTCCGATAATTGCTCGGTGACTATATCGTTCTGAAGTCTCAGGTGGAGAAATGAAAATTTTCATTTGGCCTAATAAAAATCTGAAAAAATTCACATATACTAATTCGATGGCGAAATAAACGAATCTGTGATGAAAATTAGGCAATTTTGGGTAATAGAGACGTAGTAGCCTACCGGAGTGCACCCATTGGCAATGAAATCGGAAAGCTGCCTTTGAGCGCCGATATCTCGAAAACTATCTGTCCTATCGGGCTGATCATGTTCTCATTCGATTCAGCGTGTCATTTTCCATTGGGGAAGCAATAATTCTCAAGGATTTCCGCCGTTTTCTAGCACTTTCGGCCGTCCGGAGATAGCTCGGTGACTATATTGTACTGAAGTCTCAGGTGGGGAAATGAAAATTTTTATTTGACCTATTAAAAATCTGAAAAAATTTACATAGACTGAGTCGATGTAGAAATGAACGAATCTGTGGTGGGAATTCGTGAATTTCAGGAAATTGAGACGTAGTAGCCTACCGGAGTGCACCTATTGGCAAAGAAATCGGATAGCTGCCTTTGAGCGCCGATATTTCGGAAAGTATCTGTCCTATCGGGCTGATCATGGTCTCATTCGATTTAGCGTGTCATTTTCTACTGGGAAAGCAAAGACTCGCACGAATTTTCGCCGTTTCCTGGCACTTTCGGCCGTCCGAAGATAGCTCGGTGACTATATCGTACTGAAGTCTCAGGTGAGGAAATGAATATTTTTATTTGGCCTATTGAAAATATGAAAAAAATCATATAGACTAATTCGATGTCGATATGAACAAATCTGTAGTGAAAATTCGTGAATTTCAGGAAAACGAGACGTAGTAGCCTACCGGGGTGCACCTATTGGCAAAGGAATCGGAAGGCTGCCTTTGAGCGCTGATATCTCGAAAACTATCTGTCCTATATCATGGTCTCATTCGATTCAGCGTGTCATTTTCTACTGAAAAAGCAAAGACTCGCGTGAATTTTCGCCGTTTTCTGTCACTTTATTCTGCCGTCCGAAGATAGCTCGGTGACTATATCGTACTGAAGTCTCAGGTGGGGAAATGAAAATTTTTATTTGGCCTAATGAAAATCTGAAAAAATTCACAAAGACTAATTCGATGTCGAAATAAACGAATCTGTGGTCGAAATTAGGCAATTCTGGAAATTGGAGACGTAGTAGCTTACCGGAGTGCACCTATTGGCAATGGAATCGGAAGGCTGCCTTTGAGCGCCGATATCTCGTAAACTATCTGTCCTATCGGGCTGATCATGGTTTCATTCAAATCAGCGTGTCATTTTCTTCTTCGAAAGCAATGATTCGCGTGAATTTTTGCTGTTTTCTGGCACTTTGGACGTTCCGATAATTGCTCGGTGACTATATCGTACTGATAAGTCTCAGGTGGAGAAATGAAAATTTTCATTTGGCCTAATAAAAATCTGAAAAAATTCACATATACTAATTCGATGGCGAAATGAACGAATCTGTGATGAAAATTAGGCAATTTTGGGTAATAGAGACGTAGTAGCCTACCGGAGTGCACCCATTGGCAATGTCCTATCAGGCTGATCATGGTCTCATTCGTTCAGCGTGTCATTTTCCATTGAGAAAGCAATAATTCTCAAGGATTTCCGCCGTTTTATAGCACTTTCGGCCGTCCGGAGATAGCTCGGTGACTATATCGTACTGAAGTCTCAGGTGAGGAAATGAAAATTTTTTTTTTGCCTATTAAAAATCTGAAAAAATTGACATAGACTAATTCGATGTCGAAATGAACGAACCTGTGGTGAAAATTCGTAAATTTCAGGAAAACGAGACGTAGTAGCCTACCGGAGTGCACCCATTGGCAAAGGAATCGGAAGGCTGCCTTTGAGCGCCGGTATCTCGAAAAAATCCCTGTGAAATTTGGAATCGATTTATGTTTCAACTGGGATAGAAATTGTTCCACTGAGTTCCATAGTTGACCATAGTTCTATTCTTGGTACATTCAACTCTTTTTTTTGTTTCAAATAAAAACTATTTCATGTATATTTTATATTTATTATATTTTATTAATTATGTTTCATCCAAATTAACCTATTTTGATAATTCTATATATTCTGTATAATATTTCGGGCCTCAAGAGGTTGAGATAAATAATAAAAAATGAGAATTCGTTCTGGACTCTGAAAGAAATTCGAATCAGAGAATGAATATGATATCTTCGGAGGCTGTAGGTCACACTTTTCCTCATCGAGCGAACTCACCAATCCTATGATTAGATAGATCATTCTTGAAGTCTATATCTTCTCTTCGAAGACCAAATAAATGTTGCAAATTTGAGTTCTTCCATCAAGATTTTGCAGTATGGTAACTGAAAATATAGATGCACAATCAAAATAGACAATTATAGTATCGAAAAGTAATATTCTCAGATATTATTATGAACATTGAAGAGTGGATATAATATATTGTATATAAAGAAATACATTGAGAATTCGCATTTTCTATTTGAAGAAAATATCAATTATTTCTCGCTTCATTCAAGCGTACATTCCACGTCCTGTATGATGAATATCAATTTATCAAACATCCAAAACAAGAAAAAATAGAGTATTACCTTTTGTTTCTTGGAAATTTTCCTAATATCCCAGAGAAATGTCAAAATGGTCAGAATTAATGCTAGGGCAATGCCAAACAATATGACTAGAAAGATCCCAATGATGTCCATCAATGTTAATTCGTATGAGCCCCGTTTTTCATTGTATTCTCTCCCCTAGAAAAATATGTTCAATCATTTAATCTCCTAGGATAATATATATCAACTTACTGCTGCACATGATCTTTCAGCCTGTTTTTGCACCCACCATTTGTGCTTCAAATCCGCTAGTTGTCCGGATTCTTGCATTCGTAAAATTGCTCCATTCACAGCAGTTCTATAGGGAGCGTCTAAAATGATATGTATTCAGAACAGGTTATTTTAAATAGAATAAGTTGAGGTATATCAGCGAATGGATACCGAGATACTGATATACTTTTATTTTGGGTCGAAGGGAGTTGTGTTGATTGAAATAAATCACAGAACAAGTATCCTGATACTAGGGAGGTACAAAATATCATACAGTGCCCGTCTTGAATCCGTTTCTCCCTATGAATCTTTGGAAAAACGACAGCAAGATTTGAAATGGTGGCTGAGTGCCATTTTGAATAATTTTTTCCTGAATAATTTGCACAAATGCACTAGGAAGGTACAAAATATCATACAGTGCCCGTCTTGAATCCGTTTCTCCCTATGAATTTTTGGAAAAACGACAGCAAGATTTGAAATTTTGGCTGAGTGCCAGTTTGAATAATTTTTTCCTGAATAATTTGCACAAATGAAACACCCCGCATGTCATTGAGTTTTTGAAATCTCCCGCGATAATTCTTAAGAGTTTCTCTACTATACTGCACTCCTGGATTTATTAGTTCTCGAGAAATTACTAGTAGAAAAATAATATTTTCGAACACAAACAGAAACTCGAATGTTGTTCTCCATCAAGTTTGTTTAGGAAGCAGCGAGCATGAATGACATCATTTTTGAAGACAAGCTTTCTTGAATATGCAATTTCGAATATCATCGGACCATGATCACAAAACCCATCCGCCATTTTGGAGCCGCCTCCTATAATGTCTCAAATTTGATGGGGGCATCACAATTTCCAACCCATAAAATCCTCAGATACCAATTTTGAATAGAATCGGATCATAATACGATACTTATTCTCCATATTGGATCCGCCATCTTGAATTTCCCCATTTTGACAAAAAAATCATAATCTCCGACCCCAGAAACTCCCGGATACAAATTTTGAATGGATTCAGATCCTAATTATTAAAAAATTCGTCCACCATATTGAAGTCGCCATCTCTCATTCGCCAATTCTGAGAATCAAAATTGCCGACCCCATAAAACTCAGATACCATTTTTAAATAGAATCTGATCATAATTTCCAAACTGATTTGGTTTGATGACATTCAAGCTCAAAATATTAGTTTGTTGAATGCAACAATCGAGGTATTGGGTTAGGTTAGGTCCCTTCCGAATGGTATTATTTCCAAGACTATTGAATTGAGGAACAGAGTATATTAGATAGAAATGTTGAGAATGATGGTCGAGTGAACTGATAATGAATTATTGTTATTCAGTTTCTCCACTGTGTCGTTGGGGACCAAAATTAATTTTTGCAACACTTCTAACGCTTTTTTTATAGGAATAATGAGTCTATATATGCGTTGTTTAAATTCGTTGCAATTCAGATCCCATTTCGAACGACCGTGTGGTCATATAATCTTCCATTTCCACTCATGAAGCAAGATTATCAAGTCATGAATTAAAAAAAATCAAGGTATCAAAAACATATTAGGGTCCTGTCGTCGATAAATAGAACATAATAGGAGAAAGCTATGATATAGTTCATTCTTGACTATTTTGAACCAGCATTCCCAGATATTTTTCATACATAATAAACCAAAGTAAACCTTGCATTCTGAGAATTGACAATTCGTGTGCCGTGTTGTTACGTTTACCAGTTCGAATGTCCTCGAGTGTGAATTATTATAATTATTATTATCTACACAAATGTATTATAAGCAATAAGCCACAATAGATGAGGGAAAATTTTGAGATAATTGATTTGATATTGCTAATTAGGAATATCACCAACACATGATTGAGAATTCATATGAATCATTGAATAACTAATATTTATGAAGTTCTCATTCGTATTCCAACACATGGCAACTGTCCCTACTTTCGACATCGTGACGTCAGTTTTCACTCGCTGTGAATTTCTAGTCGCTTGAAAATTACCGTCACATTATAATGATGATTTTGGCACCTCGAAATCGACCAAGAAAATTCGGGAAAATTTGAAATTGAGAAGTATTTTAGTAATGATTTCATCTAAGCAATAAACAAAATATTAGTCCACACGCATATTATGGAAACATTTCGAAAATATATCATTATATACCGAATGTTCGACTCAAAAGAATATTGAAGATGGCACTCAGTCGTCAGTTTGAAACTATGAGCTGTAATATTCTCATGAGATATTGAGTTTTTATGTCATGTTCAAGTCTTCTGAATTTCGTTGCGATATAGGTGGTTTAAACATTAGTAGCGGGAAAGCGGATTCTAGACGGGCACAGTGTAGGTTGGCCCCACTATAAAGGTTTGAACTAGATCTGGAATTAGCTATAAGAGTGTATGCCATTCTCTTTGGATAGCAAGCCATTTGGAAAATATGGAATATAAAAGCATTAAATCCAATGTTGACAAAAACTCACTCAAAGGCATTGCAATACCATAACTCTTGCTGTCTAGCCAATCACCAACTTGTTTCAAATCACAATGAGTCTCCAATACATATTCGATCTGCGTAGATTCCATAAGGAAAGCATACAGGCCATTTCGCGACTCACTAACTTTCTCAACTCCCTCATAGTTAGACATAACAAAATTCTCTTGTCTCCTTTGTTCCATATTCGACCACATCCTTTGGTAAGTAGAATAGTTGGAGTTTTCGAAGAAGGATTCTGTAGACCCACCTTCCAGCAAACCATATTTTATACGAGACTGTCGAGCAAGATCTTCCACATTATTTATGGAAGAATCTAGAGTGGAAAGGTTGGTGAATGCCGTTAAATTTGCTATATAACAACTCATCAATATCATGCAGAAGAACCACCATGTCGTTATCGCTATTCTCGCAGATATTCCTCTGAAAATGAGATAATTTTTTTTGAAATGATGCCAAAAATGCCAAAAGTACATTCGATATTGGAAATAAGTACTCCATTCGCTAGAGCAGTGTTTATTCAATTCGGAATCAGTTTTCAATTTTTATTAAGGAATATGGGTATGGAATATTGAGTTCTGAGATATCTCATGTCGATCATAAGGTTCTGTATAGTGTAACAACTATGTCAATCTTTGTCAATCTTGTATTGTCAGAATAGTATTATCTGACAGAATGTCGCGATTTGAAGTAAGGGAATTGAAAAATCCATCTATGATAAGGTGATTGGAGCATCAATCGAATTATCTCACCGAATAACACTCAATCATTTTTTTGAGTCGTAATAAACTTGACAATGGGACATGAATCGAATTTCATTGCATTTGAGGAATTCAACTCAAAAAACTTGGAGGCAATTTTTTTTATTCAATCATCATTCTAATTGCAATGTCATGTTTACTTCGAGAGTGAAGTGAGAAAGATCTAGAATATTAAGCTCTAGCTTTACTAACCCTACTACTCGTTAGTGCTATAATATCAAATCACATTTGACAGTTGAAAAAGACATGATATTTGGTCTTTCTGTAGCGCAAATATGTGAACAAGTGGGGTACGTAGTTTTTGAAAGGTATCAGATTAGTATAGATGTGGTTTTTATTAGGTATTAGATTAGTATAGAGGTCAGATAATTTATACGACGCTATAAAAGCAGATGTTATTTTATCATTGCTCATGTAAGATGGAAGTAGAGGCCATGGCACCATATCATGAGCATATTTTTATATTGAAACTATCATTGGGCACCAATGATGTGTATACGACGCTATGAAAGTTCAGAGAACTGGAGATTTTTCGTACAAACTACGTACTTAGCCCGTACTTAGTTTATTGGCAAAAATAAAGACAGTAGAGTGAGCTAGGTACGTAGTTTATGGAAAAAAAATCAAGACAGTCGAGTGTGCTTTTTTTACTTTCTTTTGTTTTTTGTTTCGTTTTCTATTGGCAAGTGATTATCTAGGAACTTGTAAATTTTTTAGTTTTTTCATCGTATCTCCCGAACTATCGAATTCAGAGAAAAATGTTATACGGGTTTTTTGTAGATTCTATCAAAAGGAATAATTTTGGTTCCATAACATTTCCAGATATTTTCAGTTGTTTTCGAGATATTTGGAATTATCTGAGAATAAAATTTTCAACACTTTTGTTCCATCTTCCAATCAACAAAATGAAAAAATATTTCATGGTTCAGTAGAAGTCGATGAGCTTCATCTATCGATAATCTTTGTTTTTCAATATATCTTCATAGTACCGTATGGGTCGTTAAAATATTTTTTTTCATATTTTTCACTTTATTTCCTGTACTATTGGGTTTACAGAAAAAATTATGGAAAATGATTTGTAGGAAATGTTTCAGTGGATAACTTTGCACTTCTGATGAATTTCGATTTTTCCATTTGTTTTCGATATATATCGAATTGAAAGAATTTCAAATTTTGATGTTTTGACTTTCATTTGTTTTTCCATTTTCCGATGGATGTACGAAAAAATGGTTGAATGATAATTTGTT
Source organism: Phaedon cochleariae (assembly GCA_918026855.4). Classification (NCBI taxonomy): domain Eukaryota; kingdom Metazoa; phylum Arthropoda; class Insecta; order Coleoptera; family Chrysomelidae; genus Phaedon; species Phaedon cochleariae. Next base: position 66,072,293 of record OU896709.1, on the reverse strand, counting down.
GCGTCATCAAAGAGGTATACGGTGCATTTTTCAAATTTGGATTTAGTCTATTGGTTCAGGAGAAATGTCGTTTTAAAGCGAACCGTGTTTTTCGGAAAATCTCCTTGAAAAACCCACTTGGAATTTTCCGACCCTGCTCAATTTCAATAGGCTTCGTCTCTTCCTGATAGAGGTTTTTTTCACAAAAAATGAAATCGATCGGACCACTTTTGCGATTTGTAGAGTGATTACAAGAAACTTCCGGTGAAAAATCGAAAAAACCCGGAAAAACCACCTTAGAGTTTTCCGATTTCCTTCATATTTTAATGACATAATATTGTTTTGAGTACAATAAGATGGCAAAATTTCAAGTCGATATGTCGAAGGGTTCCGGAGATATATCGATTTATGATTAACACAGAGTACAGACAGACAGACAGACAGACCACACACAAAAACCAAAGTTGCTCAAAATTCGATGGGGATCATTTTCTCCAAAGCAACTATACCTCTATCTCGCTTAGTTTCCGAGATAGCATTTTTGGCACGGCCGTAGTATACTCCACTATGTATAGCGTCGTATAACAAGTGAGGTACGTAGTTTTTGTATCAGATTAGTACTGATGTAGTTCTCATTAGGTATTAGATTAGTATAGAGGTCAGATAATTTATACGACGCTATAAAAGCAGATGATATTTTATCATTGCTCATGTAAGATGGAAGTAGAGGCCATGGCACCATATCATGAGCATATTTTTATATTGAAACTATCATTGGGCACCAATGATGTGAATACGACGCTATGAAAGTTCAGAGAACTAGAGATTTTTCGTACAAACTACGTACTTAGCCCGTACCTAGTTTATTGGCAAAAATAAAGACAGTAGATTGAGCTAGGTACGTAGTTTATGGGAAAAGAAATCAAGACAGTCGAGTGTGCTCTTTTTACTTTCTTTTGTTTTTTGTTTCGTTTTCTATTGGCAAGTGATTATCTAGGAACTTGTAAATTTTTTAGTTTTTCCATCGTATCTCCCGAACTATTAAATTCAGAGAAAAATGTTATACGGATTTTTTGTAGATTCTATCAGAACAAATAATTTTGGTTCTATATCATTTTCAGATATTTTCAGTTGTTTTCGAGATATTTGGAATTATCTGAGAATAAAATTTTCAACACTTTTGTTCAATCTTCCAATCAACAAAATGAAAAAATATTTCATGGTTCAGTGGGAGTCGATAAGCTCCATCCATCGATAATCTTTGTTTTTCAATATATCTTCATAGTACCCTATGGATCATTAAAATTTTTTTTTTCATATTTTTCACTTTATTTCCTGTACTATTGGGTTTACAGAAAAAATTATGGAGAATAATTTGTAGAAAATGTTTCAGTGGATAACTTTGCACTTCTGATAATTTTCGATTTTTTCATTTGTTTTCGATATATATTGAATTGAAAGGATTTCAAATTTTGATGTTTTGATTTTCATTTGTTTTTCCATTTTTTGATGGATGCACGAAAAAAATGGTCGAATAATAATTTGTTGCGTCATCAAAGAGGCATACGGTGCATTTTTCAAATTTGGATTTAGTCAATTGGTTCAGGAGATATGTCGTTTTAAAGTGAACCGTGTTTTTCGGAAAATCTCCTTGAAAAACCCACTTGGAATTTTCCGACCCTGCTCAATTTCAATAGGCTTCGTCTCTTCCTGATAGAGGTTTTTTTCACAGAAAATGAAATCGATCGGACCACTTTTGCGATTTGTAGAGTGATTACAAGGAACTTCCGGTGAAAAATCGAAAAAACCCGGAAAAACCACCTTAGAGTTTTCCGATTTCCTTCATATTTTAATGACATAATATTGTTTTGAGTACAATAAGATGGCAAAATTTCAAGTCGATATGTCAAAGGGTTCCGGAGATATATCGATTTATGATTAACACAGAGTACAGACAGACAGACAGACAGACCACACACAAAAACCAAAGTTGCTCAAAATTCGATGGGGATCATTTTCTCCAAAGCAACTATACCTCTATCTCGCTTAGTTTCCGAGATAGCATTTTTGGCACGGCCGTAGTATACTCCACTATGTATAGCGTCGTATAACAAGTGAGGTACCTAGTTTTTGAAAGATGTAGTTTTCATTAGGTATTAGATTTAAGTATAGAGGTCAGATAATTTATACGACGCTATAAAAGCAGATGATATTTCATCATTGCTCATGTAAGATGGAAGTTGAGGCCATGGCACCATATCATGAGCATATTTTCATATTGAAACTATCATTGGGCACCAATGATGTGTATACGACGCTATGAGAGTTCAGAGAACTGGAGATTTTTCGTACAAACTACGTACTTAGCCCGTACCTAGTTTATTGGCAAAAATAAAGACAGTAGAGTGAGCTAGGTACAGAGTTTATGGGAAAAAAATCAAGACAGTCGAGTGTGCTTTTTTTACTTCCTTTTGTTTTTTGTTTCGTTTTCTATTAGCAAGTGATAATCTAGGAACTTGTAAATTTTTTAGTTTTTTCATCGTATCTCCCGAACTATTAAATTCAGAAAAAAATGTTATGAGGATTTTTTGTGGATTTTATCAAAAGGAATAATTTTGGTTCTATAACATTTTCAGATATTTTCAGTTGTTTTCGAGATATTTGGAATTATCTGAGAATAAAATTTTCAACACTTTTGTTCCATCTTCCAATCAACAAAATGAAAAAATATTCCATGCCTCAGTGGAGGTAGATGAGCTTCATCTATCGATAATCTATGTTTTTCAATATATCTTCATAGTACCCTATGGGTCGTTAAAATTTTTTTTTTCATATTTTTCACTTTATTTCCTGTACTATTGGGTTCACAGAAAAAATTATGGAAAATGATTTGTAGGGAATGTTCCAGTGGATAACATTGCACTCTTGATAATTTTCGATTTTTCCATTTGTTTTCGATATATATTGAATTAAAAGGATTTCAAATTTTGATGTTTGGGTTTTCATTTGTTTTTCCAGTTTCCGATGGATGCACGAAATGATGACTGAATGATAATTTGTTGCGTCATCAAAGAGGCATACGGTGCATTTCTCAAATTTGGATTTAGTCTATTTGTTCACGAGATATGTCGTTTTAAAGCGAACCGTGTTTTTCGGAAAATCTTCTTGAAAAACCCACTTGGAATTTTCCGACCCTGCTCAATTTCAATAGGCTTCGTCTCTTCCTGATAGAGGTTTTTTTCACAAAAAATGAAATCGATCGGACCACTTTTGCGATTTGTAGAGTGATTACAAGGAACTTCCGGTGAAAAATCGAAAAAACCCGGAAAAACCACCTTAGAGTTTTCCGATTTCCTTCATATTTTAATGACATAATATTGTTTTGAGTACAATAAGATGGCAAAATTTCAAGTCGATATGTCAAAGGGTTCCGGAGATATATCGATTTATGATTAACACAGAGTACAGACAGACAGACAGACAGACCACACACAAAAACCAAAGTTGCTCAAAATTCGATGGGGATCATTTTCTCCAAAGCAACTATACCTCTATCTCGCTTAGTTTCCGAGATAGCATTTTTGGCACGGCCGTAGTATACTCCACTATGTATAGCGTCGTATAACAAGTGGGTACGTAGTTTTTAAAAGGTATCAGATTAGTATAGTTGTAGTTTTCATAAGGTATTAGTTTATTTAGAGGTCAGATAATTTATACGACGCTATAAAAGCAGATTATATTTCATCATTGCTCATGTAAGATGGAAGTAGAGGCCATGGCACCATATCATGAGTATATTTTTATATTGAAACTATCATTGGGCACCAATGATGTATATACGACGCTATGAAAGTTCAGAGAACTGGAGATTTTTCGTACAAACTACGTACTTAGCACGTACCAAGTTTATTGGCAAAAATAAAGACAGTAGAGCTAGGTACGTAGTAGAGTAGGTACGTAGTTAATGGGAAAAAAATCAAGACAGTCGAGTGTCCTTTTTTTTACTTTCTTTGTTTCTTGTTTCGTTTTCTATTGGCAAGTGATTATCTAGGAACTTGTAAATTTTTTAGTTTTTTCATCGTATCTCCCGAACTATTAAATTCAGAAAAAAATGTTATGAGGATTTTTTGTGGATTTTATCAAAAGGAATAATTTTGGTTCTATAACATTTTCAGATATTTTCAGTTGTTTTCGAGATATTTGGAATTATCTGAGAATAAAATTTTCAACACTTTTGTTCCATCTTCCAATCAACAAAATGAAAAAATATTCCATGCCTCAGTGGAGGTAGATGAGCTTCATCTATCGATAATCTATGTTTTTCAATATATCTTCATAGTACCCTATGGGTCGTTAAAATTTTTTTTTTCATATTTTTCACTTTATTTCCTGTACTATTGGGTTTACAGAAAAAATTATGGGAAATGATTTGTAGGGAATGTTCCAGTGGATAACATTGCACTCTTGATAATTTTCGATTTTTTCATTTGTTTTCGATATATATTGAATTAAAAGGATTTCAAATTTTGATGTTTGGGTTTTCATTTGTTTTTCCAGTTTCCGATGGATGCACGAAAAAATGATTGAATGATAATTTGTTGCGTCATCAAAGAGGCATACGGTGCATTTCTCAAATTTGGATTTAGTCTATTCGTTCACGAGATATGTCGTTTTAAAGCGAACCGTGTTTTTCGGAAAATCTCCTTGAAAAACCCACTTGGAATTTTCCGACCCTGCTCAATTTCAATAGGCTTCGTCTCTTCCTGATAGAGGTTTTTTTCACAAAAAATGAAATCGATCGGACCACTTTTGCGATTTGTAGAGTGATTACAAGGAACTTCCGGTGAAAAATCGAAAAAACCCGGAAAAACCACCTTAGAGTTTTCCGATTTCCTTCATATTTTAATGACATAATATTGTTTTGAGTACAATAAGATGGCAAAATTTCAAGTCGATATGTCAAAGGGTTCCGGAGATATATCGATTTATGATTAACACAGAGTACAGACAGACAGACAGACAGACCACACACAAAAACCAAAGTTGCTCAAAATTCGATGGGGATCATTTTCTCCAAAGCAACTATACCTCTATCTCGCTTAGTTTCCGAGATAGCATTTTTGGCACGGCCGTAGTATACTCCACTATGTATAGCGTCGTATAACAAGTGAGGTACGTTGTTTTTGAAAGGTATCAGATTAGTATAGATGTAGTTTTCATAAGGTATTAGTTTATTTAGAGGTCAGATAATTTATACGACGCTATAAAAGCAGATTATATTTTATCATTGCTCATGTAAGATGGAAGTAGAGGCCATGGTACCATATCATGAGTATATTTTTATATTGAAACTATCATTGGGCACCAAGGATGTGTATACGACGCTATGAAAGTTCGGAGAACTGGAGATTTTTCCCACAAACTACGTACTCAGCCCACTCGACTGTCTTGGTTTTTCCACACACTCGAATGTGCTTTTTTTTACTTTCTTTTGTTTTTTGTTTTGTTTTCTATTGGCAAGTGATTATTTAGGTACTTGTAAATTTTTTAGTTTTTTCATCGTATCTCCCGAACTATTAAATTCAGAAAAAAATGTTATGAGGATTTTTTGTGGATATTATCAAAAGGAATAATTTTGGTTCTATAACATTTTCAGATATTTTCAGTTGTTTTCGAGATATTTGGAATTATCTGAGAATAAAATTTTCAACACTTTTGTTCCATCTTCCAATCAACAAAATGAAAAAATATTCCATGCCTCAGTGGAGGTAGATGAGCTTCATCTATCGATAATCTATGTTTTTCAATATATTATCTTCATAGTACCCTATGGGTCGTTAAAATTTTTTTTTTCATATTTTTCACTTTATTTCCTGTACTATTGGGTTTACAGGAAAAATTATGGAAAATGATTTGTAGGGAATGTTCCAGTGGATAACATTGCACTCTTGATAATTTTCGATTTTTCCATTTGTTTTCGATATATATTGAATTAAAAGGATTTCAAATTTTGATGTTTGGGTTTTCATTTGTTTTTCCAGTTTCCGATGGATGCACGAAAAAATGATTGAATGATAATTTGTTGCGTCATCAAAGAGGCATACGGTGCATTTCTCAAATTTGGATTTAGTCTATTTGTTCACGAGATATGTCGTTTTAAAGCGAACCGTGTTTTTCGGAAAATCTCCTTGAAAAACCCACTTGGAATTTTCCGACCCTGCTCAATTTCAATAGGCTTCGTCTCTTCCTGATAGAGGTTTTTTTCACAAAAAATGAAATCGATCGGACCACTTTTGCGATTTGTAGAGTGATTACAAGGAACTTCCGGTGAAAAATCGAAAAAACCCGGAAAAACCACCTTAGAGTTTTCCGATTTCCTTCATATTTTAATGACATAATATTGTTTTGAGTACAATAAGATGGCAAAATTTCAAGTCGATATGTCAAAGGGTTCCGGAGATATATCGATTTATGATTAACACAGAGTACAGACAGACAGACAGACAGACCACACACAAAAACCAAAGTTGCTCAAAATTCGATGGGGATCATTTTCTCCAAAGCAACTATACCTCTATCTCGCTTAGTTTCCGAGATAGCATTTTTGGCACGGCCGTAGTATACTCCACTATGTATAGCGTCGTATAACAAGTGGGGTACGTAGTTTTTGAAAGGTATCAGATTAGTATAGATTTAATTTTCATTAGGTATTAGATTAGTATAGGGGACAGATAATTTATACGACGCTATAAAAGCAGATATTTTATCATTGCTCATGTAAGATGGAAGTAGAGGCCATGGCACCATATCATGAGCATATTTTCATATTGAAACTATCATTGGGCACCAAGGATGTGTATACGACGCTATGAAAGTTCGGAGAACTGGAGATTTTTTCCACAAACTACGTACTTAGCCCACTCGACTGTCTTGGTTTTTCCACACAGTCGAGTGAGCTAGGTACGTAGTTTATGAGAAAAAAATCAAGACACTCGAGTGTGCTTTTTTCACTTTCTTTTGTTTTTTGTTTTGTTTTCTATTGGCAAGTGATTATCTAGGAACTTGTAAATTTTTTAGTTTTTTCATCGTATCTCCCGAACTATTAAATACAGAAAAAAATGTTATGAGGATTTTTTGTGGATTTTATCAAAAGGAATAATTTTGGTTTTATAACATTTTCAGATATTTTCAGTTGTTTTCGAGATATTTGGAATTATCTGAGAATAAAATTTTCAACACTTTTGTTCCATCTTCCAATCAACAAAATGAAAAAATATTCCATGCCTCAGTGGAGGTAGATGAGCTTCATCTATCGATAATCTATGTTTTTCAATATATCTTCATAGTACCCTATGGGTCGTTAAAATTTTTTTTTTCATATTTTTCACTTTATTTCCTGTACTATTGGGTTTACAGAAAAAATTATGGAAAATAGTTTGTAGGAAATGTTCCAGTGGATAACTTTGCACTTCTGATAATTTTCGATTTTTCCATTTGTTTTCGATATATATTGAATTGAAAGGATTTCAAATTTTGATGTTTTGATTTTCATTTGTTTTTCCATTTTCCGATGGATGCACGAAAAAATAGTCAAATAATAATTTGTCGCGTCATCAAAGAGGCATACGGTGCATTTTTCAAATTTGGATTTAGTCTATTGGTTCAGGAGATATGTCGTTTTAAAGCGAACCGTGTTTTTCGGAAAATCTCCTTGAAAAACCCACTTGGAATTTCCCGACCCTGCTCAATTTCAATAGGCTTCGTCTATCCCTGATAGAGGTTTTTTTCACAAAAAATGAAATCGATCGAACCACTTTTGCGATTTGTAGAGTGATTACAAGGAACTTCCGGTGAAAAATCGAAAAAACCCGGAAAAACCACCTTAGAGTTTTCCGATTTCCTTCATATTTCAATGACATAATATTGTTTTGAGTACAATAAGATGGCAAAATTTCAAGTCGATATGTCAAAGGGTTCCGGAGATATATCGATTTATGATTAACACAGAGTACAGACAGACAGACAGACAGACCACACACAAAAACCAAAGTTGCTCAAAATTCGATGGGGATCATTTTCTCCAAAGCAACTATACCTCTATCTCGCTTAGTTTCCGAGATAGCATTTTTGGCACGGCCGTAGTATACTCCACTATGTATAGCGTCGTATAACAAGTGAGGTACGTTGTTTTTGAAAGGTATCAGATTAGTATAGATGTAGTTTTCATAAGGTATTAGTTTATTTAGAGGTCAGATAATTTATACGACGCTATAAAAGCAGATTATATTTTATCATTGCTCATGTAAGATGGAAGTAGAGGCCATGGTACCATATCATGAGTATATTTTTATATTGAAACTATCATTGGGCACCAAGGATGTGTATACGACGCTATGAAAGTTCGGAGAACTGGAGATTTTTCCCACAAACTACGTACTCAGCCCACTCGACTGTCTTGGTTTTTCCACACACTCGAATGTGCTTTTTTTTACTTTCTTTTGTTTTTTGTTTTGTTTTCTATTGGCAAGTGATTATTTAGGTACTTGTAAATTTTTTAGTTTTTTCATCGTATCTCCCGAACTATTAAATTCAGAAAAAAATGTTATGAGGATTTTTTGTGGATATTATCAAAAGGAATAATTTTGGTTCTATAACATTTTCAGATATTTTCAGTTGTTTTCGAGATATTTGGAATTATCTGAGAATAAAATTTTCAACACTTTTGTTCCATCTTCCAATCAACAAAATGAAAAAATATTCCATGCCTCAGTGGAGGTAGATGAGCTTCATCTATCGATAATCTATGTTTTTCAATATATTATCTTCATAGTACCCTATGGGTCGTTAAAATTTTTTTTTTCATATTTTTCACTTTATTTCCTGTACTATTGGGTTTACAGGAAAAATTATGGAAAATGATTTGTAGGGAATGTTCCAGTGGATAACATTGCACTCTTGATAATTTTCGATTTTTCCATTTGTTTTCGATATATATTGAATTAAAAGGATTTCAAATTTTGATGTTTGGGTTTTCATTTGTTTTTCCAGTTTCCGATGGATGCACGAAAAAATGATTGAATGATAATTTGTTGCGTCATCAAAGAGGCATACGGTGCATTTCTCAAATTTGGATTTAGTCTATTTGTTCACGAGATATGTCGTTTTAAAGCGAACCGTGTTTTTCGGAAAATCTCCTTGAAAAACCCACTTGGAATTTTCCGACCCTGCTCAATTTCAATAGGCTTCGTCTCTTCCTGATAGAGGTTTTTTCCACAAAAAATGAAATCGATCGGACCACTTTTGCGATTTGTAGAGTGATTACAAGGAACTTCCGGTGAAAAATCGAAAAAACCCGGAAAAACCACCTTAGAGTTTTCCGATTTCCTTCATATTTTAATGACATAATATTGTTTTGAGTACAATAAGATGGCAAAATTTCAAGTCGATATGTCAAAGGGTTCCGGAGATATATCGATTTATGATTAACACAGAGTACAGACAGACAGACAGACAGACCGAACACAAAAACCAAAGTTGCTCAAAATTCGATGGGGATCATTTTCTCCAAAGCAACTATACCTCTATCTCGCTTAGTTTCCGAGATAGCATTTTTGGCACGGCCGTAGTATACTCCACTATGTATAGCGTCGTATAACAAGATTATACTGACTTCCAAAATTTTCTTGAATATTTCATTTTTAGTTTGGTAAATATTTATATAAGTCCAAGAGCCGGGTCGGATGATATACCCAGAACCACCGGACGATTCCTAAGTCTTCTACAGGGAAGGTCATGCATATCCACTAAACGGCAACTGTGTCGGAGCAAATCTTGCCGAAGGTTCCTATTGTATTGTATTGTATTTCATATTATTGTATCGTACTTATCAAATCCATCTTACTATCGATACACTAATATAAGATTCACTGTAATCTTCTTGGAATGAATAAAGGCATATATATAATAAAATGGACAAGTCAACACAGGTTACAAAAAATACTAGAATACTAAATTGTAAATAATACAAAGCTATAAATGATACAATGGACGAGTTAAAACAGGTAATAAGGAATAAACAATGCACAGCACTAATGGTTTCACATAATTGGAATTGGAACCAATGATTATTGACAGTCGAATACACAAGTGAGGTACGTAGTTTTTGAAAGGTATCAGATTAGTATAAAGGTCAGATAATTCATACGACTTTATGAAAGCAGATGATATTTTATCATTGCTCATGTAAGATGGAAGTAGAGGCCATGGCACCATATCATGAGCATATTTTTATATTGGAACTATCATTGGGCACCAATGATGTGTATACGACGCTATGAAAGTTCAGAGAACTGGAGATTTTTTGTACCAACTACGTACTTAGCCCGTACCTAGTTTATTGGCAAAAATAAAGACAGTAAACTGAGCTAGGTACGTAGTTTATGGGAAAAAAATCAAGACAGTCGAGTGTGCTTTTTTCACTTTCTTTGTTTCTTGTTTCGTTTTCTATTGGCAAGTGATTATCTAGGAACTTGTAAATTTTTTAGTTTTTCCATCGTATCTCCCGAACTATTGAATTCAGAGAAAAATGTTAAGAAGATTTTTCGTGGATTTTATCGAAAGGAATAATTTTGGTTCTATAACATTTTCAGATATTTTCAGTTGTTTTCGAGATATTTGGAATTATCTGAGAATAAAATTCTCAACACTTTTGTTCCATCTTCCAAACAACAAAAGGAAAAAAATATTCCATGGTTCAGTGGAAGTCGATGAGCTTCATCTATCGATAATCTTTGTTTTTCAATATATCTCCATGGTACCCTATCGGGTCGTTAAAATTTTTTTTTTCATATTTTTCACTTCATTTCCTGTACTATTGGGTTTACAGAAAAAATTATGGAAAATAATTTGTAGGAAATGTGCCAGTGGATAACTTTGCACTCCTGATAATTTTCGATTTTTCCATTTGTTTTCGATATATATTGAATTGAAAGGATTTCAAAGTTTGATGTTTTGATTTTCATTTGTTTTTCCATTTTCCGATGGATGCACGAAAAAATGGTGAAATAATAATTTGTTGCGTCATCAAAGAGGCATACGATGCATTTTTCAAATTTGGATTTAGTCTATTGGTTCAGGAGATATGTCGTTTTGAAGTGAACCGTGTTTTTCGGAAAATCTCCTTGAAAAACCCACTTGGAATTTCCCGACCCCGCTCAATTTCAATAGGCTTCGTCTCTTGCTGATAGAGGTTTTTTTCACAAAAAATGAAATCGATCGGACCACTTTTGCGATTTGTAGAGTGGTTACAAGGAACTTCCGGTGAAAAATCGAAAAAACCCGGAAAAACCACCTTAGAGTTTTCCGATTTCCTTCATATTTTAATGACATAATATTGTTTTGAGTACAATAAGATGGCAAAATTTCAAGTCGATATGTCAAAGGGTTCCGGAGATATATCGATTTATGATTAACACAGAGTACAGACAGACAGACAGACAGACCACACACAAAAACCAAAGTTGCTCAAAATTCGATAGGGATCATTTTCTCCAAAGCAACTATACCTCTATCTCGCTTAGTTTCCGAGATAGCATTTTTGGCACGGCCGTAGTATACTCCACTATGTATAGCGTCGTATAACAAGTGGGTACGTACTTTTTGAAAGGTATCAATTAGTATAAAGGTCAGATAATTCATACGACGTTATAAAAGCAGATGATATTTTATCATTGCTCATGTAAGATGGAAGTAGAGGCCATGGCACCATATCATGAACATATTTTTATATTGAAACTATCATTGAGCACCAATGATGTGTATACGACGCTATGAAAGTTCAGAGAACTGGAGAATTTTCCCACAAACTACGTACTTAGCCCACTCGACTGTCTTGGTTTTTTCAGACAGTCGAGTGAGCTAGGTACGTAGTTTATGAGAAAAAAATCAATTGTTTTGTTTTCTATTGGCAAGTGATTATCTAGGAACTTGTAAATTTTTTAGTTTTTTCATCGTATCTCCCGAACTATTAAATTCAGAAAAAAATGTTATGAGGATTTTTTGTGGATTTTATCAAAAGGAATAATTTTGGTTCTATAACATTTCCAGATATTTTCAGTTGTTTTCGAGATATTTGGAATTATCTGAGAATAAAATTTTCAACACTTTTGTTCCATCTTCCAATCAACAAAATGAAAAAATATTCCATGCCTCAGTGGAGGTAGATGAGCTTCATCTATCGATAATCTATGTTTTTCAATATATCTTCATAGTACCCTATGGGTCGTTAAAATTTTTTTTTTCATATTTTTCACTTTATTTCCTGTACTATTGGGTTTACAGAAAAAATTATGGAAAATGATTTGTAGGGAATGTTCCAGTGGATAACATTGCACTCTTGATAATTTTCGATTTTTCCATTTGTTTTCGATATATATTGAATTAAAAGGATTTCAAATTTTGATGTTTGGGTTTTCATTTGTTTTTCCAGTTTCCGATGGATGCACGAAAAAATGATTGAATGATAATTTGTTGCGTCATCAAAGAGGCATACGGTGCATTTCTCAAATTTGGATTTAGTCTATTTGTTCACGAGATATGTCGTTTTAAAGCGAACCGTGTTTTTCGGAAAATCTCCTTGAAAAACCCACTTGGAATTTTCCGACCCTGCTCAATTTCAATAGGCTTCGTCTCTTCCTGATAGAGGTTTTTTTCACAAAAAATGAAATCGATCGGACCACTTTTGCGATTTGTAGAGTGCTTACAAGGAACTTCCGGTGAAAAATCGAAAAAACCCGGAAAAACCACCTTAGAGTTTTCCGATTTCCTTCATATTTTAATGACATAATATTGTTTTGAGTACAATAAGATGGCAAAATTTCAAGTCGATATGTCAAAGGGTTTCGGAGATATATCGATTTATGATTAACACAGAGTACAGACAGACAGACAGACAGACCACACACAAAAACCAAAGTTGCTCAAAATTCGATGGGGATCATTTTCTCCAAAGCAACTATACCTCTATCTCGCTTAGTTTCCGAGATAGCATTTTTGGCACGGCCGTAGTATACTCCACTATGTATAGCGTCGTATAACAAGTGGGGTACGTAGTTTTTGAAAGGTATCAGATTAGTATAGATGTAGTTTTCATAAGGTATTAGTTTATTTAGAGGTCAGATAATTTATACGACGCTATAAAAGCAGATTATATTTTATCATTGCTCATGTGAGATGGAAGTAGAGGCCATGGCACCATATCATGAGTATATTTTTATATTGAAACTATCATTGGGCACCAAGGATGTGTATACGACGCTATGAAAGTTCATAGAATTGGAGATTTTTCCCACAAACTACGTACTTAGCCCACTCGACTGTCTTGGTTTTTTCACACAGTCGAGTGAGCTAGGTACGTAGTTTATGAGTAAAAAATCAAGACACTCGAGTCTGCTTCTTTTACTTTCTTTTGTTCTTTGTTTCGTTTTCTATTGGCAAGTGATTATTTAGGAACTTGTGAATTTTTTAGTTTTTTCATCGTATCTCCCGAACTATTGAATTCAGAGAAAAATGTTATACAGATTTTTTGTAGATTTCATCAAAAGGAATAATTTTGGTGCCATAACATTTTCAGATATTTCTAGTTGTTTTCGAGATATTTGGAATTATCTGAGATTAAAATTTTCAACACTTTTGTTCCATCTTCCAATCGACAAAATGAAAAAAATATTTCATGGTTCAGTAGAAGTCGATGAGCTTAATCTATCGATAATCTTTGTTTTTCAATATATCTTCATAGTACCCTATGGATCGTTAAAATTTTTTTTTTCATATTTTTCACTTTATTTCCTGTACTATTGGGTTTACAGAAAAAAATATGGAGAATAATTTGTAGGAAATGTTCCAGTGGATAACTTTGCACTCTTGATAATTTTCGATTTCTCCATTTGTTTTCGATATATATTGAATTGAAAGGATTTCAAATTTTGATGTTTTGATTTTCATTTGTTTTTCCATTTTCCGATTGATGCACGAAAAAATGGTTAAATAATAATTTGTTGCGTCATCAAAGAGGCATACGGTGCATTTTTCAAATTTGGATTTATTCTATTGGTTCAGGAGATATGTCGTTTTAAAGTGAATCGTGTTTTTCGGAAAATCTCCTTGAAAAACCCACTTGGAATTTCCCGACCCTCCTCAATTTCAATAGGCTTCGTCTCTTCCTGATAGAGGTTTTTTTCACAAAAAATGAAATCGATCGGACCACTTTTGCGATTTGTAGAGTGATTACAAGGAACTTCCGGTGAAAAATCGAAAAAACCCGGAAAAACCACCTTAGAGTTTTCCGATTTCCTTCATATTTTAATGACATAATATTGTTTTGAGTACAATGAGATGGCAAAATTTCAAGTCGATATGTCAAAGGGTTCCGGAGATATATCGATTTATGATTAACACAGAGTACAGACAGACAGACAGACAGACCACACACAAAAACCAAAGTTGCTCAAAATTCGATGGGGATCATTTTCTCCAAAGCAACTATACCTCTATCTCGCTTAGTTTCCGAGATAGCATTTTTGGCACGGCCGTAGTATACTCCACTATGTATAGCGTCGTATAACAAGATTATACTGACTTCCAAAATTTTCTTGAATATTTCATTTTTAGTTTGGTAAATATTTATATAAGTCCAAGAGCCGGGTCGGATGATATACCCAGAACCACCGGACGATTCCTAAGTCTTCTACAGGGAAGGTCATGCATATCCACTAAACGGCAACTGTGTCGGAGCAAATCTTGCCGAAGGTTCCTATTGTATTGTATTGTATTTCATATTATTGTATCGTACTTATCAAATCCATCTTACTATCGATACACTAATATAAGATTCACTGTAATCTTCTTGGAATGAATAAAGGCATATATATAATAAAATGGACAAGTCAACACAGGTTACAAAAAATACTAGAATACTAAATTGTAAATAATACAAAGCTATAAATGATACAATGGACGAGTTAAAACAGGTAATAAGGAATAAACAATGCACAGCACTAATGGTTTCACATAATTGGAATTGGAACCAATGATTATTGACAGTCGAATACACAAGTGAGGTACGTAGTTTTTGAAAGGTATCAGATTAGTATAAAGGTCAGATAATTCATACGACTTTATGAAAGCAGATGATATTTTATCATTGCTCATGTAAGATGGAAGTAGAGGCCATGGCACCATATCATGAGCATATTTTTATATTGGAACTATCATTGGGCACCAATGATGTGTATACGACGCTATGAAAGTTCAGAGAACTGGAGATTTTTTGTACCAACTACGTACTTAGCCCGTACCTAGTTTATTGGCAAAAATAAAGACAGTAAACTGAGCTAGGTACGTAGTTTATGGGAAAAAAATCAAGACAGTCGAGTGTGCTTTTTTCACTTTCTTTGTTTCTTGTTTCGTTTTCTATTGGCAAGTGATTATCTAGGAACTTGTAAATTTTTTAGTTTTTCCATCGTATCTCCCGAACTATTGAATTCAGAGAAAAATGTTAAGAAGATTTTTCGTGGATTTTATCGAAAGGAATAATTTTGGTTCTATAACATTTTCAGATATTTTCAGTTGTTTTCGAGATATTTGGAATTATCTGAGAATAAAATTCTCAACACTTTTGTTCCATCTTCCAAACAACAAAAGGAAAAAAATATTCCATGGTTCAGTGGAAGTCGATGAGCTTCATCTATCGATAATCTTTGTTTTTCAATATATCTCCATGGTACCCTATCGGGTCGTTAAAATTTTTTTTTTCATATTTTTCACTTCATTTCCTGTACTATTGGGTTTACAGAAAAAATTATGGAAAATAATTTGTAGGAAATGTGCCAGTGGATAACTTTGCACTCCTGATAATTTTCGATTTTTCCATTTGTTTTCGATATATATTGAATTGAAAGGATTTCAAAGTTTGATGTTTTGATTTTCATTTGTTTTTCCATTTTCCGATGGATGCACGAAAAAATGGTGAAATAATAATTTGTTGCGTCATCAAAGAGGCATACGATGCATTTTTCAAATTTGGATTTAGTCTATTGGTTCAGGAGATATGTCGTTTTGAAGTGAACCGTGTTTTTCGGAAAATCTCCTTGAAAAACCCACTTGGAATTTCCCGACCCCGCTCAATTTCAATAGGCTTCGTCTCTTGCTGATAGAGGTTTTTTTCACAAAAAATGAAATCGATCGGACCACTTTTGCGATTTGTAGAGTGGTTACAAGGAACTTCCGGTGAAAAATCGAAAAAACCCGGAAAAACCACCTTAGAGTTTTCCGATTTCCTTCATATTTTAATGACATAATATTGTTTTGAGTACAATAAGATGGCAAAATTTCAAGTCGATATGTCAAAGGGTTCCGGAGATATATCGATTTATGATTAACACAGAGTACAGACAGACAGACAGACAGACCACACACAAAAACCAAAGTTGCTCAAAATTCGATAGGGATCATTTTCTCCAAAGCAACTATACCTCTATCTCGCTTAGTTTCCGAGATAGCATTTTTGGCACGGCCGTAGTATACTCCACTATGTATAGCGTCGTATAACAAGTGGGTACGTACTTTTTGAAAGGTATCAATTAGTATAAAGGTCAGATAATTCATACGACGTTATAAAAGCAGATGATATTTTATCATTGCTCATATAAGATGGAAGTTGAGGCCATGGTACCATATCATGAGCATATTTTTATATTGAAACTATCATTGGGCACTAATGATGTGTATACGACGCTATGAATGTTTAGAGAACTGGAGATTTTTCGTACAAACTACGTACTTAGCCCGTACCTAGTTTATTGGCAAAAATAAAGACAGTCGAGTGTGCTTTTTTTACTTTCTTTTGTTTTTTGTTTCGTTTTCTATTGGCAAGTGATTATCTAGGAACTTGTAAATTTTTTAGTTTTTTCATCGTATCTCCCGAACTATTGAATTCAGAGAAAAATGTTATGGGGATTTTTTGTAGATTCTATCAAAAGGAATAATTTTGGTTCTATAACATTTTCAGATATTTTCAGTTGTTTTCGAGATATTTGGAATTATCTGAGAATAAAATTTTCAACACTTTTGTTCCATCTTCCAATCAACAAAATGAAAAAATATTCCATGCCTCAGTGGAGGTAGATGAGCTTCATCTATCGATAATCTATGTTTTTCAATATATCTTCATAGTACCCTATGGGTCGTTAAAATTTTTTTTTTCATATTTTTCACTTTATTTCCTGTACTATTGGGTTTACAGAAAAAATTATGGAAAATGATTTGTAGGGAATGTTCCAGTGGATAACATTGCACTCTTGATAATTTTCGATTTTTCCATTTGTTTTCGATATATATTGAATTAAAAGGATTTCAAATTTTGATGTTTGGGTTTTCATTTGTTTTTCCAGTTTCCGATGGATGCACGAAAAAATGATTGAATGATAATTTGTTGCGTCATCAAAGAGGCATACGGTGCATTTCTCAAATTTGGATTTAGTCTATTTGTTCACGAGATATGTCGTTTTAAAGCGAACCGTGTTTTTCGGAAAATCTCCTTGAAAAACCCACTTGGAATTTTTCGACCCTGCTCAATTTCAATAGGCTTCGTCTCTTCCTGATAGAGGTTTTTTTCACAAAAAATGAAATCGATCGGACCACTTTTGCGATTTGTAGAGTGGTTACAAGGAACTTCCGGTGAAAAATCGAAAAAACCCGGAAAAACCACCTTAGAGTTTTCCGATTTCCTTCATATTTTAATGACATAATATTGTTTTGAGTACAATAAGATGGCAAAATTTCAAGTCGATAGGTCAAAGGGTTCCGGAGATATATCGATTTATGATTAACACAGAGTACAGACAGACAGACAGACAGACCACACACAAAAACCAAAGTTGCTCAAAATTCGATGGGGATCATTTTCTCCAAAGCAACTATACCTCTATCTCGCTTAGTTTCCGAGATAGCATTTTTGGCACGGCCGTAGTATACTCCACTATGTATAGCGTCGTATAACAAGTGGGTACGTACTTTTTGAAAGGTATCAATTAGTATAAAGGTCAGATAATTCATACGACGTTATAAAAGCAGATGATATTTTATCATTGCTCATGTAAGATGGAAGTAGAGGCCATGGCACCATATCATGAACATATTTTTATATTGAAACTATCATTGAGCACCAATGATGTGTATACGACGCTATGAAAGTTCAGAGAACTGGAGAATTTTCCCACAAACTACGTACTTAGCCCACTCGACTGTCTTGGTTTTTTCAGACAGTCGAGTGAGCTAGGTACGTAGTTTATGAGAAAAAAATCAATTGTTTTGTTTTCTATTGGCAAGTGATTATCTAGGAACTTGTAAATTTTTTAGTTTTTTCATCGTATCTCCCGAACTATTAAATTCAGAAAAAAATGTTATGAGGATTTTTTGTGGATTTTATCAAAAGGAATAATTTTGGTTCTATAACATTTCCAGATATTTTCAGTTGTTTTCGAGATATTTGGAATTATCTGAGAATAAAATTTTCAACACTTTTGTTCCATCTTCCAATCAACAAAATGAAAAAATATTCCATGCCTCAGTGGAGGTAGATGAGCTTCATCTATCGATAATCTATGTTTTTCAATATATCTTCATAGTACCCTATGGGTCGTTAAAATTTTTTTTTTCATATTTTTCACTTTATTTCCTGTACTATTGGGTTTACAGAAAAAATTATGGAAAATGATTTGTAGGGAATGTTCCAGTGGATAACATTGCACTCTTGATAATTTTCGATTTTTCCATTTGTTTTCGATATATATTGAATTAAAAGGATTTCAAATTTTGATGTTTGGGTTTTCATTTGTTTTTCCAGTTTCCGATGGATGCACGAAAAAATGATTGAATGATAATTTGTTGCGTCATCAAAGAGGCATACGGTGCATTTCTCAAATTTGGATTTAGTCTATTTGTTCACGAGATATGTCGTTTTAAAGCGAACCGTGTTTTTCGGAAAATCTCCTTGAAAAACCCACTTGGAATTTTCCGACCCTGCTCAATTTCAATAGGCTTCGTCTCTTCCTGATAGAGGTTTTTTTCACAAAAAATGAAATCGATCGGACCACTTTTGCGATTTGTAGAGTGCTTACAAGGAACTTCCGGTGAAAAATCGAAAAAACCCGGAAAAACCACCTTAGAGTTTTCCGATTTCCTTCATATTTTAATGACATAATATTGTTTTGAGTACAATAAGATGGCAAAATTTCAAGTCGATATGTCAAAGGGTTTCGGAGATATATCGATTTATGATTAACACAGAGTACAGACAGACAGACAGACAGACCACACACAAAAACCAAAGTTGCTCAAAATTCGATGGGGATCATTTTCTCCAAAGCAACTATACCTCTATCTCGCTTAGTTTCCGAGATAGCATTTTTGGCACGGCCGTAGTATACTCCACTATGTATAGCGTCGTATAACAAGTGAGATACGTAGTTTTTGAAAGGTATCAGATTAGTATAGATGTAGTTTTCATTAGGTATTAGATTAGTATAGAGGTCAGATAATTTATACGACGCTATAAAAGCAGATGATATTTTATCATTGCTCATGTAAGATGGAAGTAGAGGCCATGGCACCATATCATGAGCATATTTTTATATTGAAACTATCATTGGGCACCAAAGATGTGTATACGACGCTATGAAAGTTCAGAGAACTGGATATTTTTCCCACAAACTACGTACTTAGCCCACTCGACTGTCTTGGTTTTTCCAGACAGTCGAGTGAGCTAGGTACGTAGTTTATGAGAAAAAAATCAAGACAGTCGAGTGAGCTTTTTTCACTTTCTTTTGTTTTTTGTTTTGTTTTCTATTGGCGAGTGATTATCTAGGAACTTGTAAATATTTTTAGTTTTTTCATCGTATCTCCCGAACTATTGAATTCAGAGAAAAATGTTATTTGGATTTTTTGTACATTCTATCAAAAGGAATAATTTTGGTTCAATAACATTTTCAGATATTTTCAGTTGTTTTCGAGATATTTGGAATTATCTGAGAATAAAATTTTCAACACTTTTGTTCCATCTTCCAATCAACAAAATGAAAAAATATTTCATGGTTCAGTGGAAGTCGATGAGCTTCATCTATCGATAATCTTTGTTTTTCAATATATCTTCATAGTACCCTAAGCGTCGTTAACATTTTTTTTTTCATATTTTTCACTTTATTTCCTGTACTATTGGGTTTACAGAAAAAATTAAGAAAAATAATTTGTAGAAAATGTTCCAGTGGATAACTTTGCACTCCTGATAATTTTCGATTTTTCCATTTGTTTTCGATATATATTGAATTAAAAGGATTTCAAATTTTGATGTTTGGGTTTTCATTTGTTTTTCCAGTTTCCGATGGATGCACGAAAAAATGATTGAATGATAATTTGTTGCGTCATCAAAGAGGCATACGGTGCATTTCTCAAATTTGGATTTAGTCTATTTGTTCACGAGATATGTCGTTTTAAAGCGAACCGTGTTTTTCGGAAAATCTCCTTGAAAAACCCACTTGGAATTTTCCGACCCTGCTCAATTTCAATAGGCTTCGTCTCTTCCTGATAGAGGTTTTTTTCACAAAAAATGAAATCGATCGGACCACTTTTGCGATTTGTAGAGTGGTTACAAGGAACTTCCGGTGAAAAATCGAAAAAACCCGGAAAAACCACCTTAGAGTTTTCCGATTTCCTTCATATTTTAATGACATAATATTGTTTTGAGTACAATAAGATGGCAAAATTTCAAGTCGATATGTCAAAGGGTTCCGGAGATATATCGATTTATGATTAACACAGAGTACAGACAGACAGACAGACAGACCACACACAAAAACCAAAGTTGCTCAAAATTCGATGGGGATCATTTTCTCCAAAGCAACTATACCTCTATCTCGCTTAGTTTCCGAGATAGCATTTTTGGCACGGCCGTAGTATACTCCACTATGTATAGCGTCGTATAACAAGATCTCTTGCATCCTCTGCTCATTCAATAATGTAGCTAGATACTCACTTTGGGAATATTTCACAGCCTTGGCCAGTCAATGATCCAAAGATCATCCATATACAGTTCTTTATATTCCAAAGGTTTTCGACGATTACCTCTTCCTTGTCAGCCAACTGTGAACTTCTCCAGTCTCTGGATGATAACCTCGAAAAAGGATTCAATTTCGTGAATAAGATTTTATACCTCATTTCCAGATCAATTGAATGAATACATTTTCCGATAGTCTTACCTCATCACAAAATAAAGGGAGATACTCATGAAAATGATTAAATATCCTGTGTAAGTCCATACAGAATCTGAAAAGGGGCTCATGAACTCAAACATTCGTGAATTTCCTCGAGGTTGTTTCTTATACAATATCCCAATTCCTGTAAAGTAGATAATAATATATCAATTATCCAATAAAACCAAAGTAAAATAAGTAATTCAAGAACCCACTGAATATTGGTTATAGTGATTGATCTATTGTGCAGTTTCTCTATGGTTTGATATGTTCTCGAGGGTGCTGAATCCGAATCTGAAGTTTGCATACAAAATTTCTTAGAGCGTTCCGACATATTCGCAAAGAACAGCAATTTTCTAACTTTTCTTCACTTTTTTGCCCGTAACTCAGAAACTATATATTTTATCGACAAAATTACTCTATAGAAAGTTGAAGTAAGTACATAGAATTTTGAATGAAATTATATTTCTTCTCGCTGATGAATGTATAGGAGTAACCGGTGAGGAGCTAGCGCAAGTAGAGAATTGACCAAACTTGAGTAGAAAATATAGCGTTATTCGTCAGTTTTCATGAGTAGTATCTCCATGTTGTGTACGGCAACACGATTGAGTTAACAATGAAAGACAGAATAATGAGGAGATATTCAGAATATAGTGGTGTTTTGCTAGACCATTTCACAAGTATAACAGCCATTAATCAAAACTTAGTGATTCAATCTGACAAGTAACTATTTTATCGTTACATCTTTGATGACGTCAACGCTGATTGAGTACCTACTCAGAATTAAAAAACAGCTAGTGTTTTCGCGATAAGTACGAGTCGTTTCTGTCTTGTGATTGGTGAGATTATGCGATGAGTGAAATAGTCATAAGTAATATCACCATGTTCTGAATATTCAAGATGATTCTGTGGCTCCATTGTTCACCAAATCGTGTTGCCGACCAACACCATGCACGAGTGCTTCAGGAGGAGTGGTATTGCTGTACGGAAACACAATTGAGTTAACAATGAAAGGCATGATTTTAAGGATATATTCAGAACCGAGTGGTATTTTGCAAGACTAGTCACGGTCTGGAACCATAAAATGAATTCATTTCAAATGAGCGATTTATTCTGACAAATACAGCCATCATTATTTTACAGACTTTGCTTCGCTATCCATGGTAACATATTTGGAAACATCAATGCTGGTAGACCAATCAGAATTGAAAGACAGCTAATGTTTTCTGTGATCAAATTATTCAGCACCTACCTAGACTCATGAATGGCAGACTAAAATCAACAACTTCTCTTCGTTCATGTGTTATGGTCAGATCAGCAACTCCCAAATGTGCCTTCTGAAAAAATACAGAAGTGTGGCTGAGTTGAGAATAAGAAAATCGCTTTGCAGTAAAAACAAACGGTGAGATTTCCATAAAGTTTCGATGGTAGGATAAAGTTCTTGAATAGCTTCATTATGGTGTAAAAAAAAAGAATACTGTCTATCAAATTAACGTTGTATCCGTTGTTGACTGCAATCTGTATTATGATTTTGAGTTCTTTATTGAAATTTTCTTCTGAGAGACGGACATTCACTATAGCCTGTGTATTATATATTATTATCAGTGTGGGTAGGTTCATGGAAAATTGAAAAATCATGTTTATCAATAAACTTATTGTTAAATCTAAGAAATTGATCGACTTTTGTGTTTTTATTTACATTGTGAATTTTATGTTTGGATGAATAGTAATAATATATTGGTGAAAAGTGTTCAATAAATTAATGTCTATTGGTTCCTTTAAAGCATACTATAACGTCATCCACGTATCTATACCAATACAAAAATTCTTTCATCGCTCCAAGTTATCCATGAAAATTTCAGTAAGTACTTGTAATTCAACATTTTTACCGCAAAGTATCGATTTTTACTGATTTTGGTGCGCTCTCGCCGATCAATCCAAATTTCGACAAAATACCGATAAAAACTTCGAATATTATAGATAGAACTTCAAGCTATTCATTAAAATTTCCTGATAAATACATGACTTTGTTGTGATTATTCATTTCAGTTTAAGAAATTTGGTTCAATAAATTTGTTATAACGAACTCGAGATGACTCTGACTAGAATGCGAGGTTCACACGTTCATGAATCTTGGAATAGAAGAAATTCAGTCGTATTTCTGTCAGTCGTTGACTCGGTAGGTATCATATTATTCCGTTTGTGGTCAATACGATGACTAGACACAGGTTATCAATATGAAGAATGATGAAATTAGGAAGTATTCATTTTTCAGTTGTTATTACAGATGATGATGGTCCTGATTTGAATCAGTTCAGGAGGATTTGCAATCATAGGAAGCCTACGTATTGCTGTGTAAGGATTCTGGTTCACGATATCCTTGGGATCAGGAATAAAATATGTATTCTAGAAGAATATAAAAACTGAGCATGACATTGAACTGTGTTATTTCATGTAGTATGGTTGTCCAAAGAACGATAAGAGGGCATTCCTGAGAGAGAGAAGAAACATTATTTCGAGCAAAAACCGATAAATCCAATTCATTTTTTTTTTAATGACTAATATTGCGATCCCAACGAGCAAACTGAATAAAGTTGAAATAACACTCGAGTAATATTAGAATCTTGCCTGGGAGGTTATCATCAATCCTCTCGAAATCACTGGAAGTGAATTTATCGGTTTTTGCATTTTTGCTCCCCATATGGAAACATGCAGATGTCTGAGTGTATTCTCTGAACTGAATAACTTTCGTGATAACAGTAAACAAATTCAAACTTCTCAATATCAATGGGACACATATTTCTAATGTCTATGGACTCATGGAAGAAAGTTTCATTGATACAACCTCCTCTCAATTCAAACGCTACAAGTTTCTTGGTATCCCAAAATGGCGTGGTAATTTGAGCATGCATGTTCTCTGTATTCAAATATTCAACTCAAGTTTTCACAGCCTCTTCTTGAATTGAACCCATATTTCTTCAAAAATTATTATTTGGTCACCTTATTCAAAATATCACCGATGATACCATTCCATTTTCCGTTATTTTCATCCCAGCTTCCATATTTTTGATCTTCAGTAAGCCGGACCTCGAATTCGAAACCTACTATTTTGGCGATACCAGCTACGAGATCCAAAGTATAGCCTTCGAATCTAGCATTTCCCGTTGATATGTCGTCATCCTCATTTTGTCTCAGCATGAGATAGGGTGCACCAAGTCTGTGGAGAGGCGAATGTATAATATAATCCATTGAAAAAATAATATAATGCACAAATACCTCGAGGAGACTATAACTTTTGTTCCTTGTAGGTTCGATACAGCTGTCAGCTTCTCATCAAAATGTCTGTTTACTTGTAACGTGGAATTATGAGAAGACCAGGTGGCTATATTAGTCTCATGTAATACATCCACTACAAATAAGTTGAAGGATATTCGATTCCCATGATGATCAAACGAGATTGGACCAGTTAGGGTGTGAGAAGTAGATACTCTCTGGAATAATGTAAATAAATGATCATAGACTTGTGCCGTCAGTGGGACAAAAATACGAATAATCAATATTTCTCATAGTTGACCATTAGTGAGTCGTTTCAAAGCAGCTGTAGGTTGAGAATTGTATGGAGTCGACTGAAATTGTAACGTTTATTAATACTCAACTCCTGAATAGTTCAATTTCACACAGTCTCAATAGATTTGTATATGCATTGTATTGAAGCAATGTGTTTGTAACTATATAATCAGTAGTAATACTATGAGTACTTCAAGATACTCAGGTGATACATCGATGACTTGATATTATTACAGAGAGTGTCAGTTTTACAGTTGAAATAATGCGACCGCAAAGCGGGAGGATCAATTTGTTAAACTGACACGATTTGTTATTATTGTGCAGGAAGTTTGAGATGAATGTCCTTGAAAATTTCTCAGTTCGAATTGTATTCGATGCGACTATTTCTTGCGTAGTTAGACGAACTTCAAAATTTGACGAAGCGCTTTGTTTGTATGTAACGATATGAATTAGTTACTATGCTGGAGATGGAAATAATTCTGAATTCCTGATTGGTGGAGCCACTCTATGCATATCCATGTATATTCAACCTTATAAAAGGTAGCTTCATTAATTTGCAAGTTTTGATTGGTACAAACTCATACGAAGAGAATAATTACTGAAATAACTTATAGTCTGATCATATCTTATCTTTACCATTATAATTTGACGATTTACTACCTTGGCTTCAATTTGAAAAATCATAAAATCATTATGACCTATCCATTCAACAGAATTTGTGCATTTTCTGTGACCTGATAGTTGAATAATCATTTATTCATCATTGAAAATTCAACTCATCTAGATGAAAGGTCTTTTGATATGAGATTTTCGAATGAATTCATTCTCCATTTCTAGGAGTTACTATATTCAGGGTGACATTTTGAGAACTTTCCACCCTCAATATCTTCCTTCCAGTGAAAATCATGGAAAATTTAAAAGACAGGTCAATTCTATTTTCAAGAATGACTCTTGAAATTGATCGGTAGGAAGTAATAAAATTGTTACTTAAGTGGTAGCTCATTTGTGGGTGAAGTTCAAGTTGAATAAAAGTTGAATCCTCGCAACAGAGCTATCACTTTGGTAATATTTTTTCATTACTTCCAACCGATCGAGATGGCTGCATCATAAAACTGCACACTATAAATTTTATAAAACATATAGGAACACCTGAGAATAGGATATATATATATGTATATTAGAAACAGTCAAATCTCTATTTGAAAAACTATCTCTCCTATTGAAGAATCCTTTATTTTGAATTTCGCTTCATACTTATCTATGAGAACGTTATATATAGTATTCGCCAGTTTTATTATTTGACAATATCTTGAGAATCACTCTATCAACTCACCTTGTGCATATACTCAATCAATTTTTTTCCACTAACTGATGACTCTTTCCTGTTACAGAAAACAGGATTAGTCATAATTGCAGGTCCTAGTTCGTTCAGTGTCTCATTCATGAACCAAAAAGCATCATAAAACAGCATTATATCTGTCTGAAAGTTTGATAAAGCATTGAATACATCTCTGATGTAATAGAATAATGATCAAATGGATCAAATATCAATATTCTTCAAGAACGAACCTTGAATTTTTTGTGATGAATGAGTTCTCCCAAGCCCATTTTCATCATCGAATCTTCAAGAAATTCATAATTATTGTCATCTATGAGCTTGATGGTAGTTATATTGGCCGTAGTATTCAACTCTGAATAGTCTAAAGTATATGCATCCTGAAAGTATAATCAAATACACAGCTAATTATCATTTTCATCCTGATGATAGTAGTTACCAAATTTGTTATGAAATAGTTGTTGAACGCATTCAGCATGTTGACACTTTTTGCTTGATGAAGGATTGCTATTATATTTTCCATTCTGCAATCTAAAATGACGTTGGTTTGTGAAGATGTTTGGATTTTTTCTAATATTCTCCTGAAACCAGAGATACATTTTCATATGCGATCAGAATTGAAATAATCATTTGATCACGAGTTAGGCATTCTCTCTAATTTTGGAATGATATTATCAATGTTACGACTGTTACGAGAAGTGAAGCTTCTAGATCCCTTAGTTTCTCATAGTTGAATGTTCAAAATCGTATGGTAGGTATAGCTGCTTCCATTTGTTATTCAATCGAACATATTCCACTTTTGGATAGAGTTAAACATTTCGGCAGCGATTGATGTCGAATTGAGTTAAATTTGCCGAATAACTTGTCTTTGTTAGTGTCATTGAATCATTTCGTTTTACGAAGTGTCCAAGATGTTGTTGAAGCTCTTATTTTCGATAATTCACCAATAGACAGTTCTTGATCTGACATTCGAAACAAAACAGACTCAATATCTAATTTTCAGTCAATTTGTAGAGAATTGCATATATGAGTCATTAGAATTGTCAAGAGGAAGATATCTTGTTCTCAATTTTGTCAATGCAACCCCAACCCAATAGGAAAGGTGGGATCATCACTACTTTGAATGGAACTCGGACTCGACTGATACCTCTTTTTGAAGGTCATTCATACATCCCATTCGTGGAGTTTGATCACAGCAGTTTCCAAAATAGGATCCAAAGTTAATTGGAATGAGTTTTATTCTCAAAATTAGAGCTGAACTATCTCAAACATGCGGAGTGAGAGTCCGCAAAAGAGCTTCACTCGAATACGCAGCAACCTGCTCTGTTAACCTCTTAACAATAACTTCGAAACCTCACCAACAACAGCTACTTAGCCGTACATCCGCCTACTCGGGATAGTTCGTTGAATACCGGTTAATTTTTGGCGGCACAGACTCACAGTCCGCACATTAGTAACAGAAGGTTGAGACAACCAAGAGTATAATTATCTGCAATCAGTGATAATTGATGGAACTTTTCAGAAACTTTTATGCAAGTTTATCTTTGCATGGAAGTCGGTGGCACAATATAATGCGTAAATAATTACGCGAGTCTTGTATTAAATCTGATAATTAGTATTATTGATATTCAAATGAACAGGTTACAAAACATCATCACGCAATTAAAAAATTTCCTCTGAAACTATCTGTTCGAATTTCAGGAAATGACATGTCATTCGGAAGATAATTTGATGCCTTTCAAAAAGAGGTATAACTCGACCTCTTGTTGAATTTGGAAAAGGAAGAGTTGGCCCAACCTTTCCTGAAGTGTTGAAGTTCCAGAGTTGATAATCTTAAAAAAATACCAGCTTTATGACACATCCAATGGAAACCTTCGCTCCAAGTTGCCAACCTAAAAACCTCCCCACTGTTGAATTGAATATATGGAAGTTTGCTCACTCAAAAAGCTCAATTTTGGTGAAATCTCAATGTAGGAGTCTACTCGGCTTCCTAATGAACGTTAGTCAGAAGAAAAATGAGTTTTTGTGAACTTCACATCCGACTGCTTGAAAATCATAATGGTGCCTCTGCGAAACGTCCATACTGAGATGTCAATACTTTCAATAGTAGTGTCACTAGTCGAAAAAGATAATTATATCAATGGAACACTACAACAGTGAGTTCGAATCACGTTCGAACCTCGAATAATGTTCAAGAAACTCGCATGAGAAACGTACAA
Organism: Phaedon cochleariae; assembly: GCA_918026855.4. Taxonomy (NCBI): domain Eukaryota; kingdom Metazoa; phylum Arthropoda; class Insecta; order Coleoptera; family Chrysomelidae; genus Phaedon; species Phaedon cochleariae. Next base: position 66,043,890 of record OU896709.1, on the reverse strand, counting down.
ACCTATAATAAAATGGAGGCTGGAGTGATTCGAAGGTAAGCGTGCCTGAGTGCCACTGGTGCAATGAAAACCACTCCAACAGCCGCTTTAGAGGTCCTCTTGAACCTACCACCACTACAAATATATATTCAAGGCGAAGCCAGAGCAGTCGTGAGTAGATTGTCAAGGGGTCAAGCACCCATAAGCAACGCGCACGGTAAAGAGTATAGGAAGCTATATGAAGAGTTGGAAAGCGACCCCATCATGGGGATGCCAACGGATGGCATAATTCCAAAATATAGCTTTGAAAATACTTTTAAAATAAGTATAACGGACAGAGAGGCATGGAAGGAAGGACCTCCTATCACTGCAGACATTGCTGTCTATACGGACGGCTCCAAAACTGAGGAAGGATCAGGAGCTGGTATTTATGGGGCCAAGCCAAAGACAAGAATCTCACTGAGCTTAGGCAAATACGCGACGGTGTTTCAGGCAGAAATTATTGCAATACGACATCATTGCGTGAAAGAATTGATAAGGCAAGAGTTTAAATGCAAAACCATTGCAATCTATTCAGATAGCCAGGCGGCAATCAAAGCAGTCAACTCTCGCGTCAATTTCATGCATATCACAATAAGAAATTTTAAATGTCTAACGCTTGACAATATGGTTAATCATTGTATTCCTCATTGTCAAATCAGGTAGACACTCCTACCATATTCTACTCGGATATTACTAAATGGCAGCTACAAGAAAAAGATGTTTTTTTTTACCTATAATCTGATCCAGGTCCCAACTTTTCGAGAATGATCCGATTTCTTCTATCATTCTTGTTATATTTTTGAAGAACGAAAATGTGCTGTAGTTTTTCTAGAATTATATCATCTTCATACAAGACAACGAAGCTCTTCCAACCAAAACTTTTCACAATATCAGATATGCCACGTGCAAACAGAGACGCATCAGGAAAAAAGTTCAGAGTGTATTCTGACTCTATGGCGGATGGAGGTTTCCAAGATGTCAAGATGTAAGGGACTTGGAATTCTGAAGATATTGCTTCCAGAATCGTGGTTGAAATGGAATGTTTAGGTCCAAACACTGCTGCCACTCCACTACCATCACTTATCATTTGACACACTGGAAAATGAAGTGGAAAATTTTCAGGTATCTGGATATTATGACATAATAATTCTACCTAACATCTCAATAGAAAAAAATAATGGAGAAATAAAAAAAATCTAAATGTTCTATGTTTTCAAAACGATGATTATATTAAGAATTACATAAAATCAATGTTACTTCATATCGTATATTGAAGGTTACCTGTACCTGTACCTGCACAATATTGTATATGAATATTTTGATTATTTTCTAGGTGTTTTTTAGTTATGTCTATTCTTTCTGAAATCATCAAGAGAATCATCTGAATGATCTTCAGGAAAGACAGAGAAGATGATCTATTCCTGAATATACCTAACTGTGTTAATGAATTGATCTTGCCGTACTGCTGAAAGACTATAAGTTTGATTCAGTTACACAGTGATATTTAGGGACATATCAACTACTATTAACCTCCTATATAAGTATCTTTTTAGTTATTCTGCTTCATGAATCCAGTCATAACAACTATGTCTGTGATGTATCTGGACAACATTAAATCAACATAATTATTACAATATTATCTAATAATATTGATTTCAATATTGATACAACGTTTCAAAAACGTTTTAATTCATAATATTATGTTGGATACTTCAGAAGAACATTATCGCAATGTTATTTCAACAATATCACGAAACTTATATCTGTAAACAATTCTTGTTATGTATCAAATTTAGTGGGATATGTTGTTTGGTGTTTTCCAGAAACGTTGAGGATCAAATGAAATTGATGAATATTGAATTTAGAATTTCTTTTGACAGCTTTCTTGTTACATTTTGTTCACTTTGAAATAGTCACTATAATGGGTGCAATGAATCTTTCGAATTCCTATGAAAATAGGGTTGATATTTTGTTATTGGATATTTTTTATGTTATATCTTTTGCAGTACGATATGAATTTATCATCAATTTCTAATGTTTCGATTCAGTCTTAGCATGCCGAGAATGAAGTGTATTATAAATAAATAATCACAGCGGGAAGAAAAATATATAAAAGAATTCTTTTTCATTTAGTTTACCTCTGAGTATTTTGAAATGACTTCTCATGCGTTTTCAATGCCTGGTTCATTTTACCCCAAAGTGGTGGGCTGGGTGAATAAGATTAGACAAAGAAAATTAAGGCCTTCGCCTTATTTTCCTCAAATTATTTTCTACTCAAGTCATTATAATAGGGTGCTAGGACCTAATTTTTTTTTTCTTTGTCCCATTACTCTCCGAAAAAATGATGAAAAACGCAATGTTTTTATTCACTCAACCCCAAGAAGTATTAAGAAAATCAAACATTTTTTATGACTGCCGCAACTTGCCCTTTAGCATCCTTAATGATCAATAATGATGGATATACCTAGGTAGTTGTATTATTGTACTCAATGTAATATTCTTCACTTCTACGATTGATAACAATACTTTGAATACTTCGCATGTTTTATTTTGATGTGAAGTAGGTACTTCAGAAACATACAAACAAGCTAAGTGAAGTTACACTACTCCTTCATTTTACATTATTCGAAAGAGAAAGTTCATTGAATGTCCCAAATCAACTTACTTGTTTCACTTGCAGTATAGCTATCGATTCCAGAAATACTCCGAATGTTGCTAGAAAATATAATTTCGCCATTTTCATACTTTGAAGAAATCGAATTATTGATCAAGAGTTGTTCTTGAGCTGGATAGTCACCAAATAGTATACCTATAAGCAGAATAAGATTTCATAAGGCAATGCATGTGGAAATGATTCGATGGAACATAGATTAACGATTAATGAGTCAAATGAGAATGAGTACGTATGAACATAACATATCCTCCAAACAATTAGGAATTGAACTGAATATTGTCATGTCCTACGATTATCAAAAATTACCAAATCGATTGCAAGATATCAGGAGGTGTTCCTGATGTGTTACACATCCACATTGCATCGTTAAAGTAGCTGAATTTTATCCCTTCAGTATGATTGAAAATCATTTCAAATTCACATACAGAATAATTACTCACCGATAGTTAATCCATTAACATTCGAATGGGAGTAATAGTTGATGATTAAAAAACACCACAAGACACTTCCAATGATCCCCATGCCCAAACGAATACAATGACAGAATACAGTTTAGTGAGAAAATATGAAAGCTGTAGACCACGTCTGATACGGAAGCAGGAAATTAAATAATATTTATTTATATTTTATATGTGTAAAACGCAATTGCTCATTTTTCAAATACCAGAGTTAGTATTTAATTGCTTTAATGAATGAGGCGAAATGTTTCTCTCTCATTATTATTTGTTTGTTTTCTGTTGCGAAGATGAACATAATATATGTTATCTCATATTTTCATGATCTTAATAAATGTCTGATTAAAATTATATACTGCAATCTAGAATTTGTTTTTTTCGTAAATTTATTCGTTGACAACTCATCATACAAATGTAACAGAAATAACATTGGTAAAAAATGGTCACGCTATGGAAACTTACTCAACATTAACTAAAGTACGTACTTTTTGTTTTTCATTATTTTTTAAATAACAATTGGAAGTGGGAGATATAAAAGTGAAGCGACTTATACAGTGTGTCCCAGATAAAACTTGTTACCCCACTAATCTTCAATGTCGTTGATAAAATTGAATATCGCTCGGATAAGTCGATTTCAATTTGGCGGAGGACACATTTATCTGGAATCATCATATTTTATTCCAAAGTTGAAATCTTGAAGTGTAACGAGCATCATCAACTCTCAATTTTCAAATGGAGTACACTGTATAACATTGCATTTTCAGATTCTCCCTGAAGAGCTGCTTTCATCAATGTATCACACTTGGTGTCTAGCGGGAATGATTACAGAGATTTAGGGTGTTCAAAATCGAGATCTTTTTGACTTTAGGATTTTTTTCATCTTTGTCAGATTTCAGTGTGTGTAGTAGGTCGTTGTCGTGTGTCTACAATTGAGTGGATTATAGGTGAGAGTTCTGACTTTCGATTCGATGCTGTATTGAGTGATTCAAATTGGTATTGTAATCGTAGGATAAAAGATTTCTATGTTGATATCTGCGCAATGACGAAACAACGAATACACATCATTTTTTTTAGACAATTGTTGAGGTAGATTTCCGAAATAATCAAATTTTGTCATTTGTTTTGGTTTATAGCATACTGTTTGTCAGATTGGACAGAAGCTTTAGAAGTCTGTTCTGACGGTGAAATGAAATTAAACTCGATGAACCTCATTGGTACCTATAGTTGCCATTTGAATGTTGTCGAAAAAAATTAAAACGGGGATGTATGTGTGTTTATTTTTCTTGATTGCGAATATTATCTGAGATACCATAATGCGGACAATCAATTCGAATCAGCCTGTACGGGATGGTTGAAATAACGTTATGTTTTTGAAGAAACATTTATCCATATAATCAGTTGAAATTTGGCCTATTTTTTTACACCATCTTCGAGTAGGAACACTGCAATTCAAATCGAATTCAAATGATATAATTTTTCATAATAATGAAACAGAAGGAATAACATAAATCAAATCATCATCATTCAATTTCATTTCACATATTCTAACTTTTCAGGTATACAGTAGAGATTTAAAAAAAGCAACAAATAAAATAGTGATACCTAAGCGTCAACTTAGCCAAGGAAATATTTCCGAATTCAGAGAAAGACTTAATTCCATCAGATGGTTTCCAGAGTTGAATAGTCTTAGAATAAATGATAGTTTTTCATTTTTCCTGGAATCAGTCTCATGGTGTTTTGATGTATCATGTCCAATGCGAAATGTTACTGTGAGGCAAAATTCTAAACCTTGGATTTCTAATGATATTATACAAGAAGGTAAATGTTTGAGAGACATATTTCATGATACAACAAAATGTCCAGAAATAGATGCTGAGAGTATGAACATATACAAGGATAGGTTGAGAAAACATAAACACAACATAAAACAAACTAAAATTGATTATTTCAAAACAAAAATAAATAATGCGAGCAATAAAACCAAGGTAACCTGGAATATCATAAATAATGAGTTGGGAAGAAATAATGAGCCTGATAAGAACATTGTTATATCAATCATAATTCAGAGGAAATAAGAGACTTGCATCAAATAAGTGAAATATTTGCTCACAATTTCTCAAATAATGCTGATTTAATCATGAATGCTCATTTTGGCGAGAATATTTCCCTACCTTGTACAGTAAGTAGGCATACCAGGAGCAATATCATGTTTCCATTTCAGTCTGATCCGATAAATGAAAATGAAGTGTTAAATACTCTGACTCTGTTAAAAAATAAAGCATCGGCAGGTCTGGATGGATTGTCAATACGTACAATAAAACAAATCATGATGTGATAATCACACCTCTCACGTACTTATTCAATCAGTCCTTTCTGCAAGGGTATTTCCCAGTAGAATTCAAAAGAGCGCTTGTGATACTGCTGTTCAAGAAAGGAAACCGTTGTGAAGTTGATAATTATAGGCAAATCTCTCTACTTTGCTCCTTGTCTAAACTCTACGAAAAAATTGTTTCGATTAGGATTGCTAATCATTTGGAAAAAAATCAAATGATGTGTGAGAACCAACATGGTTTCAGGAAAAATAAATCAATTGAAACTGCAACCAACTATCTACTCAATCATATTTACAGAGAAATTGATTCTAATAAATTCGTAATGTCATTATTCTTCGATTTGTCGAAAGCATTTGATACTGTATCTTCTGAATGCTTGCTATCCAATAAGATATCTGGTTTGGGTTTCCCAAACAATTTGATGAAGTGGTTGGAATCGTATCTTGATGGACGATCCATGATTGTGAAATGCAATGGAATCAATTCAGGTATCAAGGACGTTAAGCTCGGAGTGCCCCAAGGATCAGTGCTTGGGCCATTACTTTTCTTACTGTATACTAATGAATTGTCAGAGTATGTTGCAAATTGTCATATAACAATGTTTGCAGATGACACCACGATTACAGTTACTAGTGGGGATATTGAAGAATTGATCGCAAGAGTCAATAACATTATTGATGATTTCAGTTCGTGGTGTCAAAGGAATAAATTGATTTTGAATTCCTCTAAGACAGTAATAGTTAACTTTTACAACAGAAAGAATAATATGCCGGCTGATCTACAGGTTATCGATGACATCAAATTGAGCAATGAGGTAACATTTCTGGGAACTCACTTAGATCAAAGACTGAACTGGAATATGCAGATAAATAGTGTTTGCAATAAATTGAACAGAGCATTCTTTGCAATAAAACAAATGAAATCTTGTTTAGATATATCAGGTCTACTGAATATTTACTTTGCCATGGCATATTCCCACATATCTCTCAATATAATGGCATGGGGTTCTACCAAAGAATTTTCCAGAGTCTTTGTAGCACAAAAACGAATCATCAGACTAATTTTCAATATGAATCGCCTAGAGAGTTGCAAATCAGTATTCATACGTGAAAATTTATTGACAGCGTACTCAGTGTATATTTTGAAATGTACTAGATTTGCCAGAACTAATTTTCATAAGCTGGAGAAAAATTCTAGTATGCACACTTACAATACGCGACATGGAAATGTATTGCGGATTCCGGATCACAAAGGTGCAAAATATGAGAGATCTCCATTATATAATGTGATCATTCTTTACAATAAACTGCCTGTATCCATCAAGCAATCCACTTCTGACAATATATTCAATAGAAGAGTGAAAGAATTGCTAATAAGAAAATGCTATTATAGTGTAGACGAATTCTTGGACGATACTCTGAATTGAACATTAAAAAAAAAAAAAAAAAATAAAGGACCCAAATATATGTATTGTCTATTCCATTATGTTACTTGTAGATATATAGTCCTGTTTGTCATTTATTATGTGTATACCTATTAGTTACTACTATGTGATATAATTCATCCTGATATTTTTTATATATTTAGATTTTTATATGTTTATTTATATTTTACTTCAAATTGACATACCATATGTACATAATGTACCACAGTGGCGAATAAAATTCTATTCTATTCTATTCTATTCTATAGGTACCTATGAAAAGTTCTCAGATATTTTCTCCCCATCATGATTGTTGATTATGATTTTGAATTCAGTCTCCTATATAATTATAAGAATTCTTTGATGAATAGGTAAATCTTCGAATGAGTCAAACAGAGGTTTTTTTCAAGTACCTACATGGGTTTCACGTATATTTTGAATCCCTTCTTGACTATTTCTCATTGTCCAATTTTTTTTCCGAAAAACGGTCTTTCACGATATTTCCTGTAGATTTTTATTGTTAACAGAAAAACAGTTGAATATACCAAAAAAACAGTCATCGGCAAATTGCACACGACTTATGAAAATCGTTTTGGACAATAATAAATAGTTTCGACACAAGAAATTCCTAAAGTTGAAAAGAATCTCAATTTCTCACACCCTGTAATCATTTCAGCTAGAAGTGTACATGATAAATCGATGGAATTAGCTCTTAAGGGTGTGACAAAACAGGTCTCTGTGACACGATCCTAGCATGTTCCCTTCGTCTCGAAGAAGAATTCTTCCCCAGGGTGTGTACGACCATCTCTTAGTCTTTTTATCCGTTGGGTGATGGCGCCACTGGTACTGTTTCGGTATTTAAATAACACTAATATTTTGGTAGGAACCAGGGAATCACTTTTAGTTTATTCCTCGATCTTATCTGAAATCCTTTTCGTAGTGAGAAAATGCAACATACTAGCTTCTATTTTCAACCACGAGAAAAGTAACATGTGAGACTGATAATTTCTCGCTTTTGCACCCTGCTATTTTGGAGAGCATATCAATCATGTTAAGCTTTTGAACTCTTGAATACGTGTTTTCCTACGACCACCTATGAAAACAGCACAAAACACATTGATTTGTTATTGAGAAAGTGACTCGTTCTCTATGACAACATACAGCAGTTAGAAAGTTCGAAAGCAAAACTCACATGGGTGGAAATATTCGCAAATCGCACAGTAACCAGGGTCTATAGATTATGATGTATGATTCTTATGCTGAATTATGGTAGGTTAAGTTATGGTCAAGTTTATGGAAAGTTCGTGTCGATTTAACATGAGTTATTGTCGTTAATGTTGACGTAATGTTAAGTTGATGAAAAGTTGAAACCAAGTTAATTTCAATTGAAAGTTGAATTAATGTCAATGTACTGGCAATCTAGTGATTAATGTGAAGTTAATGTCAATTTGATATTGAGTTGATGTTGATTTGATTTTAAGGTAATTTTCAGTTAATGTTGATTTAATGTTGAGTTGATGTTGAATAATTATTGAGTTGATGTAAAGTCAATGTTAGGTTAATATTAAGTTAATGTTGAGTTGATGTTGAGTTAATGTTGAGTTAATTTCAAGTAAATGTTAAGAAACTGTTGAATTTATGTCAAGTTGATGTTGAGTGGATGTTAATAAGTTAATGTTGAAATAATGTTAAGTTTGAATTGAGGCGATTTTAAGTTAACGTTAAACTAATGATGTCATTTAAATATTGAAGTAAAATTGAATAATAATGATAATGATATCACCTTCATTTGATCTAATATGATTAGAAACATGATCCCTCCTCTGGTCTTATAAACACTCATGACATAATATAATATAAGTATTTGTGGTCGTAGGAAAAATAGTGTACAAAACTCGTTGGAAAGTGCATTTCCTGCGCTCGTTTCGTTTCCGCACTCGCGCGAAAAATGTCACTTTCCATACTATTCATGTAATATATTATTCTGTTCGTTTTCAATATATACAAACAAACAAATAAACAATCAAATATTTCCTAATTATAATATTAGTATAGATTAAATAACTAAGTTTACTTTGGTTTAGACTCGCATAAAAAATGTATTGTTGTCATAATATGATCATAGATTAGCGAACTACATTTTGACAGTTGCTAATTCTTCACGTACCTTGGTATTATCTCATTATCATTATTGAATTGAGATGTACCCACCACACTTAAACAGCTTCAATCTTCTCCTGAAGATGCTAACATAGTTAGCGAAACACGTGTTGAGGTGTAATGAATCGGTTTGGTCAGAGGTAAAACAGTGTGTAGTGTATTATCGTGCCAAAGGTTCCAGTCTCCGATATAACAATCAAGATGTGAAAATGTTACTTCTAATAACAAAAATTCCCCGAATGATGGGTATTCATTAGTTTTGTAGTGGAGAAAACTTCCTTTTTCAGTATTTCTTCTACTCTCATCTCATCTCGCCCATGAAATATCACTTCCTGCCGAAATTACATCCCACCCGTGAGTCGTAATTCATTTCGACGACTTCTCTCTCTAGTAATATCCTCTTCCTCTGTCGTTTGAGCGATCGCCTTTGTCCGGAAGCTATGAGAAGGTTAACAGATTGCTTTTTGACATCGCATGTTCGAAAAACTTCATGGGATGAGGTGCGTGCAGGGAATCTTATCGAGGTTACTCCGTTCTCCATTGTATTGTGATTTCACCACCTGTAGCAGAAGGTATGACTAAATGACTGATATCAGATTATGAAAGTAGAGAGGCATTGAAATATTTTCTGGCATGTTTCAAATTCAATATCTTTGACATAGATGGTTGTTGGATCATTCGGTGGAAATAATGGAGATAGAATTCAAGTTTTCGAGAGGATAATGTGTATCAATGATTTCAAGTTTATCGATATCAGCTGCTCTTGGAAGTACAATAGATAAGGCCTGGTTCAGTAAAAACTGCTCTAGAGCTGTCGCTTCCAAACAGGCAGAATTTCCATCGATGGCAGAAAAATCTGGGCCCTGAGACTAGAGCAGATCATGTAGAAGCTAGAGGCATATACAATGAGACAATTCGATAATCAGAGGATGCTCATAATGCCAAAATAAGATGAAAAACTGTTGAATGTCCTAACGGATCCCGTAAGTGTTGGTCCTTCGCCAAAGTTGTAGAGAGCAAATTCACTTCCAGGTCGTTTCCTCCTCTAACCATGGAAGATGGAACACTAGCCATAACTGCCCAGGAGAAAGCCAACATTTTTGTACATTTATTTGCTGGAAATTCCACTCTGGATTCATCGAACACCCAACCTCCAAACATAACGCCAATAATTGACAGTCATATGCCCGAGATCAACTTTCGCCAACGTGCTATAAGGAATATTTTATTAGGTCTCACCAACAAAGCTTGTGGCTCCGATGGAATCCCACCGATTGTTCTCAAGAAATGTGCTCCCGAAATAACACCTGTTCTCTGCGAGTTGTTCAACTACTTTTACAAATTGGGGATATTCCAGTCCAACTGGAAAATCACAAAAGTACAACCAGTTCCTAATAAAGGTAAAAAGACCCTACCTAGCAACTACAGACCGATCGCACTGCTATTTATTATTTCAAAGATCATGGAGAAAGCTATCAACATCGAGCTCATGTAATACCTGGAACCAGGGGCGGCGAGTTATGTTTTGTCCAATGGGTGGCAAAATTGACTGCCTTTAAATTTCAAGATAGATCAAAGCATTATTTATTTTGCATCAAGTGTGAAACACCTCTACCAAAATATAATCTTTTGTGACTAATCGGGTTTCGAGTTTATGGTTGATGTTTATATGAACAAGGATGAGAAATAGAAAAAATTTTTTTTTCACCATTGAAAAAAGGGAACATAACTCAAAATTTAACACGATATAAAAAAAAATCAATCTCTACAAGAATAAAATAAGATTTAATTATTCTCATATCTATTCAGTATTCAAAAAATGCAATAGAGGAACTTTTGGATTCGAAAAAATTAGCAAGTAACCCCCCCCCAGTTATTTCATTGAAAAGGTATTCCTACTAACTGTAATATTATCAATGGATTCATTAGCCACTGTATTTATGTCTAATTCATTCATTCAAAACTATTTTTATTATTTTTTTATATTTACTATTTTTTTTTCAAACTGGCATTGGAACCTGTGATGTCATAATGTCTAAAATTTGAATCGGAATATCTTTGCACAGTACACAGTGTCAAACCCTGGATACACATCGACCGCGAATCGAATCAGTGATCGAATATACGGTTCGCATGGTTGTTTACCTATACTTGTCCAGCAACAATGTGCAATATTTACAAGTGCTCATTTAGCCCGTATCTAATTTGTTTTTTTATACGTCTGTTTCGACCAATGGGTGCATTGCACCCATACTCACTGCCTACATGGGTGCATTGGCCCCGATGCCCCCATGCACTCGCCGCCCCTGCCTGGAACATTCAGGTATTATCAACGATAGGCAATATGGCTTCCGACATTAGAAATCAACTGGTGACCTGCTCGCTCACGTCTCACATAATATGGCAGCAATCTATTGAAAAATATGGTGAAACCTTAGCCGTAGCACGTGATATCTCCAAGGCATTCGATCGAGTCTGGCACCACGGACTCCTCGCCAAGCTTTCATTTTATGGCTTGCCTCCCCTGCTATGTTCTCTGCTAGCTAGTTTTATCTCAAACAGGTGTCTCCATGTAGTGGTCGACGGAGTTTCATCTGACTCTCTTACCATAAATGCTTGATCAATTCTAGCACCAACACTATTTCTACTCCGTATCAACGATTTGTTGCAAGCCACCTCGTGTCCAGTACACATCAGCTTCGCGGATGATAGTATTCCCCTCCATACCGTCTTCACTTCCAGGGCTCCTATACCAGCCAGGCAAATCAGAAACGAACGAGGAAGAAATAATGTTGACAATATATGAATATGAACTCGGCAACAATTCCCGAATAGGGATCCAAACCTTGGTTGATTTCAATGCGAACGGAACACAAGCATGCCTCTTTTCGAGAAAAGCCAATCTCACTGTTGAAAAGGAATATTCTCAGATGAATTATGAACATACAAAAAGGGATATATATTTATATGAAGCAATACATTGAGAATTCGCATTCTCTATGTGATGAGAATATCTATCTATATCTTATTACATTTTTTAGTTGAATAATACTACTCGTCGATATCAATTTAAGAAGTAGGCTATGCTCAGTTGCTCACTGTTCACTGTTAATATGTGCTGTCACTCTGAAAGTTCTGTCAAAGAAATAACAAACTGGAGTTATTCCGTGTTTTTAACAAAAAGTGTAATAATTTTATTCCAATTTTGCCGTTTGTCAATATGCCTATGGGATTCAGTACTGAAGAGTATGCAGATATTCATTTCGTTTACGGATTTTGTAATGAAAACGCAGAGGCAGCAGTTCGGGAATACAGAAATGCGTCCTTAGGAGAAGGGTACCTAATGCACGAGTCTTTATCAATACTCACTCACGTTTCCGTCAGTTTGGGTTACGTGGCAATAATGAACAATACCGAAATAATGGCCCACTGAGAAGACATGATAACAATCACATTCTTAGTTTTTTTTATGTTAACCAACAAATCAGTTCTGGAAAATCAGCCCAACAGTTGCGGGTAATTTATGAACTAATATCATGTCATGCTTTTAGTAATTTCGGTTCTCTTTTTTCGTTTAATAGGTACTAGTAGTTATCAGTTCATACTATTGCACTCGCATAAATGAAAGTAATAGTTCCGACTTTTTTTCAGGTTTCAAAATCGAAAATTTCACGAACACTATACATTTAGATCACAGGAAGCCTTTTCATTTGATGCCGGTACAACATTTACATCGTGAAGATCCTGAGAAGAGAGTGTCTTTTTCGGAATATATCTTAAATAAAGTTCACAACAATAACGACTTTTTACATAGTCTTATGGACTTGAACACCCTATATCTCGAGAACGAAGCGTTTAAAAGTATATGTTTATAGGAAGTTTATTTATTATTTCAACGAGTACTATATGCTGTTAAATTTTCCGTATTGAAAAACCGACCACCCTGTATAGAGTGATCCATTTGAAATTAATACACTGTTTGTTGCTTCCTGTATATCTTCCCAGATAGTGAAATCGTATCCTATGTTCCAAGGAGGATAAAGAATCCCCTAATATAATAAGTCTGCTGCTTTATTTATTTTCTACTGTCAAAAATAAGAGAGTTACAGGGGCTGATACCTCAAAACGACATTATTCTGGTTCGAACAATGGGTAGTTTGTTGTTGAGTGCAGTAAGAGAAAATATAGGATAACTCGTTTGGTGGGAATCGGTTTCCCTATCGTACCTATCGATCACGTCATAAATTCCTGTTATGTGAGCTGTGACTAACGAGGCGCGAATAGAGCCAATCGAGCGATCAAGCAAGCGAATTTGAAATATACTTTACTGCGGTTTGACTTTCGATTCCCTATCGAGAAATGTAGACCGCATTATTGACTAGGTACAGAATCAATTTCCGTGATATCAGGAAATTTGCGATGAGTGCTGACGCGGAATGGCGCCGTTTTTTACAATCTGTCTACATGTATCAAATCCAGCAATCGAAAGGTCACAAAGTCTATCAGACTGGAAAAATCGTAACGAATCGGCATATGGTTTTCTTCATCAAAAATCAACATTTTGCTTTTGGGTGTATGATAAATTGACATTCATCATACAGGGCGTGGAAAGAAATTCTGAATTGAGACTCTATCACGAATCTGCGATTAGAGGTCTATAAAAATCACAAGTTTCCATCGTTCAAGTTTGAACCCGCTGATTGGGCATGAGAGTGTTGGAAAGGAATTTTCTCAGATAAATTATGGACATACAAAAATGGATATATATATATATTTAAGAAAGTAGTTGTTTTCTATTGAATAAACTGAAAAAGAGTAAATATTCTCATCACATAGAGAATACGAATTCTCAATGTATTGCTTCATATAAATATATATCCATTTTTGTATGTCCATAATTTTTCTGAGAATATTCCTTTTCAACAATCAACATTTTGTTTGATAGATAGAGTTATTCCTGAATGAATGAACATATACAAGGTGTTTCGAATGTTAGTGGATATCAAAATTTCTAGGGTATATTTTCTTGAAAATAAGACTTTGTTTTCCTATGAACTTATTATGTTTTCTGTAATTTTTACGTATCTGCGACCATTATTGAGAGAAAATATGAAAATTATGTTTGTTATTCACTCGATCAGATTCTCCACAATAAAGTTGTAGCAGAAACAGCTTTTTCTCTGAGAAAATATCTCTCTGTTCATTCATACAATCACCCGACGAACTGTATGATGTGAACTCCTGAACGTATCCTTTATTTCATATCAATAATACCAATTTCGAATAGAATCGGATCATAATTACAAAACTCGTTCGCCATATTAGATCCGCCATCTCGAATTTTCTGACGGAAGAATCATTATCTGTGATCCCGAAATCCCTCAGATATACTAATGTTGAATAGATTTGGGTCTAATAATCAAAAACTCATTCGCCATGTTGGATCCATCCACCTTGAATTCACCAAATTTGACGAAACAATCATAATCTCAGAAATAGAAAACCCCGAGATACTATAATTCTGAATAGAATCGAATGATAATAATACTGTCCAGAATTAAGTACACTAGCCAAATTTAAAATTGATCGGTTTGTTTGGAGTGGGTCAAAATCGAGTCCAAATTAGTCGGGTACATATATATATATGCATACATTCACAAATATATACACACATACATACATATATTTTGGCCTGCAAAATGAGACTATGAAATCTTGATACTGAATACTGAAACTACCTGTATAGACATGTTTGAAAATTCAGCAGATCTTACAATCAACTTGCGAACGTTAGTGAAGTAGGTGTTTGAATATAATATTGTGTTCTGATTGTATAATTATATCCGCATATTCGATCTCCAAAACTGTGATTGTGGAAGTTTCCGATTCATTTTGTAACTTTCTAGTCGTAACGTTCTAGTCAACGTCAACATCATTTTTCACTTTTAGCCGAGTTCACGCCGATCTAATATCTCTTGGGCATAAGATTCCGAGACTTTGATTGAAGTAAATGGAGAGCTGCCTCTTCTGGGATAAGAGCGCATGTGATTCCTATAAAACTTGTAGGAACCTCCAGGAAAATGTCAATGTATCGAAGGCGACAGCCAAGTGGAGGTCAAACCCAATTGCTGTGCCGGAGTTCTCAAGGGAACGACCTTCCTATCGATCTGCCAGCATCTTCCGGCTTCAACGTCAACAAATTGAAAGGAAACATCTCGAATTGGTCTGGAAGTAACATCACATGGAATATCTTCTACAGTATATGTTTCATATTATATGATTTTTGCTGAAAACATTTTTGAATGATCGAACTTTCATATGGTTGGTATTATATATATTCATTAAAGCATTTCCCCAGGGTTTCAATTGAGATTATTGTCGTGTTCTGATTAGTTTTTATAATGATGTTGTTTTCAAGTTCAAGGACCAATTGATTTCAGTATGAGTTAGCAACAAGATGTCATGTGGTTTCAACTGATATTTTCCAATTCAATAGCTCCATCAGAGTTCTTCATCACATTTTCTTTCATTTTCTTCCTCGGAGAATTCAATATTTTTTTTACTGCTTGGATCGCACGAAAGGGAATTCCTATAATGTTCAAAGAACATCGTGCGTTCCTAGAAAGAATATTTCACTATCAACAGTGTTGAAGAAATCGTGGTACTCAAAAATAGTGCGGATGCAGTCTTCATTTGAGTTTGCTTGAATCTCCTAATTTCGACAAATGATTCATAGTCTCAGATCATGAATACCCCATATACAAATTTTGAATTGAATTGGATTATAATTACAAAACTCGTCCGCCATCTTCAATCTCCTAATATTGATGAAGGAATCATAATCTCCGACACCGAAAACCCCATATACAAACTTCGATCAGAATCTAATCATAATTACAAAACACGTGCGCCATCTGGAATTTCTAAATTTTGGCGATAGAATTCACATTCCCGACCCTGAAAACTCTCAGATACCAATTTTGAATAGAATCGGATCCCAAATTACAAAAATCAACCGCCATATTGGATCTGCAATCCTAAATTTTCCTACTTTGACGATATAGTCATAATGTCCTACCCCTAATACCTCCATACACAAATTTTGAATATATTCCGATTATAATTACAAAACTCGTCCGCCATCTGGAATTTCCAAATTCTGACGAATAATGAATCCACATAGATACCAATTTTGAATAGAATCGGATATTAATTACTGAACTCGTCCGTAATAATTATGTGATCCGCTATCTTGAATATCCTGGTTTTCACGAAGGAATCTTAATCTCTCACACCGAAAACTCCCAGATACCAATTTTGAATAGTATCATAATAATTACAAAATTATGCATGGGAGATACCTTCCAGGTTTTTCGCTATTCAGTGACTTCGTGAAGTGATGATGACGCGAAACCCAATGTTTTTTTTCTCCCAAGAAAAGTACTATACGCGAAAACTAGAAATCAAAATTATCTCGTGGGTATTGGTCCTGTAAATGATATTCTCTGAAATCAAATCAACAATACTGAACTCTAAAGTTATGAAAGTATTGAATGCATCATCCATCAAACTCCACACTATGAATAACCGTTATGAATATTTAGAGAGTTCGTTATGGAGTATTCACGAAACCACTGTGAAATTATACAGTTCACGTGGAAAGTTTCGTTCCCCAGAAATTTTCCTCGTATAAAGCTTCAATGGGAAATCTTGAAGAATTTGCATGTCTACTAGGGTAATAAATTTCGCTAATGGAAATTCAATACGATCCGATCGTAAGTTGGGAAAGGAAACAATTATTTTAAAGTACCTCTTCCAAGTTTCAATTTGCCATGGAATAAATTGGACGTCTGATGGTCTGATTCTCAAGTATCATATAATCGCTGTGAACAATATACTTCGAAATTTAGTGGTAGTGGTCTGCATATGATCAAATATGTATTAGAGGTATAACATCTTTGTATTTGGAGTGCGTAAATATTGGGTACCTATATAATTTGTTTGTTTTTGATATAAAATCAGTCAATTGATAACTCAAAATCGATAATGTGGTCCATTTTCGAATTTATCCCATAATGTTTCCAAGACTCCTGGTGACAATTTCGCTGATCTTGACATTTTCTCACAATCTGTTCAATTACAAGTATCTCAGAAAGGTAACGATGAGAATCCTCTAGTGGAAAAAAATCAATTAGTCGGTTGCAAACAAAATTTCCTAGAGCGCTCCGAAATATTCGCAAAAAACAACACAAAGAGGAAAGAATCACTCCAAAACTAGAATTCCCATGCTGTTCTACTCAGATGGCGTTATACTTTCATTTTGTCGGTGGAAGACTCCTCGGGGTGAATATAATGCCGACTTGATTTCTGTTTGGCTAGGCTTCGCTGAGTCGGCTGAGGACTGCTGGCTGGAGACTACACTGCACTGATGAGAGTCAAAGAGCTCGAAACCGGTCTGTGGTTGTCTAGCGGCCTGGCTAAATCGAAATCAATAGGCATTCAGGAAAGATTCACTCGAATCAGTATTCGTTTATATACGAGTCGATGCATAGATTTCGAGAGGATTTTTTTCTTTATCGCTTGGAGCGCACGAAAGGGGATCCCTATAATGTTCAAAGAACATCGTGCCAGGGAAGTAGTTGTTTTTCTCCCGAAATCTACCATTGTTGTTCATTTTAGGAACATTATGTGGAAATGACTTTGATATAATGATTAATTATAGTAGGTAGTTGTGAGAATGAATCGCTTCGATTATAAAATATGGCTTCTTCATTCATAATAAATGTTTGTTTAATGGGTATAAATGAATATTATATATATCTGAAATTTCTCAATAAGGATTTATCAACTAACTTCTGATGTGACAAAATTCCCCATGATTTTGTAGGAAGCGACATTTCATTAACTCTGGTGAAAGCATATTGTATACCCAGTGGCGAGGCCACTATAATAACCTCTTGGGTTTACCTATAATTAAATTTTGACGAAGTTAATCCAAACCAAATTATTTGAGCACAAGTATTTTTAATAAGATCTGAGGCAGATGATTAAACTTGGGAATTGACGTTGATTACTTTGGGACATTTGAAACATTCAAGGGTTACCAATATATTGAATTATGAAAGCGTTGACGAACCATGAAGTGAATATAGTTCCTACTAACTATATTGAATAGTCCAGAATGATGATGTAAATATAAATTTAGTGGATCTGCAACTCTGATATTTGTATCTACTTATGTTATAACAGAATGAAAATATTATTGAGAACGAATTTGAGTGAAATCCCATCTCAAGAAAAAAGCAGAGCAAAAGTCAACATTTTGTTTTTTATCGAACAATAATGTGAAGTGATGTGCTACGATCATGATAGTTTGGGTAAGAATAAATATTTCGCAATTTCATCCAAGTTTTGAGAATTTGAATAATGTCTATCAAGCCTTGTTATCAACTTACAGGGTGGTGCAACAGAAAATCAACACTTCGATTTTAAGCTTGAAAAAACGCTCGGTCCTATTGATTTCTGATTCGAGGCGAAACGATTTGTCTGCTCTCTTCATCCACGTAAGTTCAACCCTTTTCCCACAACTCCTGAAACTCGAATAGGGATGAGGGTTGATACGATACCTCATTTTGAAGAATTCATAGAATACTATCCGACCCGCTAATTTTGTGTCGACATTGTGTCAACAATAAGATAAAATAGTGAAAGGGGCAACTCCATCATTCTTATTGGAGTAGAATTCGAAAAGTAGTTAGGGAAAACGTAATTGAGTGATAAACATTCAAATATCCCTTATGCACTGTTATGTCACTGATTTTGTAGTTTGCTTTACGTTAAAATGATTCTCGTTTTTTTCGTGAATATTCCGAAAAAGTCTCTCATTAAATCACAGACAGTGTCACGCCGAACAAAAGATACTCGCAACCCTTGGACAATGAAAACTTGTAATTAATTTGCTCGCAGAGCCAACAAGTATTTTGTTTCGGTTGTGATTAAAAACTTTTTCATGCAACGAGATAACGAGCGCATGTACAATTCCTGTGGAACAAAACTAGTCATGTAACAAACAAAAACTTTTAATAATGTAGGCGTGCTTTTAGTTTCAAATCTTTGTCGTTGTTTGCATTCGAATCAGATAACAGATATTTTTTTTTCATTGCTTAGAGCGCACGAAACGATATTCAATTTCAATTCAATTTATTCAATTTCTCTCAGTATTCCATGTACAAATATATGCATCTTTAAATTAATAATAATAATAAATTATTTTCTTTTTATGTACTATTTGTTATTTGACAATTTTCGGTTACTGAGTGCCCTACAAAACATCGTCACGCTAGACTTGAAGTCTGTCTTGTGATCTCTGTTATGTATGACACCCAAAGCTTACAGTGGATTATTTTGATGTGGCAAGTAATAAATGTTTACTAATACTTCATGGTATTCATATTAAGGAAGGAAGGAAGGAAGATTGGATGAAAGTCCCAGAACTGGTTGATCATAAATTCTTAATTAATTATATAATTGTGATTATTAGAAAAATTTGTCGGGATGGCTCAATATATATTTCTTTGTTTCCTTTTTGAAAATATTAAAGTTTTTCATTTCTTTAAGATTTTTTGGGAGGGTATTGTAGATTTTTGGCCCGTAGTGAAAAAATGAATTTTGTGTAACAGTTTTTTTAAAAAATTCGACTTTAATATTCGAGTTTGTTACTGATCGAGTGTTGTTGTGTGAATTTGTGTTGATCTCGATTAATTCTTTTTAGGCATTGATAAGCACAGATTGATTGGATATTTAATATCTTGAATTCCTGGTATAATTGATTTGTAGAGAAAAGTCTAGGTTTTTTAAAAATAATTTTTAATAATAAATTTTGTGCAGTCTGCAATGGATTGAGATGGGTTTTAAATGTTGGTCCCCAAGCCGGAATGCAATATTGTATTAGTGATTCTGCAAGTGAGGTATATAGAATGGCTAGATTTTTTTTCGATAATATGTCACGTAATTCAAAAAATTTGTGCATGAGAACTCGTAGTCCTTTTGTGACGTAATAGATATGATCGGTCCATTTCAAATGCTGATCTAGGAAGACTCCGAGGTATTTTATACAACTAGATTTTTCTATAGAATGGCATTTACAATTATCTGTGATATCACAAGAATTAGTATGCAGTTTGAGTTTGAGGTCTTCTGGTTGGTCTCGAATCGTAGGAGAAAATGTTATGAACTTTGTTTTTTTAACGTTTAGGGACAACATGTTACTATTTAGCCATGTATGAATTTTTTTTAAGTCTCTTTCTGCAGTTTGTTTTGTTTCTTTCCACGTTGATCCGGTAAATATTATAGCAGTGTCGTCTGCATAGCATATTACATGACCTTGCATACCGTTTATTTTTGTTATACTATTAATGTACACCAGGAACAGTATCGGACCCAATACTGTCCCTTGTGGTACTCCTGTTTGCACTTCTTCATCATGGCTTATTTTATCACCAATCTTAACCCGTTGTATTCTTCTTGTTAGGTAGTTCTTCAATAATTCTAATGCGATACCTCTAACACCATAATTGTATAGTTTATTCAGTAATAGTTCGTGATTAACGGTGTCGAAAGCCTTTGCCAGGTCTAAGAAAATTGCAAGACATTTAGATGATTCGTCTAATGCTTTCACCGTTTTATCAACTTTTATCAAATTCCATTATGGCGTTTTCGGTATTTGAGTTTTTTATAAATCCAAATTGTTGTTTATTTATAATATTGTGTTTGGTAAAGAATTCAACAAGTCGTTTTTTGACACATTGTTCGAAAAGTTCTGCAGGATTATTTATAACAGATATAGGTCTGTAGTTATTTGATTGAGAGACTTTTCCCATTTTAAAAATAGGGGTAATATTTGAAATTTTCCATTGTTGTGGGAGTTGACCAGTAGAGAAGCAGAGATTAATGATATGTATTAATGGATCTAGTATATTGTTATGGATATTTTTGAGTGTATTGGATGCGATTTTATCCGGTCCAGGTGACGTATTATTTTTTAAATTTGAAATTATTATTATCAATTCGTTTTTAGTTACAGGTTCAAGAAAAATTGATCGATCTAATTTGGTTTCGGAAAGAAAGTGTTCAGGTAAAGTTATTCTATCGATATTTTTACACATGTGTTTACCTATGTTCACGAAATAGTTATTGAATTCATTTGCTTTTTTTTGATTATCATTGGTATTATCACCGTTTTCTAGTGTTATATCATTATTCTCTACTGTTTTTCTTTGACTTTCTCCGCTTATGTCTCTTATTATATTCCAGATTTTTTTATAGTTTGTGCCGGAATCAATAATTTGTTGTTTATAATAATCATTTTTAACGTTCCTTATTAGAGTATTGAGTTTATTCCTGTATTTTTTATAATTTGTTTCCAATTCTGGAGAGTAATTTTTTAGTAGTTGTTTTTTTAGGATATCACGTTCATTGATCGATGTTATAAGGCCTGCGGTGATCCAAGGTTTGATTTTAAATAACTTTTTATTTCTTACTAGATTTACCTTTGTTGCCGAATCTATATAGCATGTAAGTTTATCAATAAATATATTATAAGATTGCTGAACATCTGTTTCTGCTATAACATTTTCCCATTTTTCTGAACTTAGCATTTGATTTAATTTAGTGAAATCGGTTTTTTTATAATTTTGTTCAGTTGTTTCTACAGTCACTTTAGTTTTCAGGAATGAGATATTTACAAAAGGTGTGAAGTGATCTGTTATGTCCGTTCGAAAAACTATTGGTGTAATTGATATTTTATTATTGAGGTGGGTGGGTTTTCTCATAAAAATATGGTCGATAGCTGTTTTTGTATCTTTGGTAACTCTAGTTGGCACGTTTATATATGATAATAATCCATGTGAACCTAATATGCTCAAGTAGTTGTTTGTTTCATTACTCTCTGTGTTCAATAAATTGATATTTATATCTCCTATGTAAATTTCTATATCTTGTTTATGCATTGTATTTAAGTAATTTTCTAAGTCGTTTAAATAGTTTAAACTATTGGTTGCTGGTGGTCTATAATATGCAGTTAAACCGATTTTATTATTTTGCGGAAGTAGGTCTGTCGTGAATTTAACTCTCAGAAATTGCGTTTCATTTATCGGTATCACTGTGATATCGGCGGATATGTTATTTTTTATGTAAATCATTACACCGTCACATTTGTTAATAGAAGATTCGTTATAATACTGTTGGTAATTTGGAATTGTGAAATTACTTATGCAATCTATCATTCGTGTTTCAGATAGTACGATTACGTCTAGAAATTCATGTGCCATTTGTATATATACCATTAATTCATCTAAGTGTTTCCTGAGGCTTCTGATATTAAAATGTATGACTCCCAGACTCTGTCTTCCTTCATCCAATCTTCCTTGAAAGTAGTCCGAAAATTTATCGTATACTTTTGTTTCTATAGTGTGATTATTATCTAAATCGTCTATAAATTCAAGCATATTCCAAAAAAAAGTAAGGAAATTAAAAAGATAACATGATCTGAGGTGTGACTCTTATGATCTAGTGTTTTTCTAGTGTTATTATACAGTTGCGTATGATAATCTTAATGAAATACAATTTTATACACATTTAATATAGAATTAGCAAAATAAAAAATAGGAATGGATGATAGTATGTTAGACCGTATCTTCTAGGTCCTTCTTGCACCTAATCAACAATATCTTATCATTAACATTAGCGTAGATTTTCCCATTATGAGTCCAGGTATGTTTAAGCCCATATTTTGAAGTTGCTTCATTTAGGAGTTCAAGTCTGGTACTGGTAAGGTCTTCTTTTATCACTACGTTGGAACCCTTCAGGAGCTTCTTTTTAGAGTATATGTTTTGCTTGGTCTCATTTTTGTTGAGTTTGAGATAAATTCCCCTAGCTTTAGTATTATTTTTGTTTCCAATTCGGTAACAAATTTGTATGTCGGCCGGTAATATGTTTAAGTTCATCTTGGTCTTAATCAACTTTATAACTTCTTCTCGTGTATCTTCTTTTGACTTTTCAGGTACATTAAACATCCTCAAACAGGTCGAGCGACTGGCTTGATCAATTTTATCTATAATATTTTTCATTTTGTTATTTTCAATTTCTTCATCTTTCAACGATTTTTCTAAGAATTTTATTTTATTTTCGAGTTCCAATTTATCTTCTTTCATAGTATTTCTCAGGTCCGCCACTGACTCTTCTAACAATGATAGCTTCTTATCTATTGTTTTTATGATGGCAGTGGTCACATTATTCGTGAGTGTTTTTATGAATGTATCCGAATTTATACTTTTACTTACAGCTTGATTAACTGCACTTTCTATCTCTTCTCGTACTTCTCGAGTTATGACCATATTTAGGTAGGTATCCACAGATGAATGCACTTGTTATTGGTCAGTTTGTAGAGTCGAGAGTTTTTTAACTGTTATACTTCTCGGCTTATTTGATTGATTTTGAAGAGCACACAATCAGAACGTTCACTACTCTCTTGCCATAGTCAGAGTATCTCTATAATGTTCGAAGAATATCGTGCGTGCCTAGAGAGGATATGAAAAGAAGATAGGTATTTTTTGAAGGTTATAATATCTTGGCAATACGTCTTCAGGCAATGAATTTCAGAGTTTTGCCGTTCCATAGACAGAAGAGTTTTGATGAAGTGCTGGATAGGATCGGAGTTCGTTAGTATTTTGGTGGTTGTCTGTATACCGAAGTAACGACTCATCTCCTCTGATGATCCTATATCGTCTTTCTTCACCAAAAGGTCCTTGGGAGTAGAAATGTGAAACCTGGATGATTTGATGCATTGTCACTTATAATCTCCCTAGCAGCAGAATTATAACCGATAATTTTTTTCAAGGACGCGAATGCTTTTGTTGAAAGAAAATTGTCCTGATTCGAAGACAAGGAGAATTTTCTATCAACAAAAACATGAGTTATACCATGAAATGAATTATAAAAAATTAATTTTTGTGGAATTCGTTTGTGAAGGTTTTATATTTGCCATGGATTTCCATCGAGTAACGGCCGAGTCAATTCAAAGAATGAAATACGATTAAAAACTTTCGACATGGCACACATTGCCACGTTTATTCACAAATACAAATTGGTGCCTGTTTAAAAGAGTTTCAGACATGGAACACAATATTTTTGTGACATTTCACGAAAAAAAATCATATCAACAGAACAGTGCAACCAATGAATGAAAATTCAATATGCAGAAACCAGATGAAACAGTTTTGGAGGGAATAGGATCACTCCACATTCGATGCAAGTTAGTGCCATTTATCGCCCTGTGGAATATATATCAATGATATCGAAGAGAACAAACTGTCGTTCTGAAATCTGAGAACCGAACTGAAATCGGTTCTTTTCCCAAGTTATAATCTTACGGATTTAGGCGAAAATTTCAGATGTTCCACTTCAATTGCAAGGCACTGTAGATTGATTGAAGAATATTGGATCAGAATGGGGATTCAGTGATGGATAGGAGAGATAAAACTAGAAGTGAATATCCTTTGCTGATCACGATAGAAATTGCATTTTCTATGTTTCAAATTTGATGAAATAATCAATATTAGCATTACCATCCGATTCAAACAAATCCCTTCGGGCAAATCCAACACCTCATTTGCTGTTAATGATCCGAGTTATCATAATTATACTCCCAATGGGTAATGCAGCAATAGTAAATTATGCGATCTCCTGTAGGACATTCACAAATGCCCTACTAGCCGATCATTGAGGCAATATCTATAGTTTATGTTCGTTCGGAACTGAAACTAATGTTATTGTGATTATACCAGAGGATTGAGAAGCAATATTATAAGTTTCTAAAGTTGAATAGTCAAATTGCTTGGAGGGACATTATTGAAGGTATTTTGTGTGTGTGCGATTTCGAACGAGACACTTTGACATATTTATTTTCATGAAAATGAATAATTGATTGATTCTGATTTTTCGATGTGTTCTCAATCGTCTTTTATCAATTGCTTCCGCTTCTCTCCTAAGATATGTGAGTCAATAAGTATTCAGCCATTCTCCTTCTATCTCATTATATTCTTTGTGAAAAATATGAAAACGATATGTCCGAATATGATGAATGAGCAGATATTGAAGTCTATTTCAAAAATATTATTTGTTCGTATTGATTCTGTTCCAGGTTCGAATTAATTGAAGCCCTGATGAATCATCAAGTAGATACTCAAGAATGTCTGATATCGTGAACTCTGTATCTCTGTTTGATTGCCTAATGAATTAATTCTGATTCTTCAAACAGTTTATTCCGTCTTGGGAGACATCCGATTCTGATTCGAACATAGAAGGGATCGAAACCATGGAATGAAAATTATGGTCGTCAATGGTGATATAATTATGTAGCTTATTATTAGTTATCTATCTGGATGAATTCAATTCATTTCTAACAAAAAAAATTAATCCGTATTTTCCGCGTGAACGGCTCGATCATCTTACCTTTTTCCTGTTATGTTATTCTCAGGAGAAGATTCTTACGAAAGATAAATCAGGAAATTCAATATGGTGGATCCGATATGGCAGCCGAGTTTTGTAATTATGATCCGGTTCTATTCAAAACTTGTACCTAAGGGTTTTCGGGGTCAGAGATTATGATTCTTGCCAATATGAGGGACGAGTTTTCAAATTTTGTTTAGATTTTTATCAACTTTGGTATCTGATGGTCTTTGGGGTCGAAAATTAGGATTGTTTCCTCAGAATTCTAAAATTCATGATGGCCGATCCAATATGGTGGGGGTTATTTGTTTGTTCATCCTATTTCATTTGAAGTTGGTATCTGGTGGTTATGTGTATTTAATAATGATTAGAAAATTTGGTACGAGTAGATACATATTTGTCATTGGTGGCTATCTTGAAATTTGATGACGAAACTGTGTTTCAAAATATTTTCTTTTTCATTCTCTTCTGAGTATAGTTTCTATTTCACATAATAAATTGAATATTTTATTTCCAAAACCAAATGCTTCACCAAGACATCTTGTTTTGCTCACTTAGGTCACTTCCCAGAAAAAAATATCTCTTAAAATGAAATGTTCGTACATTTCCTCCATTTACCATTCACCTCCTCTCATACACCTTCTGTATTTGAGCTAAATTCGCAATTTCTCGTTTTAATTTATATCCTTTGTGTGCTTGTTTGCTCGAAATGTTTGATAATCCCGATTAGAGAAACTAAGGGAGATGACGTAATCTCGCATAGCCGGAGAGGACGAAATTAAAAGAGAAATTCTGATGACTCGAGTAATAAAATCCGTGAACAAACTTGAATGCATATTTTCCTCAAAGTGAAATCCCTATGTACAAGTGGGAACTAGGACTATCTACATCCAAGGATAATCAGAATCCGAAAAACACTTTCCTGAACGTGTTCTCGAAAATGCCCACTAACATATGTATGCAATGCCTCTCACAGCTTCATAATAAGAATGACAGAATGCTCAAGTCTCACAAGATCTCTGATGATCCAAAGTTTGTATGATACTCTTTGATTCATCAAATGGGGCATTAATAGCCTGATATATTTTCCCCATACCTGACATCAGCGGACCAGTAAGTGGTTCCATATGAGGGACTCAGTATATCAGTACCTGCGGCGGGCAGCTGCTGTTCCCAGTGCTGGGTGCCCAGCAATCATATTCAGTTCCCCGGCATAAAGCCTGTACAACATACTCGACACATCGAGTTTCCCATAGCAAGCCCAGCATAATATACATGAATGATGGGGCTGTAATGGCGAATTATCGACATAGTAACATACCATCGAGATAGTGGTTTCAGGGGTCCAATGAATCTGGAAGTAGTAGTAACTATATTTTTTCATAAAATAACCAGTTCATCATAACTGTTCATACCAAACAAACACAATCCAGTTCTCGAGGAAACAATTTCATGAATGACACAATGATATCTTCTCAACCTCATTCTTCTTTCATGATGAAACTTCACAGAATGACTGCTAACTGCCTGGTACCGGATGGTGGATATCTACATCTAAATCAGTATCTTATATTGGGTCTCGTATTGGGTAGCATACCTTCAAAATGGATTATTCGTTGCGAGGTACTCCTGAAGTATAGAATATGAGGAATATATAATATTTTCTCCACTGATAACACTGGAAAATCAACATCTTATATTAATTCAGATTTTCATTTTTATTCAAGGAGCAATGCCATTCACAGTATATATTCGGCATTGTTCAGTTTATTACTGAAATATTGAAATATCATAGTAGTAGTTTATCGAGTATATATATACTAAAAGGAAATTCGACCTGGCTGTCATGAAAAAAAACGCTGTAATAAAATTCCATGTGAAATTGTGAATAGCTACAAAACCGAGTGATGATTTGAGAGACATTTATTTTGATAGAAAGCTTGTACTCTGCCTGGCTGAAGTTACGAAGAATGATGATATTGCGAGTAGATATTATAAATACAGTATTCCTTAATATGTTCGGAAATATTCAAACCTCATGAATGTCGTACATGATACCATAAAACAATCATTGAAGTGGTACATCATATCGTACCGAAGACCATAATAGCTGAAATTGTTTCGATTTGTCAAAAAATGTGTATTTACCGAAAGTCATGGTTATTTGAATTCACACATGACAGTGACAGCTCACGTATGATTTGGTAGTTACATTTTCATCAAAATCAAGTATTCAGATTACTCCAAACATTTTTCATACTTCAAGAGTTGCTTTCAACTATAATGAGATTTGCAGTTTTAACTTTATTTTGTTTCAAGTATGTATCAATTTCGTTGGTTGCATACGCATCGGTATCTATGTGTATATTACATATTAGCATTGACACTATTGACAGTTTTCTTCTACCTAGGTGAAATTTCTCGATAAATTCATCATTATTCACACAGGTTCAGAGAGTATTACTTTTCATTAGAGAAAAACCTCGAAGATGGTGATTTCTCAGGTTAGTGGTGAAATGACATAATTTTTTCACAATCATTTGAAAAGATTCAGGAATGTTGTTAGCATATGGAAAAATTATCCGACCTGCAAGCAAAAATACATGAACTAGTTTTTGATTTCTGAATGTGTACACAATTTGTTACTGCAATTATTTGTAATATATGTAATTCGGGGGTTTCATTTGAACAAAAAATTTTTCGATCAAAATGTGTTATGACTAAATTGATCAATCGATAAGTGACACAAAGAATAATCCTTCAGATAGAAATATGTTTCTCAGTTATGTGCGACTCATTTTGAATAGCCTTGACCACATCCTATTCATCCGCGAGGTGAAATGAAAAAACAATTTGAATTCAATTTTTTTCGAAAAAATTACACATTCAACTTGAATAAGTACCACTATGCAGGTAGTTTCATTTGAAAAAACATAGTTGCTGACATTTCCCGAAAAATCGAAAGTCTGCCATGTTGGATTGGAAGTCCGAAATGGTTGCTCATATACATACATAGTATGTAAAACCTGAACCAGATTTCAGGAAAATCCGATAACTAATGCATAAGTTATATGAGTGGCCCGACACCCTGTGTCACTCGGTAGGTATATAGAACATTTTCGAATCTCTGGGAACATTCTCAAACATTTTACTGAACCATCGAGAAGAGTCGAGGACATTATGGTCAGAAGATATATTCCAATATGGAAATATGATGCTGTTGTTCATTTGAATTCACGTCGTTTCATGTCTAGATCCATTGTGAAATCCAATAATGCCAGAGCTCATAGCTCATATCATAGATAAACCCTATATCGTTATATTGTGTGTGTCGACTTCCACGAATCTGCTGCTCTTTTGTGCTGGCAATGCAGAAAGTCCCTTTTGTGAGCAGAAACAATGCTGATATGCACAACATAATGAGCAATATTATTACTGACTGGATTCGAATACGAACATCATATCATCAGGTATATTAGAGAAGGCCAGCTGCTGAACAATGATCATGAAGTGGAGTTGGACAATAATTGCTTGAACATGACGAACATGTTTTTTTTTCAGTTTTCGAAAGCTGCCAATTCAAGTACAATCAGCCTTTTGCCCGAGGAATCTAAAAAAAGGTATGAAGTGGTTTGGCGAAAAGCAACACTTGCAAATTCGTTTTCGGATAATGTACTGCTAACCTATTTTGGCGAATTAGCAGCTAAACACAAAGCATCCTCCTTGTGATCACAGTATTCCATGCATATACTAAGAAGCACAATTTCAATGGAAAATTATGTGAATATTGACAAATATTTGAAATTACGAGCATTTCTAAAAAGGAAATCTGATCGATATATGTCAAAGAAAGCGAAGATATTCACTGCTGATGAACTCAACCAGTTCATCACACAGTCATAGAAAAAGTATAGTATTCTACTTGCGTGTAATGGCTATTACTCATTCGAATGATTACGACGTTCGCCTGCGGCTCACGTCGCAAACTTCATTCTCATGAGTAATGGCCTTCATTACACGCTCGTCGAATAATATACTAATATAACTGGTGATGAATTTCTCGTTGAATGTTGGTTAAAACACCCGTTATCAAATGAAGCTACGGATATACGGAGAGAAAGTATCGTGGCCTCCTATCAATGCAGACATTGCTGTCTATACGGACGGCTCTAAAACTGAGGAAGGATCAGGAGCTGGTATTTATGGGGCCAAGCCAAAGACAAGAATCTCACTGAGCTTAGGCAAATACGCGACGGTGTTTCAGGCAGGAATGATTGCAATAAATCATTGCGTGAAAGAATTGATAAGACAAGAGTTTAAGGGCAAAACCATTGCAATCTATTCAGATAGCCAGGCGGCAATCAAAGCAGTCAACTCTATGCAAGTTAACTCAAAACTAGTATAGGACTGCTTAGAAACCCTAAATGCACTGGGCGGTCAGAGCATATTGACTCTAGCATGGGTACCAGCACATACAGGGTACGAGGGCAATGAAGAGGCAGACTCACTTGCCCGAGCAGGAGCAACACGACAACATTCATAGAATATCTACTAAGCCAGAAACGAAAGTTCAACTAGAATACTAGTGGGACTTTACACAGGGCATTGTAGGCTCAAAAATACATGAGTACGATAGGTCTGATTGAAGAACTGCTGTGCAGGTTCTGTCAAGAAGAGGAAGAAACAGCAGTACACATACTTTGCCACTGTGAGGGCTTGTCAAGACTAAGGTTCCTTACGCTGGGTGAGGGAAAACCAGGAGTCCAGAGATACACAGGAGATCTAAAAGCTAGCCTTTGGAGTCTCATAGAGAAGGCGGGGCTAGCCGAAGAACTCTGATCGATTTTGAGGGCAGACACAATAGATCTGAAAAGGTCGCAGTGTGGAGGCAGATAGCCCGAAGGCCCTATTACAAATATAATCTAATCTAAACGTGGGCTGCTTTCTTCAAACCATTAGGGGAGATCTGCACTTGACTCATTCATTTACCCAATTACTCACTTCTGCAACAAGCAAGATCATACAGTATCGAAAATGAACAGATTCCTCTTTCCATTCTGGATTGATGATTGTTGTTTTAGTTTTATACCAGAATCGATTGATCTTCCATGTCGTTAATCAACAGTTTTGCCTAGAATGCATTTCTTTGTCTATTGAAATCTGCGTGGTCCATGAGCAGATGTAATTCAATGGTCCTCCGAGTATAAACTTGATTTCTGTCGGCATGTCTCTTCCATTCAGAGCTGGTAAAGGGAGAAGTAACAAAGACAAGAGATTAATTATTCAATTAAGTTTAATTTCACGAATCGAGTACAATGTTTTGGTAGGCATTCCACGAGGGTTGTTTCGTTGATGCTCGACCGCTGAAATTATGTTCATTTGTTTTATTTGATTCTTTTCAATAGCAACGTATTAATGATTAAAACATCTCATTGTCAAGTGATAAAATATGTTTGAACGATATAACTTCATAAAAATTGCATATCCACTATAGTCAATCCATCGAAATATCTGTGATGAAGCTAGTATTTATTTTTCCTCGAATACGTCGTTTGTTGGGTAATTTCATATAATTCTATATTATATTTCAGGTACCTACCTATTTGGTCTGAATCTGAAAGGAACTAACCTAATAATTATTGTTCCTCACTTCACACTCACATTCTATAACGGAGATTCATGAAAGACGGATTCCTAATTATTAAGATTAAAGCAGTAAATTTTGTACGTCAATTTCAGCAGATTGTAATTAGGTATAAATCTCTAATGAACCAAGTAAGCCTCGAATTAGAAGCTCAAAATGAGAACGGCAGTAGTGATTAAGGATCAGGTCTGGAAAGATGTATTAGTGTGAAGACATCGAACTCTCTTCCAGTATTTCATTAGCCGTATAACAGCATATTTCATGATGCTCGTAAGACTGCAATTACTACCAAATACATAATTCATACAAACCAAGAAAACTAATCAGGGATATCTAACGGATGAATTCATTCCCGACTATGTTGATGAAATCCTCATTATTTCATGAGTCATATACATATAGTAGAAGATTATTCAAAATCAAGTCCGTGGATGGTTTAACAGAAAACCATCAATACTTCGTTGAGTTATCACTTCTAATCTTGCTAGCAGCAGAATTATTTGGAATCAATTCTGCTGCGTAGGAGATTCGGTTTTGGAATATACAGGGTGTCCCGTGAGGACCACGTTCAACCTAGAGAGAATGTAGATCGAAGGATAAGCCACCTGCTATGACAAAATTCCTATTACAAAAGTCTAGAAATATTTTTGTTCAAAAATATTGAATTTTCACCCCTTTCAATAGCTTTGTCTGTACGGTTGGTACAATTTTACACCTTTTTGGTTCATTTTTTTAGTAAATATCGCTGAAGAATGATTTTGACGTAAACATTGAAAACATTCTCTGGATATTTCAAAGGAAGGCTGTGAGAAATATGTTCATTGAAAACTTAGGTAGTGGATATTTTCAAAAAAGAAAAAACTCGAAAACGGTAGGACTCTTATTATCGAAATTCTGTCATAATGCAGGTGGGTTATCCTTTGATCTTTATTCTCTCTAGGTTTGACGTGGTCTTCACGGGACACCCTGTATACAGGTTGTTTCGAAATTTGACCGACGATGCTTGACGAAAGATAGCTCTCCAGATTTTATAATTACTGAGAAATGGGGTAACTCGAGAAATAACTCAAGATTCTGAAGGATGATCCACTATTTTGCATTCATGAATGAGTAATTTTTTGACCAGAATGTCATTCCGGACATTTCATCCAGAGATACGCAATAAGGGGTTGTGGTAACTTTTCCATATTTTCTACGCCACTGATGAGATTTGGATTATTTTCGATTTCTCGAATTCATATTTCAATTTTGTTCAAAAAATGCATCATCTTCAATCGAGCTAACAGCAACTGTTTCTGAGATATTCGACCCAGAATAGAATATTGCATTGTAATTTTTCATCATTTTCAGTAGTGGAAAATTTCAATAATATTTTTCAGGTTTTGAAATTAGATAAGATACTCCTTACAAATCATTCTGTAACTGAACAGGAATTGTTATTTCGTGCAGAAACAGAAAACAATTCTTAAACACTTTTTGTAATTTGCCACTACTGAAAATAATGAAAAATTACTATGCCAACTATAAGCAACGTTAACAAGAAGCCGTCTAATTGGTTGACATTATATTCATGAAATTTCCTATGCAAATTCAGCATTTCTGCCATGCTGTCTATTACAAAATCGATCAACTGATGATGTATTTCAAATTCCTGTACGTAATTAACGAATCGGGGTGCTCTTATGAATTCCAAAAGGTTGTTGATGAGGATATAGGGCTTCGAGAAGCGTTTCAAATATCATTCCCCGTCGTCGGAACTTTCAAAGAACTGTTTAATCATTGACATACCTGACATCAGCCGTTTCGCGATCCACTTCAAGTATCGGAACTATTAACGAGGCACTTTGTGAAGTCTCTGAAAGTTGAAAGTTAAGGAATCTTGATTATTTTTGCGGTGGAGATCAAATAGTCGATCAGTAGCGGGTAAAATGAGCTCCAACACAAATCGAGAAGAGTCAATAATATAAACCGCTGGAGTTTTCAGATTAGTATTGCTGACGTTTCAATAACACAAATTATCGAGGATAATCAGTATAGAATCATAAAGATGGATACACTCGACGTACTATAAATATGCAGTGTAATCATTTCACTTTCAAAAGCGGCAGTATTGAACGGTTATGAAATGATGAATGATCATGTCTGAAAACGCCGGTGTAAGTATTGAAAACTCCTGAAAGAATGCATCAGCTACAAAAATTTCTAGGATATAATATATTTTGTCGAATAAGGCAGGCAGGTGATGGTGATTGATGAATCTCTTGATAATGTATAGCAAAATATATAGTACCCTAACACGAATGCTCTTTGTACTACTAACTTTCACGATGTATTCCTTTATAGTGAAAGTGTGAAATTTGGATATTTCTTGCTCTAAAATACAGAACTCGATATCAGTATGTGTCGAATAATGACAAAACCTCACGTTATCGAGAGATATGATTCGATTCTCATCGAGAGGTTCTGGAATAGCCAAAAGACAAAGCTCTCAATAAAACTTTCAATAAAATATATGAAATAAGTAACTGCATTATGATGATTCGAGAGTTCACCATATCCCCCAGTACATGTTGCAGAAACGTTGTTCTCGATTCGAAAATCAAAGAATTTTGGTGAATATACATTTGAACTGAATCGTATTGAAAAAAGTTCAGGGTGAAATAGGAAATGTTGCTTGAACTGAGTTAGTGAATTAATCACTCAGGATGATTATAGGGTGGAGCGCTACTATAAGGCAAATTTTCATTTTTGCAACAGAGAGTTGTAATAGTGAGGAAAATATGCTATGGTGATTATAAACATCACCTCGAAACCATTCTGCAAAAGAATTATATCTTCTGCCCTTTACAAATCTCCTTTTTTCGCCCTTTGCCACTTTGTGTACTGCACTAGATCATACCACGTATGACTTTTATAGGAATCCCGTCAACTGAATTCAATCTGCTGGCAAGTGGTGTCAGTCTGCTAACAGGTGCCTTTAGGCGAATGAAACTAGTCATACTCCTTGTTATTATCAGCAGTTTGGAGTGGAAAGTGAGTGGTTCTGAGAAAATATCAACCAGGAGATCGGTGGAGTATCCTCTGTTTGGATATCCTCATGATTACCGGAAAATAACCAACAATTTCATGACAGGTATACCTCAGACATTAATTGTCGAGACGAATTACTATTTCGTCAGAGTAAAAACTTTTCAAGTATATTTCAAACCTCTGATATGAGTTATTGTAAATGAACAATTCTACACAAATAGTTCCTCCTCACTACAAATAGTACCAGCTCAAGAAATTATTTCTGGACCGATCAGAGCAAACAAGAACAGAACAGAAAAATGTTCATAGGCAATGTTGATTGAGAAGAAATGAGGAAATTGCAGGAAAACTGCACAGAAGAGACAAGTCAAACAGATATGGAATGTCCTGACAATCTACGCAAGATGTTTGCAAGCAAAAAGTTCACAAGTTCGACGATGTAAATGCAAATACTCCAAGAGAATATTATTCGAAAGAAAATGTGTGTGTGAAGAATGATTCAAATTGCATCGAACTGAGAACGATATGACTTGTCAGACAGATCCGCATCGGTGATAGTATCAGTTCTTCTGCAGGACGCTGGAATCATCACAGAGGTAGATAAAGTTGATGTTGTAGATAAAAGTGAAGTCAGGAGAGTATGAATAAGAAAAAGGCACTATTTGCAAGAGAAAGTGTTGAGAGGTCAATGACACCTATCTTCTTTCACGGTAGGGAAGATGAAACTTTGACTCAAGAAAAAGGTAAAGAGCGAAGTATAGAGTTATAACCTTCGAAGCAATTGGTACTAATTTACTGGATGTATAGTCAGAATGACTATTGAATTGCGCACCGATCGATGCTTGAAGTTGGTTGATACTGAAAATTTATAACAGAACAAATGTTTGAGAACTAGCGTTGAGACGCATATTGAAGCTTGGAAGAGACCTGTGTCAATAAAAAAAACATTCGTTATTTTTGAGTTAATTCCGAGCCAGTGATTAACTATAATAGACCTCATTGATTGGCAAGCTATTGAAATAGGAGCCCTACCTATTCTGAGATATCTTGAAAAAAATCACGATTTCAATAAAGACACAAATATTGGTACACTTCATCTCCTTCTTGTGTCATACTCAGGAGGTTGAGGGGAGTGTCAAGTTAGTAACTGAAGCTTCTCAGAGTGTGATTGCCTCCGAAGCTCGAGATGGCCTCCTTCAAGCCACTCTCGAATCAAAAGCTGCAATGCCAACCTTCAACACGAAATAATAATTCAATCAATGAGAATCTTGGGGTAAAAGGGTTTTCACCCCAATACGAAACGGTGCGTAGAGGGTAAAGGATACATCACAATTCACTAGGAAAAAAATGAAGTTGAAAATTGACTTACAGTTACTACTTTTTTTCACTATCAGAAATCTATAGAAGTTGATTCTCAACTCGATCCAAGGGTGCGTAAAGGGCAGAAGGGATGAAAATTTCATGTTCAAAAAATCAAGGTGATAATATTGAACTACAGTAAGAACTTTTTTTCACTATTAGAACAAATTATGAAGAGTTTGATTTTCTCGCTCCACCTTTTCATTATACTCGAGAGTACTTGATGTATACCACACATTCTAACTCACATATCAGTAAGCGAAGAAATAGTGAAAATCGAATTTCATCTCGATTAACCATTTGCTTGCTGATAATGTGGTTCCCTTTTCAGTTGATCCCAATTTCATTGGCTTGTAGGTTATTTATACAAAACCATGCAATACACGCTGTGTACGTATTATTGCTGAAACATATTTTATTACATTTCAACATGCGTGATGTGACATTCACAAAAACGAGATATTAACGTGATCCTGTTATACAGAGCTCCGATTCCATAAATTGGGATTTTACTCGCACATAAATTCCAGATGCACAGTAATGATCGGATAGTTGCATTTGCAAATGTCGTATGGGAAATGAAATCAATTATTGTAGCAGCATGGAAATTCGCATTGCGTTGAACATTTTGATTATTATTATTGTTGAGTATTTGGGATAACATACAGGGTGTTTCTTGAGTACGTATTGAACATTTACGAGCATGTTGCTGAAGTATAAATAAGAAGAAAAGTTCCTGTAAACCCATATCCGCGGGTTAAACGTTTCACAGAGTTCTTTCGTTCATCTCTTGGAGCGCAGGAAAGGAACTTCCTATGATGTTCGTGGAATATCAGTCGTACCGAGGAAAGATTAACGACAAAGAGATGTGCTGACTGAGCCTATCGTGTTCGTCTGACTGGTATTACTAGTGGTGGAATCATAGCACAGATTTCTGAGGAACATTTGCCGTGGAAGTATCTGTGAAATGTTATAAGAACGCAGATTTTTTGCCACTGATCTGATAGAAGAGTTAGTGAATGTGGCATCACCCACCACACGAATGTCTCTACTGATTATGGAATCTAAGAGCATCAGCGTTTGATTAGGTACTGCACCCAAAACACGAGAACAGTATTCTGAAACTGGCCGTATCGGTGCTTGATTAATTGTTGATCATGAGAAGCTGTTGAGGTGTGGAGTAGATTTTTGCACAGAACAAGAATTCGTGTTTTTGTGAATCAGCTTTTGCGTTGAATCGAACATGTTTTCTCCATGGAAGATCATTTCTGATTATTCTTATTCTTTGGCGTTCTACAGCTGCCCTAGAATCATGAATAAAATATATTTTTCGAAAACTGACAGAGATAACTTCAATGAAGAATTAACAGCGTGAGCCATAACTATTGGGACATAGGCTGAGGGCAGATTGTTTGCATCAAAATATGGCGATTGGACAAACTATGCCTTGAAGCAGCAATATTGCTGTGGGAAAAGATATCAAGAGTTTCGATCGAAAAAGTATTGATTATACACTCCCATCAAAATGCATTTTCCGACAAGCAATATCATTTACCAGCAACAATCATTCAATATTCGAGATCTCCTTCCGAGACTTTGAACTGTTCGATTGCGTTTTTGTCGAGATCGAATGAAAATATGGTATTGAAACAGGGGTACTAATCAAAGGAAAGAATGCTGAAAGTCATCTCCTCAAAATTTTAATGATATTGTTACACAATCAGAAGGGAAATGTTTCGGTTTCATTAAAGACCATCATCCTCAGCCTATAATTGATAGATATAAAATACAGAAAGATTGATATTAAAGGATATTCGTTATTGACTCACTCTGAATTGAAAAAGTGTGATGCTACTATAGTCTAAAATGGTATATGATGAGTAATCGCCGAACAAATGTGCCCCTATGAAAGCGCTACTTAAAGGATAATATCAATGGAATTGATAGGGCAAACAGCCTACACGTGTTAAAATTTGAAATGATGGGGTTAGAAAACACTGAAAATAATGTCAAATAATGACAAAGACAAGACGTTGACATATGTCAAAGTCAATGTCAAGGGACAAAAGATGAAGTTCTGAAACTGAGCAAAGGTATGTAACAATAGCTGATACAACTACCAGAAGAATGGGAGGGGGGGGAGGGGAATGCAATGAATGCATATATGGAAGAATTGAGCAAACCTGGGAACAAAAATTATTATCTACACATATATACCATATATGTATGTATATACCACAGAATGAAGAGTTGAGACCAAGGTATGTGAACTAACAGCGATTAAAAGCCAAAGTAGTAAAAAATTCAATACAGTCAGAATTTGTTTGTTTTTTAAGAGACAAGAAAGAATTATTAATAGATGAAGAATTGATTTCGAAACTTCTCAGTGAATTCAATAACCTACCATTTGGACAGACATGTAGAATTTCGAGGTCCTGATAAACAAAACTATGGAGTGAATATAGGATATGAATTGCAATGGAAATTTTTGCATGATATTCATCAATCAAAACGGCGGGGGGGAGGGGGTATATTCTTGGATATTAAGCATTGTAATTTGATTCCGAGGAACAAATACAATTGACTCCTGATTTATGATACAGAGGAACTTCCAGTATTGACAAAATATTTTGAAATATCAACTGTGTAAAAAGATATATCCATAACTTCACTATATCGATGAAAAGTGTTTTTGATGTCATGTGATACTTTGCCAAGGAAAGGAATGGATGGAATGGAATTTGTTATTTGTAAAATGAAGAATTGAAGGATTCATTTGAAACTACCAATTTATTTGAATATTCTTGGTTCACGATGCTCTTTTGCATTTCCTAGTACCTACTGAATTCTGAATGCCCTGAACAAAATACTTCTATTTACCCATCGGAATGACATAGACAAGCACCGAGTAAAATATAAACAATCACCCTGTACATTGACAGATTGAAAATTCTCAGTTCGGTGTTAATGAGATATTCTTAGTCATCAAGATAGTGCACTCGTCAGATTGAATCCAAACTAGATTATCTCGTATTTGTATGCATCTATGTATTTATGATCATAATATAGTAATCATTTCAGATCGTGGAATATTCGTATTATCATGAGACAGCACAATCCGTGGGATTTGAACGCCACATCAGAAGGTGTCGTAATACGATATGAGACTGGTCAAAAACATATCTAATAATCTATGCCTTGATATTTCATAGAATATATCATGTAATTTGTTGGTCCTTGATTCAACATTGTTTTTCGAATCTTCTTACCCATACCATTATTATTACTGATAATTATCACAATAATTACGATTGAATTCCTGTTGCTATGGAATTGTATGAATGAATATTCACGAGTTTCAGTAATTATTTTTTGCTCATTTCGAATCACGTTTCCTTATATTTCAAAAGCAATGTGGTCTTCAGCAGGTATCTAACTACTTGGTTCCATCCACTCCATTTTATATCTTGAATGAAATGTAGGAATCAATATCTTTATTTTTCTTTCACAGGTTGAATTCCTGTCTCCTGCTGGCGAGTGAATAATTTATCGTTATTTGATTCGGGCTGATAGGAGATGTTTACTAGGGCGCTCGGCACTTGACACTGAGACCTCTATTTGCATTTTTATCGCCGATTTGCTTAAGTTCCATCGGTGAATAAATTGATTTATCTCCTTTTTTTCCTTCATTTTCTGCTCAAAACGACATGGTCATCGTCCACCAATATTCTAATTATTGGTGGACGATGACATGGTGAGAAAATGTGTATAAGATAATGTGGAAACAAAAACATCGAAGCTTGCTGCAGATAAGTCACTGTTTTATGGAACAATACCAATAAGGCGTAAAATACAAAATTTGAAATATTGCACATCATGTGCATTTTGCTGACCAGTAGCCTACTATCAATTTCGGCACCATTCTTGCTTCAACGAAGATCTTGCTGAAATTCCAGCCTGATAGACAACCAGAGACCTAGTGGAATTCAAACTGAGTATGCCCGGAAAATCAATGTCTGGTTTCATCATACAAAGTCCACCATTTCACTATGCACGATATTCCCATCAGCAATATTCTTTCATGGAAAACTCATCCCAGATCCATCGCGAAAGCTGCTTTTCAAAATCTCGGATTTTTATGCCTTGCAAACAACTATTTCATACCTCAACAGCTTCTTATAATCTACAAAGCACAAATATGGTATGTTTCAGAATACTGTTCCCATATATGTGGTTCAGCACCGAAACATATGCTGATGCTCGATTCCATCCAGACACGAATCATTTTCGACTGGTGGGTGATGCCACACTCACTAATTCGTTCACATCTTTGGAACACCGTGAACAAATTTCTGCAGCCAGACGTACTCGACGAGCCCAGTCAGCAAAATCCCTTTTCTGTCAACCTTGAAATATGTCGAACAACTCTTTACCAAAACTCGTTTGTCGGATAGAACGACAGAGGTTTGGAATTTCGTGCCGAAGGAACTATTCCCAAGAACTCGAAAATTCAGAAATAATCCTACACCTACCTTCTTTCCTTATCCTCGCAAGGTACGCACGTTGTTCTTTGAACATTATAGGGATACCTTTCCGTGCGCTTCAAGAGATAGAAAAAAAAATCATTCGAATGGAATCGGTGAGTGGACTATATTTTTTCAAATTGCTTAATATAATCATACTCAATTACCTCTCGATTCCATAAATTTTTTGATTTTCTTGGTCGATTTTGAGATGCTAAAATCATCAGAATTTTCACGGTAAATCCCAAACTGCTAAATATTCAACGCAAATAAAAACTGATGTCACGATTTTGTAACTAAAGGCAGACCATAGCACAGTTGCCATATGTTGAAATACGAATCGGAACACCAGAAATATTATTTATTCAATGATCCATGAATTCTCGATTATGATATGGTAATATCCTCATTTAAGTATACAAATTCCACTGTCCTGTGATTTTTCCTCTCATATGTTGTGTCTCATTGGCATAATATGATGATTTCGTGTTGATAATAATTATATCCATTCACACAAGAGGAGATGTGGTCTGAAGAATGTGACAATACAGGATTGTGGGCGTTGTCTTGTCAGTTCTCAGCGTTTAGCACAGCATTGCCAAGTATCTAGCCTCGTCTGTTATTGAGTATAAGAAATATTCCAACCAGCTGGTTGCTAGGAACAGTGACAAATTAATAGCTATAATATCATGGCTTCCTCCTGTTTGATCGAATGAAATATTCAATTTGGATATAGTTTTATTCGACAGGGCTCTAACAACTTCCTTATAACTTGATTATAATTAGTGACTCGACAACCTTGCTTCATGAGTGGTAATGGAAGATCATCTGAACAATAATGATACAGCATAAGAACTGATGCCAAAATACATATATCCGATGTATCGAAGAACATGGCAAAATGGCTGCCATGATGGCACGTCTCAAATGCTTTTTTCGAAAAATTATTCTCATTGATCTGGCTACTAATGTCACAATAATTGTCCTGAGGTGGAGAATCATTATCATTATTGGTAAGAATGAAAATTGGAGAAGTATCATTACCAAAGTTCACCTACCTCTGAGCTTGTAGATCCAGTGTTTTCTTCAGAAATAAGGAGCTACCAGGAATCATAAGTTCCAAAGCCTGTTTCTGTGCAATTGTTTAATGATTAACGTTTTCAAATGAGGCGATAATGATCAGTCAATCACGTTTTGATGTTCTGATAGGATATGCATTTTTATCTATATAGTGAAATGATTAACTTTGCATCCTATCTACTCGGATCAAGCCAGAAGGTAGATGAAGCAACCTCATTCTAGGTTGAAGATCGTCAGCCTCAACACTAATGTTAGTAAGAAGGTATTAGTTGTTTGTTGAACGTGTCAGGTCCTCTCGCTAATCTCTATAATGGGACTTTCCCAGAGTTAGTCAACAGATCAAACTGTCAAACCGAATCAATCGGCAATATCTTACCAAGTGATAAACACTGCGGTGCGCGAGCTAAATCCAGTCGCTTGGGATTTCGATTGGGAATTCGGAAACTTGCTCGAATAACTTTCTTATCTGAGTTTTCCAGAAACTTTTCTCATAAAACTAATTTCCACTCCATGAAGATGGAGTTGCTGAATTATTGAGTCGCAATTCTATTAGTTCCGTTTACCTTTGACTGTTACAGTTATTTTTTCCTTCTTCGCTGATTTTGGAATTGAAATAGTCGAACATTGTTGGGTGGAAACAAATGATCCGAACTAGTCAACAGTCACACAAAACAGCTTAGTTCGGTTGTGAACTCAATTACTCAGGCTGGTGTAACGGAAAATTAATTAAGATAAACATAACAAGAGAATTTCAAGGATTGAAACAGATTGAATAACTCAATCGTAAAGTCTCTTATATTGTAGAAGTTTATTTTTGCAATGTATGGTTCCACAATGCATACTTTTTCAGCCAAGGATGGAAAGAATATTTCGTGAATGGTATGCGGATATAAGAGATATGACACAACAAAAGATATTTGGAACATTGAAAATCATAGCTATTTGATATGTCGCTCATACTATTATTGAGATATCACCCTTTTTTGAAACGTGACTGCTAATTTTCACATGATGGGTATAATTATTGATTTTGAATAAACAGGGTGTTTTATAGAGAATAGACAATCCCTAAACTACAGATAATAAACACCAAAATATGAAGATTCAGTCCATCAGGGGAAGGGGAATATTTTATTCTGAAATTTATCGATAATTTTTACCTCTGTGTGTTTGTTGGCGTTGTTGGTTATAGTCATAATGAATTACTGTCATTTCTTCAGAGTAACTTCGCTAATTCTGTAATTTGAATTGATACAAATTGAATTAGCGACATCGTGACTACGAAGATCTTTTCAAGCGCGAATAACTCAAAAACCATAGATTCTAGATAATTTGAAAACGAGTACATTTTGCAGGTAAAATTGATAGGACTTTCAGATTTCGATTAATTTCAACCAATTTTCAATGAATAACAAAGATATTATGTAATTCACCGAAGTAACAGAGTGCCACTAGCGCCACCTATAAGAAATCACAAAATGAGATACGAATCCGTATATCTCATGTCGAAAATCAGAAACTACAATGAGTCATGTTCATAAATCAAACCTATCTACTTCCTCACGTGATAGAACTGATTCTGGAAATTGCTCTCAAAGCTTCAACATTTCTTCAACAAATCATCGAACCAGAATTACATAAACCGGATGAATCTTTCATCTAGAACTTTATATGAAACGACGAAGAAAATTCGTAGCCAAAACAGGTAATGACACAACTTATGAATAAAACGCAACTCGCTCAAGAATGAGAATGAAGATATGTTTTTGAATCCATCCTATCGTTTATCAAAGTTCTTGTTCTTGTGAACAATATTATGAAAATATCATTCGGATTCGTGGAGAAACTTCGAAATAGTTTTGATCTACTTCCGTAGTTTCGGTTCCCGAGTTATACAATGTAGAAAATAGGCTTCAGGCAAGAGAGAGCGTAGTTGTAAAAGTACGAGCAGAACTTGAATAGAAATTCAAAATTGAGTTGCAAGTTTCATGCACACATTCGAAGGTAGGGAATTGTTAAATATACATTATCTCTCCTTTCGTGAATGTATTACGTTATTCATCGATTGGACGAATAGGAATTCTGGAAGACTTCTCTGATAAAATTCTTGGAATGGATGTTCTCTCTCTCTAAAAATTGAATTCCTGGCTATTAAGGGCTCATTGATAGTATAAGAATCTTCAACTTGAAGCTGAATGTCAGAAAGTGAAAATCAATATTCACATACAAAGTAGGTACACGACCGTGGAAGTGTTGAATATGGTAGTGTTTATCAGTGGATTCTCCAAGAGACAATGAAGCTTATAATATACTATTTTCTCACACTGTATCAGAGTATGAATCTTTAACTGATATGTTCAACGAAATTCAATCCATAGAGGAAGATTTTTACAATCTCAATCGATACAGGTTCATATCCTTCGTTTGTTGAGTGATAATTAATGAACAGTTATCTTGTAAGAGTGGAATTTTAGCGATTCACTGATGAGATAATAATATAGGGTGTTTCATTGATATTGCACAAAACTTCGAGGGCATATTTCTTGGGTCAAAATAGGAAAAAATGTTTATAAAAATATTTCTCCGAAATCTACCCATTTCCGAGATACAGGGAGCTGAAGTTCCTTAAAAAAATCAATTTTTCATCAGTCCCTGATAAATGCCTGAGCCGAAGATGATAAAATTCACAATGTCTGTTCAAATCACAATGAGATATTTTTTGTACTAATACCGTTGATAAAAGTATTATCAGGGGCGCGCTCAACAGCCAAGTCCAATAGTTTTACGCACAAAAAATGACACAAGTAGATTTTCTTTGAATTTCTGCAATTTTCTTGATTGAAGCAACTCAAGATATATATTTCTCGGATCTGCAGTTTTTCTCGTATCCAACTGCGTTTGAGGAGTAAAAATTACGAAACCGAACCCATGCAAGTGAGCCCGATGAGAGGAAAACTGAACTTATCAAAATCTAGTTGCCAGTTTACAAAATCGAACATGTAACCATGGCGAAACAAGAACTAACGTACCAACCAATATTGATTCAGAAATGAATTAAATTTTTTTTAGAAACTTGAGCACCTCTCGGAAACGA
The DNA here is from genome assembly GCA_918026855.4 of Phaedon cochleariae. NCBI lineage: Eukaryota > Metazoa > Arthropoda > Insecta > Coleoptera > Chrysomelidae > Phaedon > Phaedon cochleariae. The sequence continues at coordinate 65,999,588 of OU896709.1, read as the reverse complement.
ATCATTTTCGGACGGTTGTTTTGAATACTATGTCCTTTTTCGAGACCATTTCTTTCAATTTGAATTAAAAATACGACCTCATAGTTTTTCAATATTAATGAAACACCCTGTACAAAGATGAATCGATTCACGGTATAAAGATCCGTTTCTGATGGTGATATTGCGACATAAATGCCAACAAATCCGATAGAGCCGATATTTCTCTCTAGTTTTTGCAGGAGCAGTCCAACAACAATCGATAACTTAATATATGGCAGGACGACAAAGATATTCACTTCAATTAGCCTCAGAATCGAACACATTTCCGATCGGAAAAAGCAGGCTCTCGTATTCTTTTCCTGATGTTGCGCTCTTCTTGTCTCCTTTATATATTTTTTCCATAACCTTCAACGACGACCAAAGCATTCGTCACTCCAACGTGGATCTCCAACAGGGTGTCCCACCGAATACATACTTACTTTATAATGCTTGCGTTCCTTCCATAATCATTACAACTTTATCATGAATTGAACCTCACCGTTTGATACTCTTTTATCAGCTTCACCTGCATGTATGTATTTAACCGACTCTTTTTGAACTAAAAAACAATATGGCGGCTCCAAAATGGCGGGCCAGTTTTGCAATTATGATCCGATTCTATTCAAAACTAGTATCTGGGGGTTTTCGAGGTCGAAGCTATGAGTATTTCTTCAAAATTTGTAATTTCAAGATGGCGAATCAAATATGGCGGACCAGTTGTCAAAATTGGTGAATCCGATCCCATTCAAACTCAGTATCTAGGGGTTTTCGGAGTCAGATATTAGGATTCTTTCGACAGAATTGGTGAATTCAAGATGGCCTATATCCAATATAGCGGACGAGTTTTGTGATTATGATATGATTCTATTCAACATTTGTCTCTGGAGGTTTTCAGGAAAGGAGACTATGAATCTTTCGCAAAATTGGAGAATTCTAGATGGCGGATCCAATATGGCAGATTAGTTTTGTAATCTTATGATCCGATTCTATGGGTATATGTATAGTTGTGCTATCAACTGAACACAACCTCCTGAACAGGTAGCTGAAGCTCATAGGAATCAAAGATGATCCCTACATACTGATTGAACTGGTGCATCAGAGAAAAGCTGCCTTTGGGAGCATTGTATCGCACTCAATGGATGTGAAAGTGATTCAGCTGAGGAAGCTGCTGAAAATCGTCAAGAAAATTGGCATGCCCAGCTGATTCACAGGCTCGACTGAATAGTACCTACTCAATCTATTTTATATTCTAAGGAAAACCCTAACGGCTTGAATCCCTGCAGAATGAACTGATAACTTTGGATGTGAAAATTATAATATCCATTCATTTTGAATTTTCTTCTTCCTAGGTCTCAAATATTTTAAAGACCACTGCTTTCCATCAATATGGCTTTACCTTTAAATAGGAGTGCTGTTCAATGCAACCTCGAAGAAAAATGCGTCACCCTCTAAAATGTCCACAAGGCTTCCAGAAACATATTTCTTTCGTTGAAATCGGCAGAATTTGATTGGAAACTCTTATTGGAGAAAGCGAGGTCATTTTATTGCTCAATTCCATGCTTTTTATTTAGGAAATATATTGGATTCTTGATGATATCCATCATTGTGTACTTATTGCTATTTCGTTCTAGTATGTCTGAAACTTATGTCTGATTCAACATAAAAACATTGATATTCGACTTTTCATACCCTTCCCAGTATCTGACATAAAAAATTATGTTTTGCAAAATTTCTTGATGAAGGTAATTCGCACTTGATTGCGGTTCCTTATGGAAAAATATATTCACTTGATTCAATGATATTCTTCCATGAAATAATAAATTATCATGCTCTACATATTTTTCACCTGAACAGTACGTTCCCCTATTTTTACTGATGATGAGACTTCGAAGCATCATTATACAACATTTATAAGACACTATTTTGTCGCACTAGTTCGAAAATATGTCTAATAAAACGTGTATATATATGTATATTTCTTTTATTTTTTATTCATTTGTACCCTTTTTTTTAAAAAAAAACATCGAATATCAGAAAGATCATTTTGCAGTAGGTCTAGTTGGTAACAATAATATAATAACATATAATCTCCAAAAGTTCAAAAAAAATTCCAATACCTACCTCCTGTCCCTATCCTCCCTAGGAACGCACGATGTTCTTTGAACATTATAGGGATTCCCTCTCGTGCGCTCCAAGCGATAAAAAAAAAAAACATTTGAATGTTCATTCTCAACTTTGACAGATGGTACAAAAAAGTATTTAAATGAAAATAATTATCCCAGTGATATATAACTTGAAATAGTTAGCCCATCAAAAAGAAAAAGCATATAATGAAATAGAATTTTTTACTGGAAACAGCCAATGTATTCATTAAAGGAGGGTGATTTTATTTGAGCATTGTAAAATGGATTTGGTGTTTTCAATGGGGATGTAGCTCAGTGGTAGAGCGTTCGCTTTGCATGTGAAAGGCCCCGGGTTCGATCCCCGGCATCTCCAATTTTTTTTATTAGCAATATTTGTTTTGTACTTTTATTATGCAATACCAATTTCAATAGGTTCGTACTACAGAGACTATTGCCACAAGGCAGAATATTAAGAGGAAATGTATACGAAATCACTAACACATAATAATTATTGATTTCTCTGAAATGAAATTATTTCATTTCAGAGAAATCAATAATTTGGAATCATGTCTATACCTTTTCAACTTCAATTTCGGAATCGGTGAGTTATATTTCGGAAAAAGTAATCTCGATTTCAGAATTGGTTAGTTCGATTTCAGAAATGGTAAACTCAATTTCAGAATCGGTGAGATGAATTTCAGAAAAAGTCCATTCAATTTCAGAAATGGTAAGTTGCATTTCAGAATTATTATTGGTAGGTTCAATTTCAGAAGATGAAATCCTTTTATATGTTTGAAATGTTTCTAATTGCAAAAGAGAAGATTGTTTGAAGTGGATGAACGGTGTTTGAGAGCCCTATGTTGAATCAGAAGTCAGAAGTGAAGAGCTTCTTGTAAGAGCATCGCTAAAGGGTCATAGCTGGGGATCCGAACAGCTTGCTCAACCAGATAGAATTCAGACTGCGATGTCTTGAGGAATGTGCAGATCATTCAATGAGAATGATAACACCTGAAATGTGTTTGCATTCTCATAATCATGTGCAACGCTATTATCTTCCAGCGATTCGGATGGAAGGCATTTGTGGATTAAATTGAGATTATAATTATGTTATTGAATTGTTCTTGACGAGTTGAATATTGTAAATATGTTGAAAAGGAATATTCTCAGATAAATTATGAACATACAAAAATGGATATATATATTTATATAAAAACAATACATTGAGAATTCGCATTCTCTATGTGATGAGAATATTTACTCTTTTTCAGTTAATTCAATAGGAAACAACTACTTTCCTGGCTATATGCCACGACGAACATTGAATTATATCTATTGAACACACACGATAAGAGTTTGCAAATAAAATATAAAAATATCTGAAATTGAGAATTTGCATTCTCCTTCAGACAAAAATATGTATATACACACATCATCTCACATACAATTGGAAAGATTTCGAACAAATATAAGGATTTTTTTTCTGAAATTGAACCTACCAATTCTGAAATACAACTTACCATTTCTGAAATTGAATGGACTTTTTCTGAAATTCATCTCACCGATTCTGAAATTGAGTTTACCATTTCTGAAATCGAACTAACCAATTCTGAAATCGAGATTACTTTTTCCGAAATTGAAGTTGAAAAGGTATAGTTCATTATTGAAATGTTGGATAATTATTATTACCTAACATAGTTTACTGATATGACTACAGAAACTGGAAATACGAATACCTACTTGATATTGCTCAAAATAATATAATTTTGAATCTTTGGTTTGAGATCCAAACACGTGCTGGCTGTTTGCCCAATCAATTTTATTGATATTTCAATTGAGTAGCGCTTTCATGGCACAGGGCCCTTCATTTATTTCGAACCCGTATTTTTCGACTATGAGCATTGACAACAATTTCACAACTAGTAGCATAAACATTTTTCAACTCGAAATCGAAAACTTTCAATTAGGCTGAAGATGATTTTTTATTAGGCCAAAACCCTTATAATTGTGTAACAACACCATCAAAATTTGTAGAGAGGATATTGAGCATTTTTCTTGCTTCCTTTAATATAATAATTTTGAAATAAAATTCGTTGTTTGGCAAATGATGAAATCATTCCATGCTTCACCTATACTCTTTCGATCACTGGATCCTGGCAAACTGAAAATAGTGTTAGTAACACAAATTTTCAGCAAATGTGACTGTAATTTATTTGAAAATTACAGAGGTATCAGTCTACTCTCTAGTATATCGAAACTTTTCGAAATCAATATAAAAAATCAACTTGTTTCCTTCTTCCTCCTGGATTGCAAGTTCCATGTCTGCGGGTTGTTCGTAGACTTTTCAATAGCCTTTGATTGTGTAAATCATAGGCTTCTTGTATTAAAAATGGAGCGATATGGTATTAGAGGAGTTCCCTTGGAGTTGATGAAGTCCTATTTGAACGACAGAACCCAAAAAGTAGTCATCAAAAATACTCAAAGTCAAGTAGCAACTATCGAACAAGGTGTACCACAAGGCTCCATACTCGGACCTTATTTTTTTTAATATATGCTAATGACTTAATCAACTACTTTCATGCACTCTCATCCGTTCAGGTGAATATGCGGATGACACCAACTTCCTGATCAAGGATCGAAATACGCTCGCTCCCGCAGAAAGTACAGAGTTAGTATACGAAAGAATAATTACATGGCAAAATGAAAACCAGTTGGAATTTAATGTAACGAAAACAACTCTAATGAATTTCACTTTGAGTAATGCTACTGAACCCCTCAACATTTTTGAAAATAATGAATTACACGTTGAATCGTGTAGAACTAGCATGATGCATGGTGGACACCGCACATTGAATCACTTTGTGAAAAACTGTGTAAACAGTGTTTTGCGCTGAGGTTTATGGCGAACCACTGTGGAAAATAGGTCCTGATAAATCTATATTATGCAACCATCAACTGTCATCTGGGATATGGAATTCTGAACTGGGCTACTGGATCATCTGCGAACAGGGTGTACATTCTTCAAAAATATGCCATTCGCATCATTGCTGGTTTGGAATGCCAACAATCTTGTGAAAGTACTTTTAAAGAGCTCATAATACTCACGGTTGCGGGTTTGTATATCTACGAGGTCTGCATCTACGTTTATAAAAACAGACCTATGTTCTCATCCAAACGACCAGCTCATGAATATTCCACTCGTTCAGAAGATTTACTATTACCGAATTCACATCGCATCTCTCTCTATCAAAAAAGTCATCTCTATCTAGGATCTACATTATTCAATAAGTTAGACCTATTATAGATATTTTCATATCTGCTCTGAAAAGTAGCCTCGTCGAGAAAAATTGCTACACCATCGATGCATTTTTTAGCTGAACTGCATTATTACAATAGTTAATTATATGTATATACTCATTTATATAACTTTTTTCAAAAATAAAAACATGTTTTCTGTCTTGCTAACTTTTTACTCCCTGTGACTTTTTCCTAGTCATTGTACATTTTAACTAGTGAAATAAATAGTATTATTATCATTATCATACTATAACAAAGCATTCATTAATTTGTTCATGAGACGGAGACGAATAACTATGATGAGAATTATTTCTGTTCGCCATTATTGTGAGCGTTTATATAAATTAAACAGAGAAATTCGATCAATAGAATTTATATTAGCAATTGATTCCATTCATCTACTTGTCGCCGCATCTTTTATCAGCTAGAAAGATAAAATGATTTCGACAATATTTGTTTTGCGATAAAGCGTTATCTTTTGTTAACTGTTCAATGTTTTTATCAATTCATATGGTGTATCAGATTCTCGCAGTGGTGTATTTTGTGAAACAATAAATTCTGTTGTTATTACGATGGTGAGTAGAATACATTGATTTCATTTATTAGTTTTTTTTTCAATCTATAGAGGCTCATTCAATTTTCGATGTTATACAGGATTGTTCTTACTCTCAATTTAAGTTTCAACATGATAATGATTCATGAAAAAGTAATCTGTAGAAGTAATGATCACTGAAATTCTTTGAGAGATGAGACAATAGGATCATGAAGTGATCAGCATCAGTTGGATGATGAAATATTTCTTGTTACAGATGACGATATTGATGAAGATTAACTGAAAATCCTGATGTGTTAGCGATTCGACAGAAATATCCATGTTCAGCTATGTGAAGAAGTTATCAAGTAAGTATATAGTCTATCGAAAAAATTTAAGTAAAAACAGCCGAATCATTCGTTATATTATTAAATGAACTTGAAAATTCAAATTTTCAACTATCTGATATGGTGTTCAAATTGGTTGATTATAGTAACTGATGACTCATTGTTTACGATATGGTTGAAACATTATGACAACATTGAAAAACTATCCACTTACTAATATATATTTTCCATGTAATGATATTGAAGGGGTGATTCGATTGATGACAAAAAATATGGAATAAGAATCCTTGGCTCAATTAGAGAAAAAAAGTTCGTAGGAACATATGCCTTGAACCTCTTAACTTTCGAGGTATATAGGATTCTGAATATTTAAGGAAATAATCGTTTACTTATCATAACTACGAAACAACAGGTACTGTTCTAAATATTTTCATTGAATCTGACATGCACCTATTAAGCACCATGGTAGCTTGTAAGTGGAAACGGTGCATCTGACAAAAATTACAAATTCAAATTGTTGCAAAATGGATTAGAATTTCGAAAATGACTTTTATTTCTAGAAAAGCGAGGGCGTATCATATTTTCTTGAAAAAATTTCGAGTATATGTACATCCCATACGAGCGCCACTAGTGAAAAGATTGAGAAATCACCTGCATCAAAAACATTCTGTTGGTGCTCAGTAAGTGCATGTGAAATTCCATGAGAATATCTAGAACCGCATTGAAGTTATCATAAGAAGACGATTTTTAAGCAATCAATTGATACACCCCATATCTATTTTGGTTATTTGAATCAAAAATCGATGTATGGTTTTCCCCCATTGAGAAGGATAACTATAATATGTAGAAATAGATAATCATATCCATTTTGTTTCAGGCACGATGGGTAATCAGCACGTCAAACCCGACGAAAAATTGAACATCATCAATGTAGAAGTGAGTTCTCTCAGATATGGAATCCGCAATTTCAGAAGAGGTATACCACGGGAAACCCAACAAATCCAAGTTCAAAACTTAGCCAGGTATGCCAGCGAAGTCAATTCGCTGAAGGGCAAAGTGAAAAATAAGAACTTCACCAGAACAATGGAGAATATATCACGTACCATGAACGAAATACTCTCCATTCCCCTTCGAGACTCAATGTTAGATTCTGGAGCGATAGAGACTGATTCCTTCGTCGATGTGTCAATCAACAAAAGGCACAGCAAGAGTCTCACCCTCATGCCCACAAGAAACCCGAAAGTCAGTCAAGGGACTACGATCAAGCATGTTCCAACCATCAAAGAAGTCGACGTCAAGTTCAAATCCGTCAAGCCCCAAATCAACCTTGCCATCGAAAACAAAGACAGTACTCAACTGAGAGTTCTTCAGCAAATCATAAAAGTGCTTGCGACGGATCTGGAATTAATTGAAGCTCCAGACAATACTCCAGTTGGTGATAGAAAAGAAAAATTGGTATCGATGTTAACAACGTCCTACCAGAAAATTAGTGCAGCTCTGAAAGATATACGCAAAAGTAGGGATCTGGATCTGGCAAAACAGCAAAGAAAGAATGAGGCTGCAACCCAACAGCTTGAGGAGATAAGGAAAGAACTTGAGGCAACAGACACGTATTTGACAATAGCTGTCAAATACGAAAAACCAGATTCGGTGAAAAAATGCCAAGAAGAGTTGAGAAGGTTGAACGAGAAGTTGTTGGCAGTTGAAACATCGGAAGATGGTATCAAGGCTAACAAGATGCTGATGGTGGACAAAATAAGTTGGTTGAGTAAATACGCGAATGATTGTCAGAAGAAAGGTAGTCAATCAGATCTAACAAAAGCTCAGTCTAACTACGAAGAACTCATTAAAGAGATAGCCAGTGGAAAAAATAAAGATGAACATGAGATGTTGATTAAATTAGATAGCCTTGGGGATTTCGTGAACAAGATATCGGATGACGACAAACCTAAGGCCAAACAAAAATTACAGCTTCTCAATAACATACAGGAAACCAAATTATCAATGACCAATGTGAACAAAGAATCATCTCCAGCCAAAAAAGAAATCAAAGATGAACTTCGGGTTACTCTTTCAGACAAAATTGACATCTTGGATGAGCAGTGGGATTCAATTGAGAAGGAAATGAAATCTGGTTTAGTTCTTTCTGAGAGAGACAGAAAAAAACTCATAACTGTATTGGGCAAAGTAAAGGATTCCATGTCGAATGTGAGAAATGAATTACTCGACCTAAACAAAATCAAACTAGGTGGAAAACTGAACCGCTCAGCTCCAAATTTGGTGAAATCTTCTCCAGTCCACAATAAATTCAGCAGCAGCTTGAGTGTCAACTATCTTCCAGAACTACCAATGAAAACAAAAGCAAAAATATACAATCTGGAATCACCGAAAGTTTGTTTTGTGACAAAAGTTGATCAGACTAGCAACATGGTCAATCCTACGTTTGACGATCATGATTCTTTCTCCATAATAGAAGGAATAAAAATACAAGTGAATTATATCAATGAAAAATTCGACCAAATCGATGATGAGAATCATATTAAGAATAAATTGGAATCTTTCGAACAAACACTAGACAAATACCTGACAGATGAAAACGAGACCATTGTTAACAGCGCAAAATTCGTACTAGCCGAAATCAAATCTCTGATGAGAAAAATATGCAAGTTGAAACGTTTGAAAGAAATATACTTGTTCGGAAAAATCGAAGATATTCAGGACGATATAGAACGACTCAGGAGAATTGTCAACGATTATCCTGAGGCCACTAGTGGCAATTCTTTCGAGACTATAGTGAAACAGCTCAAATGCTGCGAAGCTTTTCTCTCAGCTAATAAATTCATAGCTATTGAACACAGAGAAGAAATGCTGAGCAGATTTCAGTCGATTTCGAGAATACTCGAAAAGAAAACTGACATAAAACTGAACCTCGATAGCTTGAAAGAGAAGGTCAAGAGATTCTCAGGAGCTTTCCGAGGTGTACTCTATAACAAATTAGAGAAAGATCTCAATAGAATTTTGGTGGATACAAGCGAATATATCGAGAACAAAAGAGTTGCTGATGGTATCACTAGGGAAACTGAAAAACAGCTGAAAATCTTAGAAAGCAGAGCGAGCCTCGCCCAAAGCTTCAGAGGAAGCTTGACTGAAATTCCTATAATGGAAACTGGAGATAAGTTGAACAATTTGAAAATGGAATTAGAAAAAATTCGAAACGAGCTACAAGCAAATTCTAACAACGATATAAATTTCTATCGGAGACTGAGAAGTCGGTTGGATTTAGTTACTTTGGATATGTATCAACTGAAGAATTTGAACGAAAATGAAGACCAAGTTAAGATTCTTATGTATAATGATATTGATTCTCTGAAAAGTACCGTGGATGCAAAAATTGCCTTAGGTGAGAACAGCTTGAACTCGACAATAGTGCCAGTGGTCAATAATGAAACAATAAAAAAAGCTGAAGTATTTGATGAAGTTGAAGAAAAATTAGAGCAGCTCAAGAAAGAAATTGAATTGTTTGTTGGAACTACATCGGACAATAAATTCTATGAGCTAGATGAATATTCTTCGATACTGATTTCAAGAATGGAGGATATGGAAGTACCCAAAGGCACCAAATTACATAGCAGAAAACTTCATATCCTCAAAGAGTTATACGAGTACGGCAACTTACTGGATAAGAGAGCGATGGAAACGGAAAATTTGTTACAGTATGAGAGAGACATTGCGGATATTGAGAGCCATTTCAGCTATTATTCAAAATCACCCAAAGACCTGGAGAAACTCGCAGACAAAATTGTCTATCTAAAATCCAGTCTTGCGACAAATACCTTCAATGATCAATTGCTCACGAGAAAACGCAGCTGTATTGAACAGGTGGACCAGATCTCAAGAAAAATCAGTACGAACAATCAAACTGGCAACTATGAAGAAATGATACAAAAATTGGAACAAGAATTTCGCAGTTTATCTGAGTATATTCTGAAAACTCCACAAAGCAGCACAGCCGAGAATTATCAAATTGAGAAACTGATGAATTTGAAGGCTGAAGTTGAGAAGCTTGACCCCTCAGATGATAGTAGTAAAACGAATCTTCTGGAGGAAATTGAAGATTTACAACAAAAAATGCGGGAAAAAGAAGTGGTTGAAGGATTATTCGAACAGCTCAATGAATTCGATTCCCGAATTACCGGTTCTGTCAGTGGTAAAGAATCAAATTCATTAGAAACGGAGATCAAGAAATTTCATTCTGATATTGATAAAATAAAACTCAGTCAAGAAGCTAAGAATTCTGTGATTGAGAAATATAATGATATATTGAAACGAATTAAGAAAATCACCGTACCAAAAGATACTTATATAGGTAGTACAGCGTTCTTGAAAGATCTAGAACTGAAAGGAAGCATGACAGTTCACAACGATGAGGATCCTATGATGAAGAATCTAAATGCATCTGAAAAACGCATCAATAAAATAGCAGCTGATATTTCTCAGTTCAATGACTCTGAAACTAGCGAGGAGTACCATCGACTAGAAGATGCAATTTTGAGGGAGAACGTATTTTTGAAAAAACTCGATATCTCGAAGGATGATACGAAATTGAATGAACGAAAAATCCAATTGAAAGAAAAGATTTTGAAATGTTTGGAGGTCCTGGATGATAAAATTCAAACACTTGAAGATTTGCACAGTATTGAATATCAACTTGAAGAATTTCAAAAACCTATGGGAGAGGAAATAACAAGTAAACTACAAAATGAACTTGATGAAAAATTGATTTCGCTCCAAGTGAAGTTAGGACAAATAAGTGTAGATAGTAAGTTAAGTGAGAGAAAACTTATCTTAGAAAATAAGATTGTAGAATATTCGAAGCAGCTCAAGGATATGTCACTGCAACTGTCACCTACCATTTCATAGACACTGGTTCATGTTAATTCAATTCAAATATTTGTAATTAAAAATTTTATTCTGATGAATATTGAGAAGTCACAAATAGCTGTTTCCAAAATGTGACCACAATAATTATTCATTCCTGCATGTTTCATACAAGAAGATTGTTCAATTCTGTGTTGAACAGTCTGAAAAATCAATAAAATATGTGAACTTTCGAAACTGAAGTTTTTAAACCATCCTTTTCTTCCGTCGCACTGACGGTGATACTTCTACTGAATACATGGTGCTCAAAACTATTACATGAGAATATACAATATTCGACAAAGATCTTAATCAAAATATTTGAATGGATCATGAGTACAATTGCATTCTATCCGAAACTTAGCTTCTGTTCGAGATAGGTATAGTGCATGCCCTGAAATTGAAGTGGGACACCTGGAATTTTCGCTCAGATTCGTAAGATTATAACTTTCAACAAAATTAACCGATTCAAATTCTGTTCTCAGATTCCAGAAGCCCATTTTATTGTCTTCAGAATCATGATTTCAAGGAACCAAAAAATGAGATAATGAATATTTCACTAGGCCATGAATGACACACTGCTAACTTGCATCGAATAGCTTGGAATTATCTCATTCCGTCCAAAAATGTTTCATCTGGTTTTCTCATGTCATTCCTCGTGATAGTTTTACATTTCTATTGAATATTTGCACTGTTCAGTTAATATGATTTCTACGGAGGCGCTGCAGGGCCACCTATACATTTTTTTTTGAATCCCGACTTTAAAGTCGGGGGTCCGAGATTAAAGTCGGGGGTCCGAGATTAAAGTCGGGGGTCCTGATCTGGAAATACAGGGTGATTCAGAAAGTAGCTTGTGTGGGCCTATGAGGGCAAAGTCCGATAGGTTAAGGCAAGAGAAGAAGAATAGTGGAGGTTATGGTTAGGTTAGGTAAGCAAAAAAGAGCCCGGGAAACAGTCTTTAGAGGTTAGAAAAAGAAGGTCAGAATTAGTTTAGCGTCTAGTAGTAGGTTCATGAATTACTTGAGTTCTGATAATAAAAAACAGATCATCCTGACAGATTATTTCAATGAGAACCACCTACACTTGAGAACTTATTTCTTAGAATACCTTGACTTTCAGTTTCATGTTCTCAGTTTCACTTTCGTTCAGTAAGATTTGATCGAGTCTCGGAATATTTTTTTCGTTTCCATTGTATCGAAATAATTTATTCTCCACGGAATATATGCTGATATTTAAAATTACGTGTTATGCTTTGGAAGTACTTTTCTTCAATGTTTTGTTCTCCCTTCATTTTTTGAATGGGTTAACGGAAAAAAGTGGAACCCGAGGTAATGGAATTCATGCATGAATACTATCATATGTTTGAGTAAAATTGACAGATAAAAATTCCAAGATGGCGACTTGACGCCATCCAGTGAAAAAATGGAGAATGAGTCTTGTTATAGATTTCAGCTCCTGACGAATACTTCACAACCCTGGAATATGATGTCAATATCTTCACCAACTACAAAATGGCGATACATCGAAAATGTCATAAGTAAATTTCACTCCAAAATGAAGGAATCATGCATCCATTTCATTATACCCCAATTTTCGATTCTTTCGTTGACCTGTTCGAGAAATTGAATGCGAGATACATCAAAGAAGATCACTGTATATGACGACAAAGATTGGCAATTCATTCACTCGATATTGTTTGCTCCTAAAAGTTCATTGAGCATTATCATTGACCGAAAGAATTGTGATAAAAAAGGCATCGAGACTTTCAAAGTATTACATTAAAAATTATAATTTCAGGATTTCATTCGTGAAGAATGAAACTTTTCAGATACTATCAAATGGAAGATAAAAAAATCGATTCGACTCTAGATTGATATTTTACCAAATGAAAAAACAACTCGTCACCTCAAAAGCAGAGTGTTGTATGTGCACTATCTGGTCTGAATGCAGATCGTCATCCAGTAGAGACATACATATTCTATCAATAGAGAAAGTATTTTATGTGCCAACTTGGTGGTGAAATTGGAATCATGAATAAACAGAATGAAGTATGTGCTGATTTCTCAGAAGTACCGAATGGTTGCATTGGGCACACTTTCCCATATAACAAACACAACATTCTCAGATTGTATGTAACAATTATAACTTGTTTGTATCTTCATTCACCACTGAAAACTGCTCTGAAATACCTGATTCGATGAATTGATATATATTTCTTAAATTTCCTTCTACAATTTGAGCAAGACTTGTTTTGAATCGAATAATTGGAGATGGGGATGGGAAATGGAGATATTGAGATGTCAAAAATCTTCGAATCCAGTTTACTCGGAATAATGTGATTTACACATAAGTATAACGAATTGATGAAATTCACCTGAAAGTGATTTTCCATGCGACTATTTGAATCACCCTATATTTTTGGAATGAGAGGAATATCCTGATCCATGAGGGGATATAGGAGAATTTGAAATCAATATTCAATTCCCATCCATGAAAAAATATACCAGATCAAAATTATCCACCTGATAGCAAAAGAAATCGAGAATGTTTCAAGATATCGAATCATTCTTCAGGATTGTGAAGAAATTTATCACCTATGTGATCATCCAAATGATCCATATACTATCTGAGACCATGAAAATGCCACTTACACACAGATTGAAGCCTGTACAGAACTCTGGAAATCACTCAGTATCGATAGGGGGATAGATCTCAAGTGGTTCTGATAATCTATGTGTCACATGACCGTGAAAAATGTTCTTGTGAAGATCATTAGAAATGAAACACACTATTTTTGTGACATTTCACAAAGAAATTATAATCGAAATGTGGAACCATTTCGAGATATATTATGACATCAAATTCCATGATACAACATGTGAAAACCAGAAAAAAAATCGGCTCATTTATTCGGAAGTTATAATTTTTCGAATGTGTGCGAAAATTTCAGGTGTCCCACCTCAATTGCGAGTACTGTTAATACCTCTGTAACTATCGATCATCCATAGTTTTCACTGAGATATTTCAATGCTGAGCTGCAACTGCCTGAAACTAGAATTTCATTCGATAAACACCCATCTTCAAGAAAATATGAATACTTATCATATTTTTTTGGTCCACTCTATATTAGCTGGTATTACTCATCTAGGTATCATAGCATCGTTTATCAGAATCGCTGAACACAGCGCAATGGTGTTTACCACGAGCTCATTGTTATTTCAAACATCGCGTCACCCATGTTTGTCACGATTTATTATTAACACAGTCCATTGTCGTGTATGTTCTAATCTTATCAATTGGACTGAACCAGAAAACCTTGATGAGATGACGTTCAAACAGTAATCATATGATATTCAGTCGTGTTCCTTGTTAAACATCTCATGTTAGTGCGAATATTAATTAGTTGAAAAAGTTAACGTGAAATAGTGGAATTCAGTTATGAATCACACGAAAGACAAGCTACCTCATACGGACGTTACAAAATTACATGGCAGTGAATCAGAAATTGTTAAATTTGGGCAAAGGATTACCCAAAATGAGGTTGAAGAGCAACTCAAAGCAATGAAACAAAGAAGACTGAGTAGAATGAATATTTTGGAAGACGAAAAATCAATAGATAAGACTGTGAACACTTGTTCATCTTTCAAAAGTGCCGCCAAAATAGTGATGAACAATAATAAGATCTGTGAAACCGAGAATTCTGATATAAGATCAACTTGTGAATCGGACAAATTACAAAAGCTGGGTACATCTGAAGGTGTCATCAACCACAAAACGATCCAGTCATCGAATAATAACGTCTTTGCGTATTTACCTAGTAGTGATTCTAGTTCGAAGAAACAGCAACTTCAAGTTCCTTCTGCGGAATTGGTTACCAAGAACAATAACCTAACTGATCCCAATGAGGGAAAACAAAGAAGAACTATTTACTACAAAGACAACGAAGCTATACCTCAAGATCTGGTATGTTCCACTGAGAAAGCTAAACAATACATCAGTGACACTAGGAATTCACCAAAGAATATAAGACTTGGCAAAGAAGACAATCTCAGTGTGAACAAAAAACTTCCAGTTGTGTCAACAGGGAAACACGAAATTGATTCGAGATTATCCAAAGCACCAACTTTCCACCCCAAAACTTCTTCAAGTCCAGGACATGGTAACAGTGAAAGAATTCTCAAGAAGTTCCAGCTGAACTGGAATAACCTGAACGATATTTTGGAAAATAGTTCCGATGTGGATTTAGACGAAATGAATGATCTGATGAACAGTATGGAAGAAGCTTCTTCATTGATTGGTGAATATCGAGAAAAACTGGAAAGCTTAGAACAAAAACTGGCCCACGAGATGAGTGGTAGACGCAAGTTGAATCGCATGAAATGTCAAGTGGAACAGTTGAAACCGCAAATCAAATATTTCAGAGGGCTAAGAAAGGATTCTGGATATTTACAGTTGTCTAATAAGCTCTCTAATATTTTTCTAGAGATTCACAAAGTGCCAGATTCTTACAAACTCTCCAGTGAGAAAGAAGAGGTCATTTCCGAAGTCAATTCGAGCATCAAAGACTTAGAGGCTAGAGTTAAAAAGAATCAAACCTTCTTGGAATTTATTCTGAATGAACAAGTTCTGTGTATAAGAGATAATCATTATAAAAGTTCCAAGTAATATTGAAAAATAATTAGATCTGAAAGAAGAGATGATTTGAACTATACTCGTTTACCATCGTGAACAATTAAATAAAAAATCATCTCAAGACATAATGACCAAATATACCTGGGTTGGAACAACAGATTTCATGCAGCAATCACGAATTGGATTTAATCAGAGGTGAGTTCAGCGTTGCTAAACTATTGACATACCTACTGACTTTATTTTCGAATTATTATCGTGTGTGTTCGTCGTGGCTTATATCTTGGAAAGTAGTTATTATCTAATCTTAGGAAGAAGTCCATGGTAACTCAAAGATCAATTTCAGAGGAACATGTTTCGGGCTTATATAAGCCCATCATCAGCCAATAGAAAATATTATAGTTCTAGAAAAATCAGTGTTGACTTAGGATATAGATGCAAGAATATTTCCTTGTTCGCACTATTATTTAACGCCTCGACACGTGTTTCGCTAACTATGTTAGCATCTTCAGGAGAAGATTAAAACTGAGTTTTAACATAGTTAGCGAAACACGTGTCGAGGCGTTAAATAATAGTGCGAACAAGGAAATATGCTCCATGATGTGGAAAACTATTGATTTAGAATATTAAGAGAAAAAGTGAAGAAACCTAAAAAACTTACTGTCACTGTTAAATAATATAAAATTATGCAATAAATTTATTTGAATATAAATTTATGTCGTTTAAGGTCGGGTTCATATTTTACAAGGGCCCACGTGCCCTTGAATTATCGAAAGGTGATAATTAAACTATGAAAAATCGAACTAAAAGTTTTATGAGGTATCAAAATTAACCTGTTGAAGAGAAGGAATCACATGTGCGTGAAACTGAAGGTTATAAAAATTGACATGACAGACGTCAGAAATTAAAAATGTCAAAAGTCAAGCATATCAGAGAACATTAAGATACATCAGTTCAATGATTTTGATTTGAGCAGTCAGCACACACAGTTCCGAAGAACAAACACTATGTCAGATTGGAAACGGAAAACAAGATTGGTAAACAATACTCGGTTCTCATGCCCTGGAACCACCAACCCACAACAAAGAGCAAGGTGAGACAGAATCAAATGGGATGGTTTTATTTAGTGTACTTTAATGAATTGAACATTTTTCGGCAATCAAAATGGGTTTGTTCTTCCAGAGGAATTACATTATCATTTTTTTTACGTTTTTAATCTGACATAGTGTTTGTTCTTTAGTATTGTGTGCTCACTGCTCAAAATCATTATTATTTAACTGATGTATCTTAATGTTCTATGATTTGCTTGACTCATCTTATTTGACAGTGACAGTAGGTTTTTCAGGTTTCTTCACTTTTTCTTTCAATATTCTTAATCAATTGTTTTCCAGATCATGGAGCATAAATTTCCTTGTTTGCACTATTATTAACTGTACTATTTGTATGCCATTTTTTTTTTCATTTCCATGTAAGTACTAAGTAATTCTTGCATCTATATCCTAAGTCAGCACTGATTTTTCTAGACTTATTATAATTTCTATTGGCTGATGATGGGCTTATACAGGGTGTCCTTAAAAGGTCTTTACAAAAAGCTACCACATATTCTTCAGACCAAAACAATTCGATACAAGCAAACTTACCTCAGTAAAAAGTTGCTTAGTTTGGGCGCTAGACGGCTCTGAAGTTGAAATTTTCAAATCGATTTTGCTTCATAACTTTTGAACGGCTCATGAGATTTTTTTCAAATTTGGTACGTTGGCATAGACTCATCGGGCAATGAAACTCATATCATAATCATAATGAATATCATTCCATGGGCGTAGAACTTGATTTTTTCAGGAAATAAACATCTAAAACTCCTACGCCAATGGAAAAAAATTAGTTTCAATATGAAATCTAAATTATTCAACTCATTCACTACAAAAAAGGTACTCTTGACAAAAGTCGATTCCTCTCATGGTTTCGACAAAATTTTAATTTTAGTGATTTAGAGCATAATTAATAATAAAACGATCAACAGATATTTCATAAAAATTGTTCAAAATGTTCACCATTTTCACGTATACAAAGATTTATACGACGCAAAAAGTTGAAATGTACTCTTTGCATAACTTCTTCATCGCCTGTAAGATTATTCGTCGCCTGTTGGATACGTTGCCATAATTGTTCTACAGTATTCACAGGGGTCTTGTAAACCGTAGACTTGAGATAACCCCATACAAAATAATCAATCGGTGTTAAGTCTGGAGAACGTGGTGGCCAATTCACGGGTGCATCATTACCTCTACCTATCCATCTGTCTGGGTACTGTTGGTTTAAAAAATTCCTAACATCCACCGAAAAATGTGGTGGAGCTCCATCGTGCATAAACCACATATCTACCCGATGTTGGAGTGGTAAATCTTCCAACAAATTTGGCAACGTATTTCGTAGATGTTGTAAATACATGTCTCCTGTTAATATTTGTGGAAGTATGACAAGACCAATTATAAAATTTCCTATTATTCCAGCCCAAACGTTGATTTTGAATTCGTGTTGAAAATAGTTTATTTTAATGGAATGAGGATTTTCAATTGCATAAACGTGTTCATTATGAAAATTAGTTATTCCTCTTCTCGTGAAACAGGCTTCATCAGTGAACAAAATATTCTTTTCAAAGTTCAGATTCATTTCTCTTTGCAAATTAATGAACCTACAAAACATCAGACGACTTTGTGAATCATGGATCAATAAATCTTGAACTGGCGTCTTGTGGTATGGGTATAATAATTGTTCTCTTAGTACTTCATGAACGGCATTCCTAGAAACTTCTAGTTCATTACTTATCCGTCTAGTACTCAATTCTGGATTTTCTTCAATACGGTCTAAAATTTCTACTTCGACTTCGGGAATCCTTACATAACGCTGTCTTCCATAATCACCAGTTCTAGGAGCAAAATGATTGGTCTCCCGAAGACGTCTCTCAACTGCAGCAAAGGTTGGGTGGCTTGGTACGCGACGATTTGGAAACCTTGCCGAATACACCCTCACACTCTCTCGACCATTTCCTTGACAATATCCGAATACCAATAACATATCGGTGTATTCTTCATTGGTGTATTGTACGGCCATGATAAATCAGAAAAGTCCGATATCAACAATCAACGTCAATAAAACTCGACAAATCAACACAGATGAAACTATGGAAACCAATAATGTGAATATCACTGTTTTCGAGCAGATAATAATAGTCTTCAGAAAAAAAAACCAGTGCTACTTATTTTCAATAGAAATAACCTAAGCAAAAAGTACATCTCAACTTTTTGCGTTGTATAAATCTTTGTATACGTGAAAATGGTGAACATTTTGAACAATTTTTATGAAATATCTGTTAATCGTTTTATTATTTAAATATGCGCGAAATCACTAAAACTTAAATATTGTCGAAACCATCAGAGTAATCGAATTTTATCAGGAGTACCTTTTTTGTAGTGAATGATTTGGGCTATCTAGATGTCATACTGAAACTGATTTTTTTTCATTGGCGTAGAAGTTTTAGATGTTTATTTCCTGAAAAAATCAAGTTCTACGCCCATGGAATGATATTCATTATGATTATGATATGAGTTTCATTGCCCGATGAGTCTATGCCAACGTACCAAATTTGAAAAAAATCTCATGATCCGTTCCAAAGTTATGAAGCAAAATCGATTTGAAAATTTCAACTTCAGAGCCGTCTAGCGCCCAAACTAAGCAACTTTTTACTGAGGTAAGTTTGCTTGTATCGAATTGTTTTGGTCTGAAGAATATGTGGTAGCTTTTTGTAAAGACCTTTTAAGGACACCCTGTATAAGCCCGAAACATGTTCCTTCAAGATTGATATTTGATCATTCAAATAAATGAGATGAATTTGGGAATTCATCTATGTAGTTATCATCTGTTGAATATATCGAGGAAGAATTAATATTTCCATCACATAGAGAATGTGAATTCTTATTATTGTATTTCTCCATATTTATATTCATTTTTTCCAAATTCATAATTTATCTGAGAATATTGCTTCTCAATACTTCGAATAAAACATTTTTTCGGAAAAACTGTTCCTTCAAAAGTGCGTAGCCAGTTTTTTTAACTCTTGCTGCACACGAATGAAAATTCGATAATGTTCGGAAAACATATCGTGCGTACCTGTAGGGAGGATAGGAGGAGGAGGTAGGTAGGTGTTGGAATTGCTATGAACTAGGATCTGAGAATGCAATTTCGTACAAATGAGAAATTTGAGAGACTTATATTTTCGAGAAACTCCAGGCTAGACTATCCTTCATAATCTTTTCTAGAAATATAATAAAGCTTACCGTCATCATCTATCGTTTTCAATGGACGTCTCATAAATGCACTACTGAAAAGTTCACTTTCTTGTTTGTCAAGAGAGTAAATCAACTCCGTGCAGAAAAGCGTATCATCATCCATCAACCGTTTGAAAAGGTATAATGTGTCGCAACTTCACTTCTGTATCGTAAGTGCTACCGCCGCTCAAGAGACAAATGGTAGAGCAGGTTTTCCAGATCTCGAGGAAACTGGCTATAAGTAGACACAATTTTATGCTTTCAACTACTTCTTTTCATAAGCGCTATCAATCATTCCATTCATGGAAATATTTGCTTCAACATCGGTAGGTATACAGGGTGATCCCCAATTTCTTCGATATGTGATATTTCGGTCAAATTCAGATATTTGTTTTCTTCTCATTAGTTAGGATATTCCACGTTGCTCATATTATGAATTTCTAACTTTACTTCCGTCAAAATGAATTCAATAGGTGTAGTAGAGGGTATGTGAATGCTCCTTCAAGTGATGAAATTTGAATTTGATGAGAGGAGTGATGCACCAATTCGGTTTCGAAATAAATTAGAGAAAATATTGGGGGTGATTCGTTTATGAGATTTTTGATTTG
Source organism: Phaedon cochleariae (assembly GCA_918026855.4). Lineage (NCBI taxonomy): Eukaryota > Metazoa > Arthropoda > Insecta > Coleoptera > Chrysomelidae > Phaedon > Phaedon cochleariae. The sequence goes on along the minus strand of OU896709.1, from coordinate 65,978,795 downwards.
ATTTTGAATTGAAACATTTTTCTGTTTATTTCTCAATCCCAGAAATTATCGAGATATTATACTGCATAAAACAATTTAGAGACAATCTGAAGTTTTCAACAACTATATTTGATTGATCAGATTCTCAAAATTTTCAAGAAAAAGTATCTGGATCCATCAATTCAGAGATAGTATGGACTTGGTCATAATATATTATGTAACACTGTGAGCTGCAGTGGTGGTCAATTCCTGTGAATCATTGATGAGGAGCAAAACCAACACACGTGACAAAATTGGCTCAACTCTCGACTGTTTACAGATTGCCAGTTCATTGAATTCATTCGTGTCGAACAGGTCAGCCAATCAATGTTTGCAGAACGTTTTGGAACGTTACAATAACAGTACAAGTGTTAATCCACAAATGTACTACCCAGACACTCTGTTATGGAATAACAAACTGCTGGAGCACATTGACGGTCCATGGATTAGAAATGATAATATTTTACAATCCTGAAGATCGATGTATGGCATGTATTTTCACTATCAGCTGGAAACGTACTCTGTTATATAATCCATTATGATCCAAGGGAAACTGCTTTCCTGTTAAGTTATACAATATACATTCAGTGATAGGCTGATAGATTAAACAACCTCAATCCTCTCAAATAGTTTTTCTCAATTATTTTGGCATACGATTCTTTTTGGGCTATATCATCAATTCAAGAATTTCATCACATTGTGCTGTTGTACAATACATAAAGAATTCAGCAGTTTGAACCGTTTGTCATTTCTTGTTGAAATGCCTTCTGCGACCTCTGCAATAGAGGTGAAAATGTTTACACACACAACCATATTTCGCCAGCATGTCAGACGTTCGTCTGCGCGGATCCAAGCTCTTTGCCTTATTGTAAAAATTTCACAAGTCTCCCTATCAGCTCCTATTGCAGAAGGAAATCTAGAGGGAGATGACAAAATTTCAAAATTGAAATTGTGGCTACAGGAGCAATAATGATATTCGACAATAACATATGTGCTTGGAAACAATAAAATGTTGCGGTTTTCGTTGGTCTGTTGAGATTCAGTTTCTCTATTACATCCTGTAATGACATGCATACCATTAGATTTATTCTATCTCAAACTTGTATCATTATCCGTTGCTGAGATATGGCCGACAGCCGTTCTTAGTTGTTCACCTGGTATATAACATGAATGTCGTATTCTGCACTCATTCACTAGGTTATATCCTATGAAGTGGACATATACAATATAGCACAACATTCAAAACAAATATCTACCCTTTGACCGTTCTGCAGGAATTCTTCTTGAGGGTAATTGGCAAGGTAAACCGAATAGAGTCCTCGAAACCACTTTCCACCCTATCAAAAATATTGAATATCAGAGAGCTATGTTGCATCTGAATCTGTGAGAAGATACCAATTCTTGCTAAATATCAACGTTCAGTTTATCCGTAACCAGAGAAACGAACTGATCATGCGCATACCTCTTGCAAAATAACTCAAAAACCTTCCCTGTATATGTCGCCTAAAATTATCAATATTATTTCTCAAGACCGCATTGCAAGTCAAAATTCAAGTAATATTTGACATTATTGAGTAAAGGAAATATTTTCAATTATAAGTTTGAATATGAATTCCAAAACTAATGAAAATATTCAAGGTAACCTATGGAATGATATCAATATTTATGTATTTATATATTTTTCTTCTCACTTGTTTGTTCTGAAATTTTTTCACACTCTTTGTATATTTACTTGTATAATTATGATTATTTCCTTACCACACATATATAATATTGCTACGTTGTGATGATGCCAGCAAATGTATTCATTGTTTGGAAAGCATTGATAAGTGTGTCAAAACTTATAAATGAGTAGATATGTGGAATGAAAATAAACATATATATACATTGATATAAAATATCACAGTTTTCCATAGATATGTGCTCAGTGAATTTACACACAGTTAACCACATCTTATAAATTACTAAGTGAAATCGAGGAAGACGATGTAGGTATTAGTATAGGTATTAGTGTATGGGTATAACCCATGTATTGCAGTTATTATAAACATCTAATATCTATACTGTATTGACGCTCCCAATGAGGCAATAATGTTAGTAATTGATATGTACCTACCCGACAATTTTTTTTTTGCCTTGAAAGACAGCACAATTATGTGATGGCATGCTTGAAGAAATGAATATCTCAAAAACACGATTCATAAGGCAAGAAATTTTTGAAGAATTACTTCAATCCTCTAAGTAAGCAGATATGATGAGTGAAGTTGTTTTGATGTCTTACCTCCAGGATCAGTCATCTTGTCAAATGTGTGCGCGACCGTTTCAAGAACTGTGGTCTACTTTACTGATTGTCAGCAAACTACTCCAATGAACATTTTCCGAGATCACTTGCTCACACTGAATAATTCCACAAATATAACATTCGAAAACTTCCGTGATTTCATAGAATATCTGGGTTTATGCTTTTGGCAATCATAAACTGTACAAAAGCTCGTTTATCTCCATGTTCGAGAATGAAAACACATTCGCCATGTTTCTTCCTAACTTTTCATGAAACAATACACTAATAAATCGATGACTCTGCAAATCGAATGTGTTATGCAGACATCAATTCATCAAATTCACAAAAACATGGCGAAGACAAAACACATTTCCCCCTATTCAAAAGGAGATAATACTGAAAAGATTGAAAAATACTGCATAACGGGTAATTGCTGACTTGATGGATCCATAATTCATCTCATAGTTGAATGCTGATAGCTTCAATTTAAAATTTGTTTTATGTTACATCCATTACAGAGTTTCATCAATCATTCAATGACTTGAATGTACTTTTCCGACCAATCAACTTGTTGATTATGGCGAGACATTTTGTTTGATTTTGATATCAATGACAATAAACTAGAAATTGAAACGAACTTTATTTTCAACTGATTCAATATTCCCAGAATCGTCGACCTAATATTCCACTAAAAACCTATGTAGTTCGCAGGAGGGCAAGAGAACAAAAAATCAATCAAAAACACAGAAGTTCCTATTCGTAATTTGAATTAATGAAACAAATTCATATCGAGTTATAACATCTTAGATGGAATTTATCTAGATATACAATGAGAGATTCATAAAAAAATCGCTAATGATATTTCGCAACTTTCAACATAAAAACTGGAATTTATCCTAAACATTTGTGTAAACTTAGATCTGTCAGTCACAATAACTTTTTTACACAGTCGAATTAGAGAATGAACATTCGAATGTTTTTTTCATGGTTACCAATTATTCATATTTTCAATATTCGATGCTTCCATTGATAATTTTTTTGTTCGAATACAAGTACGAATGAATACAAAATAGAGAAAATAGTATATTAAACAAGTTTCATGACATATTGTCGCGGCAAAACAGTGTCTCATAAAACTTGAATAATAATGAAATATCATTACATTACTAATACTGCATAAGAGTTTGATCAAGACTTCTCCAATGTTTATCGGAAATTGATGACTGAATTAATTTCGAGTTTTCTCGAGATGCCAGATCGACTTCCTAAATTGATTCTCATATTGACCGGATATATAGCAAACCGATGATATCTTTCTTGATGGCCTTCTTATTCCCCATATTACGACTGCCGGAGAGCAATTTTGTGAATGGCTGACTTTGATTGGAAATTCATATGGCGGATTGCGGAAAAGTTTTATTGTCCATTCCGACATGAATTTCTGTTCGTTTTCTGATAACGCATTCACAGAATGAGTTCTCCTTTGTAAACAACTCATTTCAGCAAGCATGCATTTTTCGTCATTGTTTGTCGATAAGTTCATTTTTGTAGAGTATGTTATAAATTATAAATTGATTATGTGAAGAAATAAATGTACTGATGTACTGATAGAGCAATATTCAAGCTCCTAAACAATATCTTGAATAACTTGAATGCAGAAATAAAGCAAAAAGTAAAAATCAATGGTATCATCAGTGATTCATTGCCAATTGCAATAGGAGTCTCTCAGGGAACCATGTTTGGACCCATACTGTTTCTAATATACAGGGTGTAAATTTGAAAACTTTCAATGCGAATATCTCGCAAAATAAAAAAGTTAGAAAAACGCCGCTTGGCAAAAATGCTAAAGAGTTAAGGGGGAGTAGAACCACCATATTTCAGTGAAGGGATGAGTCACCCTGTCAGCGCAACACACCCCAACTTTGAAATGTCAAATGGCACTACCTCTTTTGTGATACCTCAAATGAACGGTCTCAGTCAGTAGTATTCACCTGTACAAGACTTTCTTTCCACCCACTACAGGGTGTACGAAAAACATTAATTCGAGGGTCTAAATTTGAAAAATTTGAATGCGAATATCTCGCTAAATAAAACAGTTAGGAAAACGCCGTTTGGCACAAATGCTACAGAGTTAGGGGGAACTAGAACCACCATACTTCAGTAAAGGGATGAGTCACCCCGTCGGCGCGACACAATCCATCTTTGAAATGTCAAATGGCACTACCTCTTTTGTGATACTTCAAATGAACGGTCTCAGTCAGTAGTATTCACCTGTACAAGACTTATTTTCCACCCACTACAGGGTGAACGGAAAAAATAAAGTCGAATAAAATAAAATGCAGAATGCCGATATATTCCAAGAGATGTGCTCCAAAATGTTAGAATAGCATTTGAACATCGATTATACTATTGCTTACAACAGAATGGAATGCATTTTGAACATCTGATCAAATAAAATATCCTTTTAACACAATTCATTTTATTTTATTCGACTTTATATTTTTCGTACACCCTGTAGTGGGTGGAAAAAAAGTCTTGTACAGGTGAATACTACTGACTGAGACTGTTCATTTGAGGCATCACAAAAAAGGTAGTGCCATTTGACATTCCAAAGTTGGGGTGTGTCGCGCCGACGGGGTGACTCATCCCTTGACCGAAATATGGTGGTTCTAGTTCCCCTTAACTCTTTAGCATTTTTGCCAAACCGCGTTTTTCTAACTTTTTTCTTTCGCGAGATAGTCGCATTGGAAGTTTTCAAATTTACACCCTGTATATCAACAACATTGGATGCCTCAGGAATACAAAAAGTTTCGTCCCTTCGTACCCAGATGATACAGCTGGAAGTTTCGTTGATAATTCTTGAGAATAACTTCATGATGTCATCGGAAAACAACTCGAAATTCTTCATTATCGGCTTTCGAGTCTGAATGTTGACAGAACAAGAGTTTTAACATAGTCTGCTACTGCTAGAGATCATCCTACAACCAAATTTACAAAAATCCTTGAATCTGGATGAGATAATATGAACTGTACTTGCTCAATAATGAAATGAGTTGAATGCATTGAATATATTGGCATGATGATTGACCAAAATCTCCGCTGGATGAACATATACAGTGAGGAGACTAAGAACGTTGATATATACATTTTATCAATTGAGAAATATTATTGATAAATAACTACTATCTATGATGCGTTGGCTAAATCAATATCAAGATACTGCATTATAATTTGGGGTAGCGTAGGTAGAACTATCATGAACAATCTTCATTCAAATAATCCAGAACTTCTTAATAAAAATCATGTTGAAAAAGATCGCAGATACACCCAACTATTTCACTGTATCTAGAAACTGCATATAACATTATAGAACAACCTGTCAATGAGAACTGCATTTGATACAAAAAATAAAACTTAACAATTTATAGCATACTATAGACCGAAAATGGTCAATGGAATACACATCTTGAAATGCTAGGAACAACAAAAAATTGAACAAAGAGATAAAGAAATTTATTGATATCTATTATGATCTATTCAAGCAGCTATTTAACTTAGTTTCCTTCATTCTCAAATATATAATAATATAAATGTGTGAACGGGTAAACAAATATATTGATAGATGGATAGATAGATAAATATACTTTATTGTCGAAGAAAAATAATTTCTTATTGACAAAGCTTGAAGCACAATATAGTCTGTGAAACTCTTAAGAAAATTGTGAAAAAATTTAAAATCAAAACACAAATACACAGAATCACACAATTTGAAACAAGTTCACACGTCATGTATAAAATATAAAATATTGCAATCTAAAACAGAATTGAACATGAAAATTTGCAGTTTGTTAAAAAACAAAATAGTTTTATAATCATTCACAAAATAAAAAAAAAACACAATTTTACAGAGAAACATTATTCGAACATAAGTTCACAAGTCATTAAATCAGAAACATATTTTATAGTTCAAAATCAGACTCCACATATAGGATTGTTATTATTATTTTAGTAATCATATACTTTCATTATTTCAGTTTGTTATTGATACTATTATTTTCATTAGGATTATTATTACTTTTTTTATTATTATAATATTATAACAACTATTATAACTATTATAACTATTATCGCTATAGGATGTTCACAACTCAAGCATTGCTTAGGTGCCTTTCTATAGATTGTGACTGTCAAAAGTGCGTCATTCACAGAATTCCCAGAAAAAATTCTAGAAGGGGCGCTCGTGTGATCATTATGATCAGCATTATTGTTGACTCACCCTGTAGAGATAATATTCGTGCGTGACAGGACTCGCGAGCGTTGGATATTGGTTTATCGTTTGAAAAGGAAGCCGTCTGATTCGATTTGCTATTTGGATCTCTTTCGTTTCTCGCGATATCGCCTCCGCCTTCCCATATCAAAGAGAATAACGACTGGGAAGAGTTGAGATGCATTTCTAGACACTCTCGATGATGCGCGAATTGCAGAACATTTTTATCACTTCTCTTAACCCTGTGAGAACGAGAAGCAGGGGCGGATCCATGCGATGTTTGAGATGGAAAGGCATAGGAAGTCATACTCCCATATCACATTTTTCTTATATTTGATTCAGGCCAGGGAAGAGCACCTCTCATCCTGATATCTATCGTGTGACAAGAAATAATAATAATGGTATCGAAGTTTGATGCGAAGAACCCTCCTGTCCAAAATGAGTCTCAGAAATACATTCTGGGAATTGAAAAATATTGGATGGAACAAATAAATATCAGGAATTCGAGAAGGGTAACTTCGGTCGGAATGATGATATTTTCTCTAGTTCATGGACAATCTTGGTTTTTTGAACTTCTACTGATCATCTAGGTCCTGATCAACTGCATTTCGAAGGAGCTAATTCTCATGAACCTCAGCTTTTCCGAAAGTCTCGATGTTTTGTGCTATAATGACGGACAATTGGAGGAAGTTCCAGGTCCGTAGCGATATGATTATTCCGAACATACCATGTCAGCATTTCCACGTTTTTGATTTGCAATGTTTGTAATCTAGTTATATAAGATTCAGCTGTGTAGCCCCAGACTACCAAGGCATACAGTAAAATTGACCTGATAGTCATGATGTGTATATTGAATTTTCGTCCCAAACCCAATTTACTTCATCTGTTCAGGAATGGATACAGGGCTGCAATGGCTCGTTGACCTCTAGAAACTTGCTGTAAAATGTGCTTGACCTAGGTGTGCTTTGTGTCAATGCACACACTCAAGTACTTAACTTGTGAAAACCATTCTGACTATCGACCATCCAGGATTTTTCTGGTTCTGGAAGGCCTTCGCTCACTTCCGAGTGAAACCAATTGTGTTTTCGCAGGATTCAAATCGATCTTTCATCTAAGAGAGTACTCCTGAAGAGAATTCAGTACGCCTAGAAGATTCATAGTCGCTTCAATGCCTCAATGGGCTTGATACCAGATCGTTGATCATCAAGTTCCACTTGAGAAGCTCGATTTTTCAGAAATGTACGAATTAACTTAATCAAATCGTCAGCAAAGTCCACATCGATCATTTTTCACGGAGTACCATCATGCCCTACCTTGTCAAATGGTTTCGCTATGTCGAAGAAAGCAGGTTCCTTTCAAAAAGTTTGATTTTTTCAGCAATGAACTCATTAACTGAATCGAATCGCCAGGAAAGCCCATATCGATCATTTTGTACAAAATACCATCATGCCATACTTTGTCAAATGCTTCCACTATGACAAGAAAAGGCACTCTCGATGATGTGCGAATTGTAGAACATTTTTATCACTCATTTCAACTCTGCGAGAACAAGAAAAGCAGTGACAAATTCAGGTGATGTTTGAGAAAGGGGGGCTTAGGATGCCACGGTTCATTGAGGTTAGCAAAACAAATCTTCGAGAAAATTTGAAAACAAAGAGTCATTTCAGAAATGTTTTGGAGTCATTTCATTGGTTTTTTGCTCGCGCATATTATGTTCTCTCATAGTTTTCGAGATGCCCTACTGGCCCTCATTATCTTGGGCACAGTGTAAAGAAGATCGAAAACTTTCAATGGTGGGAAATTTGGGTTAGAAGTTATGACGCGAATTTAGTTTTGTCAATTATTGTCAATTCATTCAATAACCCTGTCAAATTCAAACCAATTTCTCAAATCAATGACCAGAGTATATGTATGAGACAGGCTTTCAAATGATGTGCTGAGAAAAGGATAGTTTCGTTAGGAATTTCAAAGTTGTAGTTCATAGGTGTAAGGGAGATGAACACATCAAGCTGGATTGACTGTCAAAAATTCTCCCCACAAGTGTATACCTATAGATTGACGGGCTTTGACAAATTCTGAAAGAGGATTCGGTTTTCGAGTTAAAGGAAGGGTCAAGTTTTCGTTGGAAGACCCTGTATGATGATGACTTCAATCTAGTGCATCCGATCAACTTCATTACCATTCTGGATTTGAGATATAAAGACCATCAACCATCGTAACCATTTGTTCGAAGGCTCAAAGCCTGATCATTATTGAGCCTATACTACTAATATAGTTTCTTTTCACTCACGAATAGGCCAATACATCAATAATTGTCAATATATTATCTATAATATATATCTCACACTTATTTCCTCACCAGGTGGGTACTAACATTAACAGAAAAATCCATTTAGTCTTCTGAAAATTATGTTTACCTATTATCGAAATGTTCATGAGAGTGGAATCATTATTCGAAAAATATGTTTGATTTTTACATATCTTCCTGTCAAAAATAAATAAACTTATCTTTCCAGTTCGATTAGCATAATCCGATGGAACTCTTAGGCAAACAGGAAATTCAAAAAGTTCTAAAAGTTGAGGAGCAAGTCCAAAGTGTACTCTAGAAGGAAATGCTATTTAGGAACTTCTCGAATTGGATTATTGTAAGTTTCAGATATTTCAACTGAAAGACGGGAAAGCATTTGCTCTACGTGAGTTAAATCTTCCTGAGATTTCAAGGAACTTATGACATCAGTGTTGATGAAGTTAACAATGATAAATGCAAATTGAAGGACTCAACCTTCATGTATCTCACTCATAATTATTCTATACGAAATTAACAATTGGAATAATTCTTTGATAGGGGCGGATATGAAGGTTAGCACAAAAAATAATCGAGTCAACCTCACAGCAAAAAATATCTACATTCATTCTGAATGCAATGGTATCGATTCTGTTTTCCGAAAAATGTACATATTTCGAAAATACGGTAATCCAGCCAATGCTATTGTTTCACATTAATAAAAGAATCGACCAGTAATAAAAGCTGAGCTGTGATGATATTGCTTCTTCAAAGAAAAATAAACTATTCTTCGGTAGTTATGAAAATTGCATGGGACTGATCAATCTTATTGTTTTATCAAACTTCATCCGATATTCTACTCTAATGTGATCATATATTGAAAGTCTATATGGATCAATCTTGTAGAGAGGCAAAGATTTGCTGATAATTTGAAGCAGATTCAATTCATCCTAAAGGACATTTTCGATAGCTCCATCACGACGAAGCAAAGACATCCGAAAAAGATTGTATCATTGTCGCTGCTGAGATTCACAGAACTTTGATAGTCATACGAGTGAAAAATATGTATAGGACATGGAAAAGGACATACTTTTTGAGAAAAAGGATATATTCGGAGTAGATAGGAAGTTAGAAATTCAATAGTCCCCGAACATACGAGGTGAGCCATAAGTGCTCGACCTATCCCTATCCCTATCCCTTGTCTGAAAAACAATGTCTCCTTCCATGTCCTCTACACTTCCTTTCATTGATTGAAGTATAAAGGAAAGAGGCAGCGAAAAACATGACTCTATTTTGATTGCAGTATTTTCATTGCAGTTAAAATTCTAGGGATATAGGAAATATCGGACGTCAAATCGTTCTCACTGTCGCGAGGACTTGACTAGAGTGCACTAGTTGTTATGTGCACAAGTTATCACCAGCTATTATCAAACACGAATGGGGGAATTAAATAAATAGTTAGAATTATTATCAGATTCAGGTCAGAGGGAACTTGCACGCAATAACTAGTTGCATTCATTAATTGAAGAATATATGCGACACCTAATTTGCTTTTATGAGGTGATCTCATGTTTCATAAATTTTCTAATGACTTCTTATTACGCAACCAGATTTATTAGTATGATATTCTGTGCTCAAGCTTCTGTCTCCGTTCTTCATATCAAAAACGAATCATTCCAGCTATTATCGAAATGATTTTCGACATCATCCTGTGAAATTTTTCAATTCCGTTGAGATGCTTTAGTCTGAAAGTTTTCCAAACATTGACTTCGGAGATCATTAGAAAGATTAAAAATATTTTAATGCTTGTTGCCGATGAGGAGGAGTTTAATCAATCTTGGTTAGGGTTGAAGTTTTTCCGATACTTTTGTGTGTTTGGATATTTGGAGTCGGTTTCAATCACTTTAGGAGTTGCTCGATAAATCCTTTATAAAACTCATTATAAGTTCCTCCTCTCTCAAAAAAACCACCCGCTGGATTAATTAGATGAAGTTTGATCGGTCGCAATTGAAGAGAATAGCTGGAGCGTCTTCATCGCCATTCTTGAAACTTATTTAACGCCATTTCCAATTAACTGGCAGATTCATTCATTCAATGTGCAAATCAGAATGAGTGATGACATGATTTCAAGGTCAATTGATGAAAACACCCTGGAACTCACAATTTTCTTCCAACTTCCGTCACTGAGAAGTATCAATAAAGAGAACTTAGAGACATATTGTTTCACAAATCACATATAAAATACTCGTTATTCATTGAATTAAGGAAAGAATACTCCAAAAATCGTAGAGAAATCAGAGTGAAACTCGAAATTTGTTATAAAAAACTGTCATTTTATTCCGTCTTATACGCATTCATAGACCATAGTATGAGGTGAATTCTCGAAAATGGTTGCACACTAAAACACCAGTTACGAGAAGATATTTTATTCCCTATTCTCTGAACCGATTCTGTTTTTGAGACTAAACGGTCCTTCTTCTTATGTTTATTTAATCAGTAAAACGTTCATATCTTGGTATTATTGATGCTATTTTTCTTGTGAGTCTCTCTTTCAACTCTCCCTGTATCAGCTTGTCCATTGCGCAATTCCCCTATGAATTGATTTCCGCTTCTACCATGTCAATCATCTCAACAGCTCAATTCTGGCCACGTACAAGCCACAGACAAGCGAATATACGAAAAGTATGACATTGAGGCGAGACTTCACATACTTTCGTATTCTTGGATATAATGATTGACGTCCAAATTCTGTGAGCCTGCCGAATTATTATTTCTAACTATTGAAACATAATCTAATTTTCTTGAGGGAGCTTCAATAACTGGATACAGGGTGTCTGAGAACATATAAGAAATATGTCATTGATGAAAAATCTTGGCATATTTTCATAATCAACCTCTATTCGTAAGAGTTCGATATGAATATTCTCACAGTATTATCAATCCCAATCCTATTCTAGATATTATGTAGACATTTCTTTGTGGAACTGATTTGACTGATGTCGGACACTTTTCTTGACTTCATTTTTATCCCTTGTACAGGATATTATTGATTATGTTGTGAAGAGTGAGTTTCAATACACTGTCGTGATAGTATATTGTTGTAAGAAGTCTTCCAAGCGCCCTGTTATCAACAAGTATTTCAAGCACTAGCGCAGCAGAGCAGAATAAACGAGTGTCTGGATTCATATACTTCCTCTAAGATCTCAGGAACCCCCTTTAGGACAAGATCCCATAATTTCAGGGAACAGCCTAACCTACCTGTTAACCTACAAAATAATTCGAAGGAAATGAGAATTGGGAACCTAATAGATAGTACTACAACTGTAAGCAAACAACGAGATATGTGATCAAGGTTTCAGATGTATCTAGTTCCCTAGACACATGAATTTCCATTGGAATGGCTCGCACATTCACCACCAAGTTGGTGATCAGCCATTATCAGTTGATATTTTTTCACAGTTCACACAGAGAATTGAACAATCAACTACAATGATTAGGCTGACAGTGACATATGGGATGGAAATAATGATAATAATGAAACTAGACAATTGATATTCTGCGTTTTCGTAGATTTTTTGTACAAACCGCTTGATGGGTTCCTTACTAACCAATTATTGAGCAGAAAAAGTAGTTGCTATGATATGATATCTGTCCCTCGAACTCTCAACAGAACGAAAAAAACCTGCAAACGACTTTGCTTGTTAGCAGGAGGTGCAAACTAAAATTGACCGATCTGAGCATTTTATCGTATCTACGCTATTATCACCCAAAATCTCCCTGTCAAGTTGAAAATGGGCCATCCTGTATGATGAAAAGGTTATTGACTAATCAACATAAATACGTGACGAAAATATCAACATGAAGGAGGAAGAAGCCTGCAGAACACAATAACTCTGATATCTTGAACTATGGATGATATGGAGGGACTCCGAAAGAATTTTTTCATATATCTCGTAAACCAAGCAAAATTTAAAAAGAAATGTGGTGAGAGAGAAGATAGGTTATTAAATTCGTTATTCGAGTAGATATATAAAAATGGTCAGTGACGTACTCAAAAAAAGTTCTATGGATTTTCTCCAATCAGAATGCTAAATTTGTATTTCCCTGTATATCGATGGCACTGATGAGACCTGTTATCTATGCACACTTTTTATAGTTGACTGCCTTCCAAATTTCAGCTCATCAGCTCTCAAGGATTTTGAAATATTCAATAAAATCTGAAAAAAAAATCCATTCATCGCCCTCTCACGGCCCAACGGTGCATTTTCGTATAGAGGTAAGTTGGTCCCAATCGACCTATTTTGAACTCTAGTTCACCCTGTTGAATTTAATGTACGTTGTTCTGGGACACCCTGTATGAATGATAAACATGAACAGTGTTCGATATGAATATTCAACTAACAGGTGTCAATGTAATTACAAACTTCTACTTCTTTATCATCAGTGCACGATCGAACTAATGCTGCTGACAACATTAATCGAGCCATTCGTATTTCACTGCATGATTGATGATCGCATAATGGAAAATCCATAAAAATGCTGGAATGGAATGTTCGTATTAGCATTCACCGTTCACTGTCATTGTATATCCTGAAACATGGCGAATCATGATAGATCACAAATTTCATAGACTGAGAGCCAGCGAACGGCAGACAGTATGTCAGCAAAATCCATATTCAAGCTGGGTATACTATTTCACCTGCTGCACTGAGAGAAAAATCGATTACCGGTTATTGGGAATTGAATAACATTCATAAAAAAATAATTTGATGGTAGCAGCCTAGCTGAATTATTGATGCTATTCAATTCATTTTGCTATGACGACCCAAAATAATAGTTACAAGAAAATTTGATGAAGCATGACCTGAAGGCTACTCATTGACGAATTACGGTTATTCATCAATGAGTGATACCATAATAATTGAAGATGAGCCGCTATAATAAAATAATCGATGACTCTAGTTATTTGAAGTTGATAATCGAATTATTCCTCACCAAATAATTTTCTAGAATAGGAAATATCTATTTATTTTTGGGTGTATGATAAATTGACATTCATCAAGATCAGAGTTTATGCCAGTATACTTCTCCTATACATTCAAATTTTCATTACAATGCTGAATATATTGGTAAATTATATTTCTTTAACATTATACATCATATCATCAATCATCAATCATCCGATTTGAGAAAGAATGCCAATTCTCAATTTCGGAGGATTTTATTTTTATTTTTCATTTTTCATGATCTCGTTTTGGATGTTCATCAGATATAATTCAATGTTCGACGTGGCAAATAGCCAGGAAGGTAGTTGTTTTCTGTTGAATACTCAGAATGATGTGTGCATATACATATTTTTGTCTGAAGGAGGATGCAAATTCTCAATTTCAGAAGATTTTCTATTTTATTATCAAACTCTTATCGTGTGTGTTCAATATATATGATTCAATGTTCGTCGTGGCATATAGCCAGAAGTGTAGTTGTTTTCTATTGTATAAACTGAAAAAGAGTTGATATTCTCATCACATAGAGAATGCGAATTCTCAATGTAATGCTTTATTTAAATATATATCCATTTTTGTATGTTCATAATTTATCTGAGAATATTCCTTTTCAATCTATGCATTTCTTCGAGCTCTGTCAGTGAAAATTATATTCATATCAAGAATTTTCGAAATACTCTTGGGAAGGGAGTATCAAGAAAATAGAATGTTGAAAATACAGAATTTTTCACCCATCAAAGCATCAATGTAAAAAAAATTCAACTCTGTCAATACATTAATTCTCCATTATTTTGAATTTCAATGGTATTGAAAGTTCCTGATTTCCTCATGATATACTCCCCACTGAATATAAACATCGAAAATCAAAAGTATAATCATTTGGTGATCAATCAGACCTATATACCTAACGTCTAGGTAGTCTACTGTGATCCCTTGATTCAAATTAGCTGATTACTGATTATAGAGTTTTTTTGCTAGCTCCAATCTTGTAAGATAGCTGATAATGAAAGAGTTTGTAATCAGAGTAGCATTTCCGAGGGCTATTTTCAGCGGTTAAGAAATAATTTAAACTTTACCGGAGGTCATCAAAGAGGGAAACCGGAGTACCTTCTTTCATTAGAGCGCTCAACTTTCTTAATCACCTTTCTAATAGCTCGCACTGGAATAAGAATTTGCAAACAGCGATTTCAGTATGCCGACGACCAACTTCAACAAAGTCTAATTAAAAGTTCTCGAAGCCCGCAACAGTTGAGAGGAAGATATCTGATATTTTTTGAATTTATGCGAGTGCTGAATGGAAAAATCAAGAGATTCCTCTCTGAAAACTTCCGTAACTTGCTAATCACGATGAATGACTCATGGTTTGCCGAGTTCTCATGAAATTCAGTGGCTCTGTATTATTCTGCTCACTGGTTTTTATATCAGAATCTACCGGTTGTCCCAGAGCTTT
Organism: Phaedon cochleariae; assembly: GCA_918026855.4. Lineage (NCBI taxonomy): Eukaryota > Metazoa > Arthropoda > Insecta > Coleoptera > Chrysomelidae > Phaedon > Phaedon cochleariae. The sequence continues at coordinate 65,963,492 of OU896709.1, read as the reverse complement.
CAGGCCAGCAGATATCTGGGTTATCTAACATATAAAAAATTTCAAGAATTATGAAATCTATGAAAGCGCAAGAACTCCAAAATGAGATCAAATATCCATTGTGTCGAACTATCTGATGAAAACTACCCATCACTCTCGTTTTTTGAATTGCACCCTCATGTTGTTTTTGGTTAATCTTATAGAACCATTCAATCTCTATTCGACACATATCACATCTCGATCCATGTACTATAGCGTCATATTCGAAATTATTAAATAGTGAATGCCTTTGCAGGCTTGTTATACATTTACACCCATTTTATTCTCGAAAAATCAGAGCTACACACGGAGTCTGAATAGGCGATATACGGTTATTTCGAAGTATTCTAGGAAACATCGATATCTTCTCATGAAAATCATTGAATTGAAATATATTGCATTGAAAAGATGAACCGAAGAACATATGAGGGTGGAATTTGAAAATCCAGGGATATGAGGGTGGTCACTAGTAGATTGTTTGACTTGTGGCTAATTCGATCTCATCGTGTTGAAGAGCGTTTGCTCACATATTATTATATTCTACAATGTTTGGATTTTTTTTGTATGTTACATAACCCAGATATCTAATAGCCTATCAGCTATGTTTCACCTGATATTTTTTGATGAAAACACAGGAAGTCCAAAAGGTGATCAATCATCCCGAAGAACAATAATAATTATTATGAATGCGAAAATATATGATGGACAACCTTGATACTACAAAGATGTTCGAAAGATTGATTTGAATAGTTCTGAGCGTTTTTTGCGTCAAGAATCATGAAATTTCACAGCTCTAATAATTAATAATCATCAGAGTCACATGACTGCAGTTGAAATACTTTTCGTTACTACTGTCTGCTTTTGATCGATATCACCTAACCAAATAATGGAGCTGTAAGTGATCATGGATCTCTTCACTTTACTCAACAGCTGAACCATGTATTGTTTGGGCCCTCCAAGTAATTTTTCAAATGTTCAGATATCTGTTCTCGATCGTATTTACAAGAATATTATTACACAGGGTGTCCAAGAATAATGTTCGCATACTCCGGGAGGTGATTAAACATTTGAAATTGAGAAAACATGTATATGTTTTAGTCAACATATGTCCTAAGGGAGCTGCAGCCCTTTGATCATACAACAGTCCTTTGAACATAAATCCAATGAAGTTTTCTCCAACTATCTTTGACACTATCGATATCAGAATTACGAACTTTGGTACCTACGGGTTATTCGATCTCACAAATCGTTCGATGGTATTATTGTGATGTCCGAAAAAATCACATAGTGAATTCCGCCAATATCCATTTGCGGATATATATTTTTTTCAAATTTCTGAAGTGAAACGGTGGTTTTAGCAAGCACTGGTATATGGGAAACATCTAGAGACTCTATGAATAATGGCTCCAAAGAAGGATATAGATAATTGGTACATTCCATAATTTCTGTTATAACGAGCTTATTCGAAATCAGTATGATGTTATGAAAATCTCCTACATCGATCATCTCCATGTGAATTTGCAATGTTGATATTCGAATGTGAATTATTCATCGGTAGAACACATTCCCGACGTCATTGGATGAATAATGAGATGCCAATATCTACTGTGCTTTCTGGTTCCAGCATGCGGCAGTGTCATCGCAGAATATGAGCTGTTAATCCTATTCGGCACGTTCCTTTTGGACGCCAGTTGAATTTCTGATCGGAAGTTCGTTCGAAGGACTAGTCTGGAAAATATCACTGATCGAATCTTGGTTGGAAATTATGGTGTATACGGCTTTTATTCGACAAAATGGTTTCACAGTCGATGATATCTGTTAGATTTACGTTCGTTTTGTTGGTCAGGTTGAATGTTTGTCCACACTCTTTTCTTGTCCGTTGGATAAGCAATCGTAGTGGTTCGTTTTTTTTTCCACAGTCGATTCGATCCTTAATCTTTCACAAAAAATCTTCTATGATATTCTCATTCATTTGGAATATTTTTTTTCGACTTTGTGCCAACAAGATTGGTTAAAGGTTACTAAATCCTAGTAGATAACAATAGAAAATAAGGACATCAACGATGTTTTTACGTTAAAGCGTCGGTTTAAGAACTTAACTGAATCAAATTTCATACCTATTATAATACATACAACGATAATGATCTTTTTCTACTACTGCTATGAAAAGTAGCGCATTTCTCATAGCTTACTCAGTTTCAAAACCATGTATTGCTCATACTGTTAGAAAATTTTTTTCTCACGGCACTTTGCCAACACCACATACATTTCCATGGAGAATCAACAAAAATCGACCGAAACTTGGCTTCTGTTCAACTTTGAATAGTTGTCACAACTGTCAGAAGAAGTTATTTAAATTCTTTAGGGTAGTTCTCATAAGTGCTTCTGATAGAACTCGCACTTTCCATCAAATATTAATCCAACAATTTATGATAAATAATCGAGATGTGATGATTTTGATGAATACACCGCCAGAGACAGAGATAGTGGAAAAAGCTACGAAAATTGAATTTGTTTTTGAAAATTTCAAGAAAGAAGTATGAATTGGCATATACGAAAGATTTATGGAATTTAAGAAAAATACAGAAATGAAATCTTTTTCGGAAAGTGTACTTTTTCGAAATACTTTGAGGAACCCGGAAAGGCGTCTACTCTTTGGTCAAAATATTCAATGTGGCATAATGCCAAATTATAAAATGAATACCAATAAGTGACATTACTTGGATTCTTTGGATAAGTGCAGTTGTAGAAGAAGTATAGTGTGCAACATGTGGGAAAAAGTACTTTTCCCACTTGTGTGTTTGCATTACTCGACCTTCAGGCTCGTGCCAAAAACTTTCACACGTGAGAAAAGTTGAACTTTCCCCACTTGTTGCACAATATTCTATTCCTGTCGATGATATCAATAACTGTCATAATAAAAGTCAGTGACAAATATAGATTTTCATAAATATTGGATGGTAGCCAATAGTTTAGGAAACATTTTTGCCAAAACTGCTTGTCTGATCAGGATATAATCTGTTTTTAATGAAAGATTATTTCCGGAACATTCATGTGCAGATTGTATTCGCTTAAAAACTTTCTTCATACATACCGGGTGTAGCAATTACAGCGTGCTATATTTTCATGCAATCTGTACTAACCTGTAGAGTGTTATAGTGATCACTATCGAGTTGGAATTAGAATTGAACTTGAGCCTTATCTTTTTCCATCATTTGCAGCTTGAGAGAATCCATTTTCAAATGAGTTTGATTTTCGTATTGTAATTTTCCAACATCGTCATCGATGAACTCTTCAACCCCTCATGGTATAATTATTATTAACACGGCAGACAGGAAAATTCGCTCCATGATTGTCTCATCGATGTTAATTCATCATGTTATAACTTATTTGAACGGTTAAGGGTTGGGTTCATATTCTACAAGGGCCCACGTGCCCTTGAATTACCGAAAGATGATGATCAAACTACGGAAAATCAAAATATAAAGTTTGATGAGGCATAAAAATCATCCTGATACAATGAAAGAATCACATGTTATCCTTGGATAAATGCACAAAAGATACATTATTTCGAAGGGCGTTCAGTTCTCTGTCCAATAGTACCCTAGTTTTCCATCTAGATATACAGAAGTACATGCCTGCACTGAGATGCATGGTTTTCAGGTTATTATTATTTCATTGACTCTCTCTTCAGTTCGAATGGTTGAAAGATTCTGAGCTGCAAGGATAGTGAATATAATAATGCTAACCTGAAAACTAGGCATCTCAGTGCCAGCAAATTCTTATTACTGCAGTAAGTTCAGAAAGTAATTTTTCGCAATGACCTCATCAAAGAATTATGAACTAAGGTACTGTTGGTAAAATAATTGAACGCCCTTCAAAATAATATGCATCTTGAGCCCAATTTTCATATGAGGTTCTGAGGGTAACATCTACCCCTCCTAGGGGGTTGAACTGATAAGACTGAGAATATGCATTTAAAGTTTTTTCCGTGAAAATGAAATTGACAGAAGTGTATACAATCACAAGACTACAAGACTACACAAATAGTATAAAAAGTATAACTAACACAGAATTTCGAGTACATTCATGCTCAGATCAAGATGCTCTTTGATCGTATAAAAGCAGTTTTTTAGTAAGAAAGCTCTGATTTCATTCTCAAATTGATGAAAGTTCAGGCACCTTACCTCAGAAGGTATCTTATTGTAGAGGTGCAGATTCACAGAGTTCCTTTTTGACATCTGTTACCTAAGCATAGATATTAAAATCAAAAGTTGCCATTGCGAGTAGAATAAGGGTGCAATTCGAATTGAACCGTATAATTGTTTTTAATATTATGGATTTTGAGTAGAGATTTATGAATACAAAGTGGCATAATTTGGAAACCCACAAAAAGAGGGCGACAGTGCTCGCGAAAATGCACTTCTGCTTTTACTATGATAACTCTTTTTATATAAAATATAAACATAATATGTAGTTTCAGCATCCTTTCATTTGTAATTTCGCAATGTTCTCAGATCATGGTTTTTAGTAATACGAAATCCTAGCTTTGCGTAACAATTCTCGAAACTGCGGACATCTTCTGGAAATAAGGTGACAGAGTAGGTACATTCAATTTGAATACCAATATAATCCGTGTACCGAATGCGCAAACTACCTAAATTCCAAACAACCACGTCGGAATATTCAGAAGGGGAGCGCAGAGGAGAAAACTTATTGGCCATTCAGTTTTTCTTGTCGTCCTCGCATCCCCCTTGGTAATTAATTAACCGCACTCGCGAATGGGTTCGCAGGCGCCTCTGCACATCCTCCTCCCAATGTTCATCACCATTTAACCAAGAGCAGTTTTCCTTTATCGAGTACGGCGACCTTCGCAGAGATTGTTGCTGCCAATTCACCCTGTTCCTAATCGAATGATGTTCCCTTCCTGATGCCGGCATTCGAATTAGTTTGGATTCTGTGACCGGGTGCTTTTGATGGATCTCCTGTGAAAATTGCGGTTTTCTCTTCTGTCTATTTTTTGATGAAAACTACAAATTCTTCATTTCTGTCTATAGGTTACTCGAGGACATATCAACATCGCAATTTATTCCTTCACCTGGTATACACTACACTGTTTTACCACTAACCAAACCGATTTTTTAACGCCTCGACACGTGTTAGCATCTTCAGGAGAAGATCAGTTTTAATCTAACATAGTTAGCGAAACACGTGTCGAGGCGTTAAAAAATCGGTTTGGTTAGTGGTAAAACAGTGTAGTGTATTATCGTGCCAAAGGTTCCAGTCTTCGATATACCTTCACATGGTGATCAAACGAAGTGGAAATAGCTGCTAGGAATGCTATGGAAAAATATTTTTTTGTACAATTTCTCAATCTTCAACCGTTCTCAAGTTTTCAGCAGATCATTCAATTGTTATAGTATTTGTGCTACCTTGCGATAAATTGTGCCAATGGCAATACTTCTAAGGATCTCAAAATCGATCACTCATAGTTTCTTCGGAGGAATTTGCTTCAACTATGATCTCTCAATAATGAGTAGGTTACTACCTCTGGAATCGATAAAAATAGAAGGTGGATCGAATTCACAAACACAATTATTCTTATTATTATTAATTATACAAATCCACCTCGTATATTAGGTTGAATGAAATGAAGATTCGTGGCTGTGGTTCAGTTCACAAATGATGGGTATATCGAGTAAGGTGACCTACGCAGAAATTGTTTCCTGCCAATTAGCTCTGTTCCTGATGCCGACATTCGAATTAGTTTGGATTCTGTGACCGGCTTCTTCTGATATATCTCCTGTGAAAATTGCGATTTTATCTTCTGTCTATTCGTTTTTGAGATATTCAAATCTTCAGAGAGCTCAAACTGCATTTCTTTGTCTGTACGTTAATCCAGGAGGTACTACATATCAACATCGCGATGTTCTCTTTAGATGGTTACCAATCGAGGAATGTATAGTTGCTTGTAATGCTAGGGCAGAATTTTTTCACAACCATTTCGTTTCTCCATTCAAGAAGACCACCGAATGAAAGATATTTTTCTTAGAATTTTCCAATATCATCTCCGCCAATGGTGCTGCTTCTGAGGATCCTGGAATCGATCTCATAATACTCTATTCAATGACATTTGCTTCGACTATGACCTATTAATAAGTAATATGTAGGTAACTATGAAATCAATATAAATAGAAGGTGGCACGACCAGCATTCAAAAAATACATAGAATTATAGAGAAACCTTACGAATTCACATCGTGAATTGGATTATATATGAAATGAAGATTCGTGACTATGTTTGGGTCCACAAGTATTGGGAAGGAAAGCTTGAGAAAGCAAACTTACAAGACTACAATTTTTGGTCTTGGTTACTTCGTAGCGTGTAAGCATGGTGAAACTCCCATTGAAACCAAATAGATAGAATACTTGTACTTTGAGGTTCAAGCCCATTTCATTCAATTTCTTGATATTTCCGCAGTCAGCAAATATTTTAGTAGGTCAAAAATAGATAATTTATTTACTCTCCTCATGGGTATTTCCACCCATGTTATAGTGATTACTCTGTCACTCATTCTTTTGTTGCAAAACTGATTCCAAATATCAGAGCTGATGATGAATCTCCATTTGTTCGAAACATGTCTTCAAATCACCAAGATATTCATCAAATAATTGTGGATATGACTGGGAGTTCTGATACTACTTCACCCATTTACTCAACTTTGAGATACCATGGATTTCTACTACAAATTTATACAGGGTGTCCCGAAATCAAATAGAAAGTAGATACCATCTTTATTACGCAGCAGACTTTCAAAATATATTCATCTCAAGACTGGTGGGTGCTATCTAAACTGAACAAATCATCATGGAAAGTATGATATTTCCATATTTCCTGGATAAACTTCCGGAAATTGCATAGAAAAAGTACTGGTCTGAATCCCCAGGATTAACCTATTCGGAGGCGTTTCTGCCTAAATCATCGAAAAACTTAGCCAGGCAGATCCTAGGATGTAGCAGCACCTAATCTGCGAATTCTAACAGATCTGCTTACGGGACACTGTCGTCTAAGATTCCACCGGGGAAGGATGAGTCTGAACCAACAAACGGACTGTCGGTTCTGCTGTGTGGAAGACGAAACGGCTGAACACATATCATGTTCATGCTCTTGCTTAAAGAGATTGAGGTTCTACATATTTGACCATTACAATTTGAAGCCTATCGGTTTCAGACGAATCTCTAATTCATCTATTGACTTCGTCAGATTATGTGGTGAACTGTAACCTCTATGGGTGAGCCACAAAATACCCATCTGGGGTCGCTGTAAAGGAGTGGTATTCACCCAGGGCCTACTCTATCTTACCGGGCCGGAGCATCGCTTTCGTGACGTCACACTAGTAGGGACAAAATCAAGGCAGTGGAAATTGTCTCTCCCGTTTAATTGATTTACCTCGGGAAAACGGTCACAGTTAGCGAAAAATATCAAGAGGTCAAATATGTACAGAAATGAATTTTCCAGAAGATGAATCAAATTTCACTGATTTACGATCATTAATTTCAGAAATATGGCATATCAAAATTAATTGACGCCATTCAGAATTGTCCTTTTTCAAACAGCTACCAAAATTCCAATATTCAATTTACAGAGATGATTCAACCATGAAAAGATTTCGCATAGTATCTAGATTGACTGAGTTTTTTTTGAAATTCCCAAGGGCCAACAACAAACCGATATTTCAATTCAAGTAGAACGATGATTCAGGTGTTCATTACAGAATAGTTCAAAAAGTTCGGACGCCTCCCATGCTAATCCTATCAACTGTGGATATATGCTGTCACTGACTTTTTTGTAGGAAATTTGATTGCCTACAAATCGGTATAATACACATCCACTTTATCTCGAAGGGTTTTAGCAGCGTTTATCTCTAAAGATGATCAGGACGCACTTTGATGACGTTCGAAATCCTATCACTCGAGTGTGTTATTACACAAAAACGCCTATTCGGGATCAATTATTTTCTGCTGAAGAGTATATATTTGAATGATAACGTTAAATTCATGAAAAAAATTTGATTTGAATATATTTGGAAACTATCAAAATTAAAAAGAACAAAATATGTGGAGTTCATATGAACACAACCTAACAAAAATAATTGAAAAAATATGTATCTCAACAATGAGAGATATAAAAATGAATATAACGAATTGAATAACAAAATACCCAGAACAACAATAGATGAATAAATAAGCAAAAAAAACGTTGAATCCTTATACACACACAAAACCAAACAAAATAAACTGTATAAATGATCAACATAACAAAATGAAAAAAATTTATAGATATCACGAAATGAAATACACTCATAACAAAAAATATATATACATCATCTTAATCACAAACTAAATATTGAAATCTGAACTATATCCCATCTTGAAAGTTTAGTGATTTTTCTTTTTTAATTTTCTTTATTTCGCAATAATTGTTCAACGGAATATTTGAAATGGTTTCAGAGAATGTTCTGCTGATTAAATCAAAAGACCCACAACTGCAACATCGATTCTCGGAATAATTGAGAAGGAAATTGATTTTAATTTCTGCTAAATTCTCCAAAACTTTATGTTGTGACTTACATTGTAGAAATATTGTTTCGAATTTTTCAGACACCAATATTAGTTGGTCTGAACCATACGCCATCGCCATTTAGAAATGAAATAAAATAAAAAGTATATCGCCCTTTACCAGTCCAAGGAATTATACCGCGAAATCGTAATACAGCGAAATTTGGGTATGTAGGTATAACGGCCCATTTTTTACGCGCTCTTTATATTCAATTTCTTTCGGACTCATTGTAGGTAACTCTACAATTTTTTCACTATTCAATTGATTCATTATCGTAGTTTGATATATTGAGTTAGTTTCATCTTATTCCAATTCCAAATTTGCAAAAAATAGTATTCTGTAGTACAACGTCCTGATTTTCAATAAAATGGAATTTCGTTACAACGCCATAACTCGGTATTGATTCATCCTATTGGATTCATTTTTTCACCAAAAGTTGAGGAATTTGTTGGGGATCATTTCGTCTCGATTGAGTGTGCTTCTAAAATTTATAGTAAATGAGCTATAGCCTATCAATTACCAACGCATCATTACGGACTGATGTAAAATCTCAACCTACTAGTGTGACGTCAGCGTCGAGAGAGAGGGGATAGACTACGGCCCGGTGAGATACAGTAGGCCCTGATTCACCCCACTCACATGGAACCTAACCTAAGCTATTACCGACGCCCCTGATCAAAATTCCGAAAAATTCTCAATATTTTCAAATCAAGCATGAAAAGTAATATATACGACAAATATTCACAAAAAACAATCATCTTGAGCCCTCTATCAGAAGGCTATAACTCCCAAGAGGGCCATTGCTGAGCAAGTTTTTATGAACTTCTTTACTATTTCTGTTCCTAGAAATCTTTCCATGTGATTTCGGGACACCCTGTATAAAATCAATATTTTCTGAAATGTTGTCTGAAAAAATAATCAATTGATGATTTTTCAATACATAAATTCAGGGAAATAAATTGATTTTATTGATTGGAATATAATAATCTTCATGAGAGTGAACCCTAAAATACTTTTTTTTTATGAAATAATCTGAATAATCTCTTTCTTTTTTCAGTTGCACACGTGATTCTGGGCCCAGTTCTAATTGCTGCAGGCCCGAGTCAAGAGGCCATCTCTGTTTCGCGACAAGACTCTCGACTGAAAGCTGCCGAGTTGAAGGATCACAAGTCCAACGAAGGGTCGGCCCTTCTACTGTTGGGCTCTATTTCCCCGAAGTGAATCCGCCTCCAGGAGACCCTTTTGCAATGCAACGATAATGATCAGACTTTCAGTACTTATTTAAATTAAGGTGGCTCATTCTTTAGTAAAAATTAATTAACCATCATTGTTTTCAATTTGAAAACTTTGGGGATATCGACACTGACAAAATTGACTACCTATTCATTGCATTGTAGCAGTATTTAGGCCTTATTGAAATCATGATACAGCAACTATTCAATCCGATACATGAATCGATACGTTCAGTTCACCATTGAAACGCGAAATTGGTATGTTCACGGTTACTTACCGTGGATTATGCTGATGGAAATGCGATACTATATCAGCGAGAGTTTTTAGAACGACATGATTGATCGATATATTGGTATACCAATTAAACTAACTCAACATTCTACAATAATATGTTGCTATTCGTTCAAGATTATATATTGTTTGAAAAATTGTGAAAATAATTACAAAATAAACGGTGAATAGATCAGGTAGATTGTTTCCCTACTCAAAACAGATATATTATGTAATAAAAAGTGTAAGTACTATGAAAATTGTTCATACTGTACTTGCAAAGTTCAGACTGTTGTGCTAGTTCCGAAAAATAAGCCAATAACACTGTAGTCTCCGAGAAAGAACTACAAGTCCTTTTATATTCCAATCCACTTCGCGGTTACGTAAATTTCTAAATAACACTGAGTTCACAATTTTCAAAGATCATAATCACAGAATTAGACTGAGAGAATGATAAAGTTGTGTGCGATTCTTGTCAAAAACTACAAATTGGACGTCGATAATTTTCTGATTTCAATGTAATGTGATATCTTCTCAATAATGATACTTCATTTTCCGTGTTACAAAAAAAAAAAAAATAGTGTACCTATTATACACGGGAAAAATATTAGATTTTAGCTCACGGTTCTTTGTCTTCTGGCGCTACGCGTCGGGAGACATACTAACTCGAGCTAAAATCTACTATTTTTTCCCCTTGTATAATTAATACTATATTTCTACGGGAAAACGGGTGATAGGACAACTGGTACTTAGACTTTTTGTTCCGTACTTATCGTTTTCACATAACTTCTAAAAGGCTGAACAGGTTATCTGGGTATTTCGATACTTTCCTGGATGATTGAAAATAAGAATGAACGCGACAGGTGGCGCTGCTCTCGGTTCGTCAACTAATAAACGGCTTGAACGATTCGGTTGAAGTTTTTAGCAAACCAACAAGAGATACTGAGAGAATGGATGTTGCGGTCAGTTTTGACCTTAAAGCATTACATACCACGAATGGGACACCCAGGATATTAATTTCCCAACAAGGCTACTTTCAGCAGGTAACGCAGGTTATTTGTACCTACTCTGAGGTATAGTTTCCTGAAGGTTCATTCCATTTAGCGGGCAAACCATACTTATTTGTGTGGGTGATCTAAAATAATTAAATAACAACTAATATACTCGAACGTACCATTTATCGCGCGATAAACATCTATATTCGTGTACTTACCTATCCAGTATGCTTTGTGTATCATTTGCATTCGTTTGCCTGTCCGAGTGTCCCGCTGAAAGTGTTTCTTCGTTTGCTTTGACCTGTATTCGTCCACTCCTGCGATAGAAATGAAAACAATAATTGTTATTGTGTTCATTTGTTTACTTTCGGGTACTTCACGTCTAAGACGTATTGTATATAGGTATTTCAGTTTGAGAATAGATTTTTCATTATATTCACCCACCTTCAATCATTGGATATGATGTGTTGGTATATTTTGTTGGTTGTTGTTGATAATATTCATGTTTAGATTCTTGAGGTTATTCTAGGTATAGTACTTGGTAGCTGTGGATAATATCCTACTTCAGTCCGGACCGAATAGACACGATCGGCGATTCCAATGCTACCAACTGTTCAGTGCTGCCAACTTGTAAAATATCGCTGTCATTGTTGGTATGGGTTGTTCATCGAAGGGTTGAGTGACAAGTTCATAGGGTATGGGGCTGCATGAATGTTGTTTTCAAATAAAGGTGTTTACTTTGCTTTATTACGTAGCATAACATGTCGTCAGTAAGTCTTCAATTATGGTGAAATTTATAGTGGGTAAGCAGCGCCACCTAGGAGTCGGCGTTAAAAGTAGTTATGGATCAATCGGATGGAGTTAGTCGTTCGTCTTCGGGACTCTTCGGTTCGCTCGAGTGTCAGTCTGCAAATGGTACTCGGAGAGTGATAAGTGGTCAGTGACGGGCATCCAGAAAATCGTGATTTCTCGAAATCATCCTTCATTGGGTTTTATTCTGGTGTCCATCTTTATAATTTTGGGGATTGCTGGTAGTTTTGGAGCATCGTATTTGTGCCATTCCTGAAATTTTGTCTCAGTTTGAGGATTTGTTCTGACACCACGCCGAGTGCTGTTGCATTTGACTGTGCATTTTTGATCTACCAGGTATGTCAATAAATCTTCATTATAATTTTTGGAGTCGACCTGCACCTCACTTATTCATAAAAGAGAAGATTCATCGTTTTCTATTTTTCTGCTCTTGTCTACAGAGAGTACGAAGGCCCTTAGTCACTCTTAAATCACTCAACCAAATATTCGAACTTGGATTGGAATAAGATATTTGGACGATAACCTCTTGGCCAGGGTAAGCAGTATTTTGTATAATATTTTCAGTAAATTTCTTGTATAATTTTTTTTGTGACAACTAATAATCGTTGACAGTCGGCTGTCAAGTCTGTCATATGACCTAAATGTGACATGCTTCATGAATCACACGTCGTTCCTTCATGCGACAGTTGACAGCTGTCAGCTTGATGTTATTATTTGAATTCGATTGAACTCTTATGGATTTTTCTAGTTGTTTATTTTGTTCTTAATATATTTTCCATTAGGATAGTTCAACCACATTGTCTCATTTGCCAGAAACTGGTTAAGGATTATTTTTCAATTCTTTTTTTTTGCATTTGGGTTTGAACTTGGAAGGACAAGTTTCTATTTTTGTATTTTTGTTCCCCTCTAGGGTTATCAGTATCGCCACTACTGGGTCGATCTTACCTGGCATTTGGAACTTTGACCTAGTCATAACTTTTGATCTACCACATAGACTATACCGGGTGCACCAAGGGAGGTCTGGACTAGTCTATCAACCCAAGTTGGCGAGCTTCACCACTGGATGGGTGCTTACGTCAATGCGTCAGGGATGAAGGACTAAAATAAATACAGAGGGTGTCCCTGTATACCAAGTTTGCCCAATTGATTTATGCTATTTTTTTTTGCTCGGCTTACCGATATATCTATACCTATTTATGTTTAAATGTTTGGTTTTGGTTATTAATTATTGATATATAAATGGCTCATACTTCTCTTGAAGTGCTAACGATACTATTATGTGTTCATTCTCTTTGAGCTATTCCGTTCACCTGAATTGTTATTGATTGGCAATTTTTTTTTGTGATTAACCAACCTGCATTTTTTTTTTGTGAATAACCAAATCCGCATTTTTTTTGTAGATAACTAACCTGCGATTTTTTTTTATGGTTGTCACTAATTTGCGATTCAACTATATTTGCTACTTTATCAGTTGCTTCTTAGTATTTACAGTTTGCTTGCACTACCTGTCAACTTGTAATTTGCTTGCTATTTTTTTATTGCTCTTTATTGCTACCTACTATTCATTTGCTATTTTACGCTAGTGCTATTTTACGCTATTGCTATTTTACGCTATTGCTATTTTACGCTATTGCTATTTTACGCTATTGCTATTTTATGCCATTGCTATTGTACTACTGTTATTCTATGCTAGATATCCTTGCTTACCGAGTTAACTATAATTAGTTTATGACTTGTAAAAGCCTACTAGGGTGGAGTCGCTAAGCGGATTCCCGACTTAGCGCAATCTCATTGTACTAGGGGAACGCCTACGCCTGAGCTCACGCGTCGCGACCAATTTATAGCACAATTTGCAGTATATTTTTTTTGTGTGCTACTAATTATTTTCCTTTTATGCTATGTGAAAAATTCTTTGTTTGTTTTGACATTTAGGCAGGTCAACTATTTACTTGCCTTCCCAGGGGTTGATTTAGGGTATTTATTGCAATACTCCATATAGTACTATTTTGTGGTTTGAATTGATAAACTAGTGAATAAAAATTTGTCTATGTTGAAATCGGTGTTTTATATATTTTTTTTCACTCTTATTCGGTAAATTTGAAGGGTGATAATAACTAAGGGTATTTGTGGTGGGGTAATAATTTACCTGGCGCTCAACTATTTCATCTTAATTTTTTTTTGAATTCTCGAATCCGAACCACCCCATCTCCACTGTAGTGTAGCTGCAAGTGCCCACCTGTTATCTTACAGATGTGGACAAGTGACTGCTGGCAAGTTTGAGGTCACATTTTTGGCGCCCAACGTGGGGCTCGATAGAGCAGATAGAGCCAAATAGAGCTAATAGAGCAGAATAGAGCTATATGGAGTATTCATCTTTTTAGGATATTTCAGGACATTTTCGAGCATTTGGGAATATTAGGTAGTACAAATTGAGCAACATTGTATAGATAACTCGTCATTTCGAACTCGTGAATTTCAAGGTCGAGACCTAGAGTAATGCCTCAAAGTGTCGGCAAGTATAGAGCTATTTAGAGTATTGAGTACTATAGAGCTAGTAGAGGACGACACTTGGGAAAAAAAAATCGTTTCATATTTTTTTTATTGATTTTTTATTGGCATTTCCTTGAATTTTTTTTTCACAATGGCACATAAGATGCAAGTAAATCGTTTAAACCAAGAGGAACTTTCATATGAATTGAGAATACGAGGTATAGCAACTGGGACAGTTGAACAGATGCGTCAATCTTTAACGATGGCGATTAGGCTCGAGAAAAGCGGAGATAGTATTAAGTTACCTAAATATCCGTACACTGTCGAAGAAGACGTACAAGCAATCACGGATAAAATTACAGAATTAGAGCCCCTCATTGCAGATTTTAATGATAATAGAGTCAGCAATAGTTATTTAAAATATCAGTCCAAGCTATCCCACCTGTTGAACCGCATTGATCACCTCGATGAGGAATCTGATTGTCGTCCGGATTTCTTGGCCAAGGCTTTAGCCCTTATGGATGCCCTTCACCTCAAAGCGGATGAGCATCAAAGACTCCAAAATGTCCCACCCTCTCTGAGCCTGTTGCAGCAGAGCAATTTTGCACCAACCAGAACTTCCAGTCCTAGGGCACCGTCACCAACACCCGCGACCACAGTAACCAACGTCAAGTCCATTCCCCCTAATAAGTGGGATATCAAATTTTCAGGTGATAAAAAGGGTATGTCCTTGAGTGCTTTTCTTGAGCGGGTAGAGGAATTAAGAATTGCGCGTCACGTATCCAAGGACACGTTGCTCGAGTCAGGGATAGATTTATTCAGTGGTAGGGCTTATCAATTTTATGTCGCTTATAGACGTGAGGTAGCTAATTGGGATGAGTTTGTTGATCTGCTTAGAGAAGAATATCTATCCTCTAACTTCAACGAGAAGCTGTTCGAGGAGATCAAGAAAAGGACACAGGGTCCCGACGAGTCTATAGGAATATATTTGGCAGTGATGTTAGGGTATTTCAATAGGCTGACATGTCATGTATCGGAGGAGACCAAATTGAAATTGATCTTGAGGAACATCGCACCGTTCTACCAGAACCAATTGGCATTAGTGGATGTGAATTCAATTTCACACCTCAGGGAACTGTGTAGGCGATTGGAGGCCAGGAAAGAAGCCGTGGAGAACTTTGCTGCCCCATCTAGACGAAGCGGAGCGTTAGAGCCTGATCTGGCTTACGTTGGTGTTGATCAGGAGGTGGACGAGGTCAATAGTTGTCAGGCGTCGGCTCCTACTCGCCCTGGGTTATCTGGGGAGTCTTCCAAGGACGTTGTCTGCTATAGGTGCAGCAAACCAGGACATCGGGCCATAGGGTGTACTGCTAATGTCGCAAAATTCTGCTACCGGTGTAAGAGGGAAGGAGTGACGGTAAGGACCTGTCCTGATTGTTCGCGTCAGGGAAACGCCAACCGACGCACCTGAGGGACCGGGGTAGGTGTGTCGGAGCGGAGCACTCGGTCGGCAGGCTGCAAGTGTTACTCGATTATGTTTTGGAACACGCAGTGAATGATGAGCGTCCATATTTAAAAGTTGATATTCTAGGTAAGTCCTTGTTGGGATTATTGGATACGGGTGCTTCAAGGACAATTCTTGGTGGGAAAGGATTGCAAGTTATTCAGGAATTGGGGCTGGCTGTTAATCGGGGAGAAACAACATTTTGTACAGTGGCAAATGGTACTCGATGTCGGAGCGTGGGTGAGGTGGAGTTGCCTATCATTTTGAGGGGTCAGTTTCGGCTCATCAAGGCCATCGTCGTCCCAGAGTTGAGTCATCTATTGATACTTGGAGCAGACTTTTTCAGGGTCATGGGAATCGTTCCCGACCTTCGTCATAACGAGTGGCATTTCTCAAGTGAACCTATAACGGTTAATTCGGTAGAGCATGTCAATGGACAGACACAATTGAATGACATGGAGAAATGTAGGTTACAGGCTGTGATAGATCGAAATGTCTTATTAATGGGTAAAGAGCTCGGGTGCACCACTGAAGCCGAACATATCATTGTCACCGACAGTCCGCCGATAAAGCAAAGGTACTATCGAGTCAATCCCGTGGTGCAACAGCAAATTGACAAGGAATTGGAGGAGATGCTCAAGTTAGGGATAGTTGAGCCCTCAAATAGTCCTTGGTCATCCCCGATTCTGCTCGTTAAGAAGAAGGACGGTTCGTTCAGATTTTGTGTAGATTTTCGGAAACTAAACTCAGTCACAGTCCGGGACAGTTATCCTTTGCCGTTGGTGTCAGACACATTGGACAAATTACGGGACGCGAAATATCTATCAAGCCTCGACGTAAAATCTGCATACTGGCAGGTACCTATGTCTGAGGATTCGAAAAAGTATACGGCGTTCACTGTTCCTAATAGAGGCCTTTTCCAATTTCGGAGGATGCCGTTCGGTCTTCATAACGCCCCAGCGACGTGGCAGCGCCTAATTGACTCTGTCCTGGGCCACGATCTCGAACCACATGTATTTGTTTATCTGGACGACGTGGTCATCGTGAGCCAAACATTCGAACAGCATCTGAACATTTTGGACGAGGTCTTTCGCAGGTTGAGGGAGGCTAACATCACCATCAGTGTGGAGAAATGCCAGTTCTGCCGCCCTGAAATGCACTACTTGGGCTATGTCATAGATCGTAATGGGTTGCACGTTGATCCAACAAAGGTTAAGGCTATGTTAGAATTGCCTGCACCTACTAACGTTACGGAGGTGCGTCGAATAGTAGGTACATTTTCGTGGTATAGGCGTTTCGTATCAGATTTTTCGACGATCATAGCTCCTATCACTAGCCTCCTTCGTAAGAGTTCGAAATTCTACTGGTCCAAGGAATGTGAGGAGGCGTTTCAGCGTATAAAGGAATGTTTAGTTGCTGCCCCAATTCTCAGCTGTCCCGATTATTCGAAGCCCTTCGTAGTACAAACTGACGCTTCGGGCTATGGTATAGGAGCCGTTTTGACGCAGCCTCATGATGACGGGGATCACGTTATTGCCTACTTGAGTAGATCGCTGACTAGGCAAGAGCGGAACTATTCCACCACGGAACGGGAGTGCTTGGCCGTGTTGTGGGCGGTTCAAAAGTTGAGGCCATACCTTGAAGGGGTATCATTTACGGTCGTTACAGATCATTATAGTTTGTTGTGGTTGCAGAATTTGAAGGACTTGAATGGTCGGTTGGCCCGGTGGTCGGTGCAACTACAACAATACAGCTTCCAGGTCATCCATAGGAAAGGCAAAGAGCATGTGGTGCCAGACGCTTTATCAAGGTCGGTTCCGGTGGTGGATTCTGTCTTGGTTGCTGAAATGCCACCCGAATTTCCATCGGTTTCC
Organism: Phaedon cochleariae; assembly: GCA_918026855.4. Taxonomy (NCBI): domain Eukaryota; kingdom Metazoa; phylum Arthropoda; class Insecta; order Coleoptera; family Chrysomelidae; genus Phaedon; species Phaedon cochleariae. The sequence continues at coordinate 65,945,679 of OU896709.1, read as the reverse complement.
CAAGATAGGTGGTATAGGAACATGTTAGATAAAATTCGCAAAAATCCCTTGAAGTTTGGTGGCTGGAGGGAGTCGGGAGGTAAATTGTGGAAGCATGTTGGTTGTGACTACCCTAAGTTGTCGTTGGAGGCTGATGCTTGGAGGCTTGTAGTCCCGAAAGAGAACCGTCACCAAGTCATTGTCGAGGCCCACGAGCCTGCCACTTCTGGTCACATGGGGATCTACAAAACATTTTCTCGGGTAGCAGAGCGTTTCTACTGGCCAAAAATGAGGTTCGACATTTCAAAATTTGTTAGTCGCTGTGAGGTGTGTGCAGCTCATAAAGGTACCAATGATAAACCAGTGGATAAGATGGTCTCTCATCCCAAACCAGACAGGCCATGGGAGTTAATTTCGACGGATCTGATGGGTCCTCTGCCAAGGTCGAAACATGGGAATAGTTTTATTTTGGTCGTCACAGATTATCTAACTAAGTTTCCACTTGTTTTTCCTCTCCGGAAGGCCTCAAGCGACTCCATAATCCGTAAGATAGAGAAGGAAGTGTTCTTGCTGTTTGGTGTCCCTCGGATTCTGATTTGCGACAACGGACCTCAATATCGGAGCAAACAATTCTTGAAGTTTGCAGACAAATATCACTGTCGAATTAAGTTCAATGCAAATTATCATCCCAGAGCTAACCCCACCGAGCGGGTCAATCGCACCTTGAAGACGATGTTATCAATGTACGTGTCGGATAATCATCGGTCCTGGGACGTAAATCTCGATGAACTGGCTTGTGCAATTCGGACATCCAGACATGAAATTACTAGACTGACCCCCTATTTCATGAACTTTGGTCGGTCTATGACTCTTAGTGGTAGAGATTATGTCAATAGGGAGCTGCTAGGTATAGAAGATGGGACTCAAACTCCGGAAGTTAGTCGAAATGAGTCATTCAAGGAGATGTTCGCAGATGTTCGTAAACGTTTGGAAGTTGCAGGAGAGAGGAGTTGCGAACGTTATAACCTTCGTTGTAGGCATGTGGAATACCTACCAAACCAGCTGGTGTGGAAGAAAAATTATGTTTTATCCGATGCAGCGAAGGGTTTTTCTCGAAAACTTGCTCCGTCTTTCGTAGGGCCGTTTTATGTGGACAAAAGGTTATCTCCCTGGACATACGAACTCAGAGACGAGCATGGAAATTCGAAGGGTGTCTGGCATGCCAAAGATCTTAAGCCAGGCCCGGTTGATGAATAGGTAGGAAAGGTGGATTTTTTTTTTTGGTCAGGGTGATCGAGTTATGAAGAAATTTACGGGGTAAATCTCTTGTAGTAAGGGGGGGATTTGTTGCGGTCAGTTTTGACCTTAAAGCATTACATACCACGAATGGGACACCCAGGATATTAATTTCCCAACAAGGCTACTTTCAGCAGGTAACGCAGGTTATTTGTACCTACTCTGAGGTATAGTTTCCTGAAGGTTCATTCCATTTAGCGGGCAAACCATACTTATTTGTGTGGGTGATCTAAAATAATTAAATAACAACTAATATACTCGAACGTACCATTTATCGCGCGATAAACATCTATATTCGTGTACTTACCTATCCAGTATGCTTTGTGTATCATTTGCATTCGTTTGCCTGTCCGAGTGTCCCGCTGAAAGTGTTTCTTCGTTTGCTTTGACCTGTATTCGTCCACTCCTGCGATAGAAATGAAAACAATAATTGTTATTGTGTTCATTTGTTTACTTTCGGGTACTTCACGTCTAAGACGTATTGTATATAGGTATTTCAGTTTGAGAATAGATTTTTCATTATATTCACCCACCTTCAATCATTGGATATGATGTGTTGGTATATTTTGTTGGTTGTTGTTGATAATATTCATGTTTAGATTCTTGAGGTTATTCTAGGTATAGTACTTGGTAGCTGTGGATAATATCCTACTTCAGTCCGGACCGAATAGACACGATCGGCGATTCCAATGCTACCAACTGTTCAGTGCTGCCAACTTGTAAAATATCGCTGTCATTGTTGGTATGGGTTGTTCATCGAAGGGTTGAGTGACAAGTTCATAGGGTATGGGGCTGCATGAATGTTGTTTTCAAATAAAGGTGTTTACTTTGCTTTATTACGTAGCATAACATGTCGTCAGTAAGTCTTCAATTATGGTGAAATTTATAGTGGGTAAGCAGCGCCACCTAGGAGTCGGCGTTAAAAGTAGTTATGGATCAATCGGATGGAGTTAGTCGTTCGTCTTCGGGACTCTTCGGTTCGCTCGAGTGTCAGTCTGCAAATGGTACTCGGAGAGTGATAAGTGGTCAGTGACGGGCATCCAGAAAATCGTGATTTCTCGAAATCATCCTTCATTGGGTTTTATTCTGGTGTCCATCTTTATAATTTTGGGGATTGCTGGTAGTTTTGGAGCATCGTATTTGTGCCATTCCTGAAATTTTGTCTCAGTTTGAGGATTTGTTCTGACACCACGCCGAGTGCTGTTGCATTTGACTGTGCATTTTTGATCTACCAGGTATGTCAATAAATCTTCATTATAATTTTTGGAGTCGACCTGCACCTCACTTATTCATAAAAGAGAAGATTCATCGTTTTCTATTTTTCTGCTCTTGTCTACAGAGAGTACGAAGGCCCTTAGTCACTCTTAAATCACTCAACCAAATATTCGAACTTGGATTGGAATAAGATATTTGGACGATAACCTCTTGGCCAGGGTAAGCAGTATTTTGTATAATATTTTCAGTAAATTTCTTGTATAATTTTTTTTGTGACAACTAATAATCGTTGACAGTCGGCTGTCAAGTCTGTCATATGACCTAAATGTGACATGCTTCATGAATCACACGTCGTTCCTTCATGCGACAGTTGACAGCTGTCAGCTTGATGTTATTATTTGAATTCGATTGAACTCTTATGGATTTTTCTAGTTGTTTATTTTGTTCTTAATATATTTTCCATTAGGATAGTTCAACCACATTGTCTCATTTGCCAGAAACTGGTTAAGGATTATTTTTCAATTCTTTTTTTTTGCATTTGGGTTTGAACTTGGAAGGACAAGTTTCTATTTTTGTATTTTTGTTCCCCTCTAGGGTTATCAGTATCGCCACTACTGGGTCGATCTTACCTGGCATTTGGAACTTTGACCTAGTCATAACTTTTGATCTACCACATAGACTATACCGGGTGCACCAAGGGAGGTCTGGACTAGTCTATCAACCCAAGTTGGCGAGCTTCACCACTGGATGGGTGCTTACGTCAATGCGTCAGGGATGAAGGACTAAAATAAATACAGAGGGTGTCCCTGTATACCAAGTTTGCCCAATTGATTTATGCTATTTTTTTTTGCTCGGCTTACCGATATATCTATACCTATTTATGTTTAAATGTTTGGTTTTGGTTATTAATTATTGATATATAAATGGCTCATACTTCTCTTGAAGTGCTAACGATACTATTATGTGTTCATTCTCTTTGAGCTATTCCGTTCACCTGAATTGTTATTGATTGGCAATTTTTTTTTGTGATTAACCAACCTGCATTTTTTTTTTGTGAATAACCAAATCCGCATTTTTTTTGTAGATAACTAACCTGCGATTTTTTTTATGGTTGTCACTAATTTGCGATTCAACTATATTTGCTACTTTATCAGTTGCTTCTTAGTATTTACAGTTTGCTTGCACTACCTGTCAACTTGTAATTTGCTTGCTATTTTTTTATTGCTCTTTATTGCTACCTACTATTCATTTGCTATTTTACGCTAGTGCTATTTTACGCTATTGCTATTTTACGCTATTGCTATTTTACGCTATTGCTATTTTACGCTATTGCTATTTTATGCCATTGCTATTGTACTACTGTTATTCTATGCTAGATATCCTTGCTTACCGAGTTAACTATAATTAGTTTATGACTTGTAAAAGCCTACTAGGGTGGAGTCGCTAAGCGGATTCCCGACTTAGCGCAATCTCATTGTACTAGGGGAACGCCTACGCCTGAGCTCACGCGTCGCGACCAATTTATAGCACAATTTGCAGTATATTTTTTTTGTGTGCTACTAATTATTTTCCTTTTATGCTATGTGAAAAATTCTTTGTTTGTTTTGACATTTAGGCAGGTCAACTATTTACTTGCCTTCCCAGGGGTTGATTTAGGGTATTTATTGCAATACTCCATATAGTACTATTTTGTGGTTTGAATTGATAAACTAGTGAATAAAAATTTGTCTATGTTGAAATCGGTGTTTTATATATTTTTTTTCACTCTTATTCGGTAAATTTGAAGGGTGATAATAACTAAGGGTATTTGTGGTGGGGTAATAATTTACCTGGCGCTCAACTATTTCATCTTAATTTTTTTTTGAATTCTCGAATCCGAACCACCCCATCTCCACTGTAGTGTAGCTGCAAGTGCCCACCTGTTATCTTACAGATGTGGACAAGTGACTGCTGGCAAGTTTGAGGTCACATGGAAATAGGTGTAACTTCATAATAGTAGCCATATGTAATCAGAAAACATTAAGAAATATAACAAAAAACATAACATGTTTCATAATATATGCGTGGGACTTCAGGAACTGATAGCTCGTTGGAAGATATGGAAGAAAGTTCCATCAACTTACCCTCTAACATGCACCATTTTCGAGATACAGTGTGTTGAAATTTGAAGAAAGAAATATTTTTTTGCGGATATCTCTGAAACTGTTCATCGCACAGAATAAAGATTTTGTGAGCATTTTCTAGTCATGATAAGCTATGTCTTGTGCAGAATTCATTTATTCAAGTCATAATTGATGCAGATTTTGAATAGGGGTTTTTCTTCCCAACGCCACTGAGAAGAGTACAGGGTTGTGTCCCCTATTTGAACAACCAATGTTTCATACATAAGAAAAAAATACTCCTGGCCAGAGCTCTAAAGTATGCCATTCTCAAGAAAAATCAACTTTTGTGTTGAACATCATCGTCAATTTTTCGAATAACTCATGCGTGCATTGAAGCTAATCGCGGACATTCTCAACAATTATCATTAATATATTGTTTTTGTTAACGTTTTTTTTTATCACTTGTTCCCAAGTTCAAATGGACTTCGTTCAATGAGTAAAAGATTTTTCTTCATTTAATTAACCATGATTTTTTACAATGAAGTTGATTTTTCTCAAGAACGGTCAACTTCGAAGTTTTTAACTAGTATTATCTTTCTTGTGTAGGAAACAAAGGGGCGGCTCAAAACTGTATATTTATCCCTGGCGTAGGAGTTGGCGAGACAAAAACCTACTACCAATTCAAAATCTTCAGCAATTATGACTTCCAGATGAATGAATTCATCACAAAACGAAGCATATTATAGGTAGAAAATTGTTATTAGAGCTGTTTTCTGTGAGAGAAACGGTTCCAGAGATATTCACGGCAAACGATTTTTTTCAACACACTGTATCTTGAAAATGGTGCATTTCACAGGGTGAGTTGATGGATACTCCCTTTATATTTTCTGAACGAGCTATCACATCCTGAAGTCCTGCTTCTATATCATGAAACACCCTGTAAATCTATAAAAACGTCTTTCTTCATTTTCTCAGAGTATTTTTTATTTGGATGAGAGATACAGATCAAACATTGTTATTTAATTTCGTGGAGCAATTGTGAGCTTGCAGTGATCATGTAAAGCAGAACGCTGTTTATTAATTTTTAGGAAATTCTCCAGCGTTGGCAACCAGAAGTAAAATTATTGGCGGACCAGATTCCAGGTGATATGAAACTCGGCACAAACAGCGGAAACTCGACGTACAGGAATTTGTGAGCGGTAAACCGCACCGAAACTGCCACGGAAAACGCCAAATAACTCTCGGAAGGCGAAACTTTATTCGTTCGCAGTTCGCACCTCATATATTCTGGTTGGTTCACCAGCTGCAATCCTCCAAATCTCTACACAGAGAAAAAAAAGCACCAGCTCACACCAGCTACACACCTTGGAGGTCTCGATTGATTCGGAGCGATTCACCACCGACATTTTTAACACCATCGTTGGGTGTCATGAGTTCTTATCTCTACTACAGTCAAGAGTTACACTAGGACTCGAGTGATAATTTGATCAGAACGTACATATCTGTGGTGTATACGCATTTCCGTTTGTGTTATTTCACACCTGACGTACTATACAAGGTGTTCCAGAACAAAGTACCATAAATACTACAAGGTGAACTAGAAACCAAAATTTCCAGATTGTCTTCAATATTTCGAAATCCTAGAGAGAAACTGATGCTCTGAAGTTCGTAGGGCAATTTACCATAGTGAATGTGCATGGAACTCATGTCGTACCATTGGTGAACCACACAATATGGTATATCTCGTCGTTAATTACTGAATTTGTGTCAAAGTCTTGTGACAAAGTCCATCATAACAAACATATCGAATACAGAGTGCATTTATACATGAAGAGAGTGTATTCATAGCATCTTCAGGAAAAGATTGGAACTAAACGTTCTTTCCTAGTGTGCTGCTTATATACTAGATATATGTCCACCGAAGCGTGAGAGACAATAAGTTAATTTTAGTCATAGTTGAGTTAACATAACAACCTTGGTCTTATATCACCAAACTATACAGAGGGCAAAGTGGGATGGGTCCATTATCCTTATTCATTACTCTATCAATATTCTTAAATATCTCTAAGCTTCCATGTGCATCCAATTTCCTTTCATTATCAACCTTCTCAACTAACTTGAGGTTATTAATATGTGTGTTATGATTGTGATTGAACATGTGGTCGGCTGCACATGATTTATCTAACCTACCATATTCCAAATCTGCTTGGTGATCCTTGAACCTTGTTCTTATAGGACGCCTGGTTTGGAGAATATATGTTTTATCACAATCATAACAACTGATTTCATATATTCCTGACTTTCCAAAAGTGTCACCTCATCTATCTGGTTACCTATTGAATTGCCTAACTTTGACCCAGAATGATAAACGCTTTCAAAACCTAAGTCTCTGAAAATCTCATCAAGTCCTCTTGTGTACTTGGGATTGAGCGGGATTGGGATTCATCTCGAATTGTTTTTATATGCTTGAAAAGTCGTAGAATTCCTATGTGATCACTCGAATTCATGTCTACGTATCAATTCATCTACTATCTCAATATCATAACCAATTGACGCCAGCCACTTCATAAACAACACTATTTTCAACATCGAATCTTTGTTTGCTCAGAAGAAATGAAACTAGTCTATGTACTAGGAAATTTGAACTTGCCATTTTGTGTTGAATACAGTGATTGGATTGGAGTCAAAGATGCAATTGGATACAGGGTGTTCTATTTGAAATTCCAGAGTTGATGCCCGTTAACAAGTTTGGAGGTAATGCCGATAAAATGGGTGATGAGTTCTAGTTGAGACACACTGTACGATGTATATAACTGAAACCAATGTTCTACTGAGATCCTTTCTACTTCTACCATTTAGATATTTTATAAAAATGTCTGAAATATTGTTGCTGGATATGGAAGAAAAGAATATGAAATATGAGAATCGAAAATATTTGAGTTTCGAAGTAAATACACATAAACAGACCACAATAAGAAACAGAGAACGAAAAGAAAAACTTATACAATTCTGTGGGATCATCTTGCCGCAAGTTTGAGTTGAAATGGCGCAGAGAATAATATCGAAAGCGGTGGATATGATGTCGTGTAAAACATGCCAGTTGGCGACCCATAAAAGTGAAAATTGCTGGTTATTTCCTAGATTGGATGTGTTTTTCTTCATATCATTCGTTTTATGTGCAGCTATTCGGTCGGCGGATGAAACCAACAACATGATATTATTTCTCACTTTAGAGAACTAAGCGGATTTTTCTCCGACAACAACCAATTCAACGACAAAACTGCAAACAGTATGAACCCATCTATGTGCGAGTTCACAGGTATTCGTATAATCAGTGTAACAGTAAAATCTGGAGAATTCATCATAATTGGGAGTTTTACAAGAGAATTTGTATCTAGAAAGTATCAAAGATTCTTTTGACATGAAAGTTATCGAATTCTTGAATTGAAAAGAGAAAAATGACGCTGTCACTCCACTTCTTGTAACGTTACTTCCAGAGCAAATTCTTCCACAATTCACAAGGTAAGGAAAGACTAACTAGACATACCTCAATGGCGTATAGAGGGAAAATGATATGGAAGAACAGGCCATTGATTAAAGCAACTCATTTCAGTTGAGACTTAACAATATGACCGATGATAGCACGTAATATTCCAGTGTTGTATACTAGGGAAAGTAATGTTTCCCCATGTCAAAGTTATTTCCTTTTGAATTATATTGTTCAAAAACTCAACTGATTCAGAGAAACCAGAAGAATGATAGAAGTACACAGTGAAGATGTGACAACTCTTTGGATAAGAAAAGAAACATTGAAATATACTGTACAGGCTAGGTACTTTGGATGACGCTGTATTGGAGTTATCTATCGGAATACTATTCAAATCAAATCCAATATCCAAAGTCGAATGATCTGAACACGAAGCAGTAAGTACAAACGTCACATCACGTTGAATTTTCTATTATGTAGATATAACTTCTCAATTAGAACAGCACACTTGACTGACAGGTTGGGTGAATACATCAAACCGAACAAAAGGACTGATCCTGCCATTTCAATTGGGCACATTACTCTCATCATTCGCCTGACATCATTTGAAATCTTTTCTGACATCGGAATAGCAGTATTTGACAATATCATCTGATATAACTCAGAGAAGAGAATCGTATGCCGTTTTTCTACACAATATTTAATGTCAAATGTTCTGACCACTAAGCAGTACAAGCGTCACATCACGTGAATTCTCTAATATGTAAATATGACTTCCCGACTTCCTGCCATTCCAACTGAGCACATTGCTCTCATTATTCGACTGACATTATTCGAAACATTTCGTTATATCGGAATAGCAGTAGTCGAAAAAATCGATTAATATTTGGAAAAAAAGAATCGGTTTCTCTACCTAATATTCGATAACAAATGTTTTGACCACTAAGTAGTACAAGCGTCAAATCACGTGAATTTTCTACTTTGTAGATATGACTTCTCTATTAGAACAGCACATTCGACTGACTGGTTTGGAGAAAAACAGAAAAAAGGACTGATTCTGCCATTTCAATTGAGCACATTACTCTCATCATTCGACTGACATAATTTGAAACATTTCCTAACATCGAAATAGCAGTATTTGACATCAACTGATATCATTTAGAAATTCAAATCGTCTGCCGTTTTTTTACCCAATAGTCAAGGTCAAAATATGTTCTGACCAAAATGCAGTATACGCGTCACGTCACGTTAATTTTCAACTATGTAGATATGACTTTTCAATTAAAACAGCACATTTCACTGACTGGTTTGGTGAAGACATATCGAAAAAAAAAAGTTGTGATTCTGCCATTTCAATTGAGCACATTACTGTCATCATTCGACTGACATCATTCGAAATCTCTCCTAACATCGAAATAGATGTACTTGACAACATTAACTGATATAATTTAGAAATGAAAATCCTCTGCCGTTTTTCTACCCAAAATTTAATGTCGAATAATCTGAAAACAAAGCAGTACAAGCGTTACATCAGGTGATTTTTTTACTATGTATAGATATGCGATTGGAATATGACTTACAAACTCATTTTAAGTGAGATAACCCTATTAGTAACCATCTCGAAGGAGAAGCATATGAAATCATTCGATATAATATTCTGAATTCGGTTGGATATCGTCATGAAAACGGAACGATTGTATTCTGTCAATACCCTGTACATAATAATTTGCATCACTAGGATCGACTCGTTTCATGGCATTCAATTTAGTTCGGCCTGATTGGCACGCTGAAATTGCGCACTTGCTTGTTCCTAATTGAATTCGTGGTAGTTAGTAACGGTACCAATTATACGGGCTGCCCTTCAAATCCGTCTGTGGAACGGTGCTGGTGATGTCGAACTTACCTCACGTTGACTGCCAGTTGAATAAAACAGCCACCAGATTCTTTGCTCGATCCATGATAATAATTATCAAAGTTTGATCAATCAAATAACATCACGAAACAGTATCTTGATAGTACACTCACCAGCAAAAAAAACGGCCTCCAAAACACTAAGGTGAATTGTTTGCCTCCTAACTTTTTGAATTCTTGTCCGATTTTGTTGAAATTTCGACCAAATTGTTTATACATGTTTCGGAATGTTAGCCTGAATATATGGTCCTGAGAATACCTGATGACTCGATCTTTATACAGGCAAACACAAAAGTTACTGTCTCAAAATTAATTTCTTAACGCCCTGTGGTAGAGAAAATGTCTCGATCAACATCGATAACCACATATGTATCGAGTCGAGATGAAAGTGTTTCAGGAATGAATTTTTCATTTTCAATAATAATAATTCAGAACTATACTCCAAACTTCTGCTTCACCATGTTTTGAATTGAAATGTGATCCTCTTTTTGTCCTCTCTTAAGACAATGGTTCTAGATTCACGACAATATCGTCTTCAAAACAGAAGATACAAGTTTAGTGTTCTAGGAACGTATGGATGTTTCCACTTTTTGTTAAAAATAATTCAGAACCTATAGAGCATCTTAGGGATTAACTCCAGAGGCTCATTCGCCTTCGCCCGGCCTTGTCAGAGACTCTTCAAGAGCTACGATTCGCCCTTCAAGGAATACTTCAGGTAATTCTTCAAGACTACTTGAGAAATTTGATCAAATCGAAGCTACGGCGGTTGAAAGCTGTCATTAATTAATCTCGAGGGCATACTCGTTTTTTTGTTTTCGATGATTATGGTTTTTTCCGGTGAGTGCTAAGGAGATGAAGTAAAAATTAGTGATATAAATTCTTTGAATTCTCAATCAATAAGTTGATATAGGTTGAAGAACGCCATACAGTCGTATCTTCCCTATTGTGTTAAGAAGGGATCACACTTCAATCCAAAGCACGATCGAGTCAAGTTCAACTATACTTAATTTTGCCACAGGCCGTGAAAAGTAAAGGGTAGATAATGATCAAGTCAGCAGCTTTCCACGGTAGCTAATATTCAGGCTAACATTCTGAAACATGGATCTACGATTTGATCGAAATTACTTGAGAATCGGACAAGGATTAAGAATGTTACGGGGAAACAATTTGGGACAATTTTTAATGGTTGATCTACTTGCTGTACAGCCTAATTGGTGTACCTATTTAAATAATATAAGACATGTTCATTGCAGTCCTTCTGAGCTATGTGCGTATCTACAGTACATACTGTTCTCTTCTGATTGTGAAAAAAAATTTCGAATCGATCTAGTACATTTGGAGCGTCTTCAATACAAACAAAACAAACGAATCTTTCTATATAAAAGCAGTATAGATTGTCATTATGGAACAAATTATCAAATCAATTTTCCATCGAGAGTTATTACATTCATTTGTATACAATCTGCAATAATGATTGCTCATATATGACTGAAAGGCATAATATATTCATTACACTGATGTGAATAATACGTAATTGTTTCCATTCGTCGATGTTTAATCTTCCTATCAACTGACTTCTCCATTGCCAATTAGATTGAACTTTAGCAAAATGGTTTCAATGGATTTTTAGAGATGAGTAATGTATTTTTGAAATAACTAGATCCAGTTTTCAATTAACGATGTTTTGGAAATAATTTCATTCATGAATGAAGCGAAGAACTTAGGGAAATATTTCGTTCACAGTGATGTCATACTCACGTGAAAGAGAAATTTTGAAATAAGCTTATCTATTTCGTATATTCATTTATGGACGATTGAGCAACATACCATTTGAACACGAATATATCGGGAACGCCTTGTTGGCATTCTAAAAACTGTGCACTTCTAGCGTCAGCATCAAATTAACTTTGTAATGATGTATTACATGACCCTTATACCAAATTCAAATTATCGTGGGGGTTGCTCTGGGGAGGTAAAAGATTTGAGTAGGTTGTATAACTCGTAACACGCATCATTTAGAACTATCCACTTTATGTGAATTCAATGAAAAACGTTAAGTATACGATCATTTAAAATGTTATTCAATTATTCGTTGAAGAAATGAATATACCTCCGACATAAAGAGTCCGATTGAAAAACTCCTGAAATTGATTAGAGAGGAGATATCGAGCTTCATAATAGTGGTCGAAAAAAAATTATGAAAAATATCTGCTCAAACGGTAACGTATTGACACCGCTGCAATTTCACACAATTAACTTGAATTATCATTCTGTAGATCGTTCATCTGGAATAAGTGTGGTCTCATGGTGCTCGGGCGAGTACTCAAAAGATTGGGCTTGCCAACTGTGAAAACTGAATAGAAAATAATTATAGTATAATTCGATTATGGAATCGGCCTATATTTTGGACCACGACGTTGATTTTGTTGATCAGTTTATATTACACACACAGTATAATTATCACAATTATTATTTCGACGAAACTTTTGGTATTTTCCATGCAAAAGACAAAGCATACCTCGCATACCAATTCTCCACAACTGGTCACACTGGAGTGCAAATTAATTCCAACTCCGCTATCTTCAACGAGGTGATTTGATTAGGGCAGGGAAAATTAGCCACAACAATCGTCACAAGGGCCAAGGATACTCTCTACGGCACATTGAAAACAAAACTCTGCTTCTAACGATAATGGACGTTTATAATGGGACCCAGAAACAAGCATTGTTGATTAATAACGAAGGTGGATACTGGAGGAGATGAATAGGGAAATAATCATTCCATAACATACAGGATATCCTAAAATTGCTAGTATACTGGACTAACAAGTGTAGAAGAGGTCTATCTAAGTTGATCAGACCCAATTCTTTTATTAACCAAAATGTACCGTTTGTCCGTGAAGAGTTCAAAGTTCACATAATAAAAAACTAATTCTTGTTCGCTGTTCACAAATGAGTGAAACGAATTTGGGAAATTTGACGAAAGTGCGTTTTGGACGATGATTCTCCTTTCAGTAATCCTAGAAACTCAAAAGAAACTGTAGCGGAGCACCCCGGGCGAAAGAGTTATTTGTCTCTGACGAAGATAGAAGTCGAACACCCCGTACACAATATCTCCATTCATTCGATTCCTTCAAATTTGTCACATCGAGGACAGGTGATAGGGCTCAAAAGAATCCTTTATAGACGACAATCCAACAGGAGTTTCCAAATCACAAATTAATTTGCGGTAAACTAAAAATAAACAATAGGCACATGAATATACGATTCACAATACCTCCACTCTTAGAATGATCATTCAATTTCACAATTACAGGACATTCTGTATGAGAAGGAATGTGAAAACCCGCGCATGCCGATTTTGAATTTGATCAGGTTACATAGTGACATGACACGATAATCTTCGTGATTTTTGAGAATGATGACCAATGCCAAGATTCATGAAAAAAAAAGGAAAAAAACTGCCTCTTCGAATTCCTTCCGTCATACATTTCAACATCACTTGGGGCGCCACTATGCAAAACGACTTCAAAATATTCTACTGAACTGGTAGGTAGGCATCTGGTGAAACCACTTCAAGTGAGAAATATAAAAAGTGTTGCGTTCATTCTAGGAATCTGCGAAAATGAGTACATGAGTTCGGTCACTCAGGGCCTTTTCAATCCGGAAAGGACCTTCATGAATGGAGCAGAATTTTCTAGTCTCCTAAGCAGAAGCTGAGGATATGGAATTTGCTCGTGGTAAATCTCTTACTGAAAATGGAGTGATAGGTTGGGATCGTCTAGTGGTTACGACCCCACGTTGGGCGCCAAGATGTAGCTTGGCCCCCCGGGCGAAAGGGTGGTATCTCAGGGTTATTTGGATTTGACCATGATAGAAGTCGAACACTCCGTACACATTATCCCCATTCATTCGATTCTTTCAAATTTCTCACAACAAGGACAGGTAGTAGGGCCCTAAAAAAGCCTAAATGGATGACAATCCTACAGGAGTTTTCAAATTACAAATTGATTTGCGGTGAACTAAATATAAACGATAGGCACATGAATACACGATTCACAGAATCTGCAGAATGTTATTATCAGTAAGTTATTCCATAATAACAGGGCTTTCTGTACGAAAAGGAATCTGAAAACCCGCGCATGCCGGTTTTTGAGGTTGATCAGGTTACATAGTGACATAACACGATAATCTCCGTGATTTTCGAAAATGATGTTCTACCTTTGAATGCAGGCCACATAATAGTTATTTATGTAATAAGGATCATAAAGACGATCATTATGGTACAAGTCGTGAATGTTATCGGGCAAGGCGTAGCCGAGTCCGATAACAAGGCGTGTGCCATAATGATTGTTTATGATTCGTATTACATACAAAATTTTATCTGATGGCATTTAAATCAATACATTTTCGAAAAATTAAAAACTGCATTTTTGACATGTCACAATGACAACTATTTTTAAAGGAGTAAGTATTGTGTAGTTTCAAATATTAGTAGGTGAGTGAGCTGTGCTTTGCCATTATATTAATATTACAAATTGTAGTAATTGTTCTTTTACCATTTATAATAAATAGTTTTGTACATAGTTATGCATTTTGAATAAACTTTTTTGATGAAACCATTACATGTTTTCCTTATAGAATTTCATAATGGTACTCAGTACCATAATGAGCTTCCTTATATCATCAAAATTGAGTGACTTAACGTTGTCATTATGACATGCCATCAGATAAACTTAATAAAGAGGCACTCAAAGCCACTAAGCATCGAGATTTACCGAAATCGAATTGTAATCCAATAGGTCTCGAAACACAGACCAAGTTTCCAGAAAAAAAATACTGCCTCTCCGAAGTCCTTCCGTCGTTCATTTCAACATCAGTAGGGGTGCCACTATACATCACGAGGATATTCTATCGAACTGGTAGGTAGGCAACTCGTGAAACAAAAATACGAAAACGCAGTAGCGAATCACAAAGGACGCATATATCACTACAAAACTGAAAAAGGATTGAATCTACCCTCACCCCTCGACATTTTGATGGATCATCAAGGATGTCGACAATGAGTACTTGACTTATAAACACTCTACTGTGAAATTATCATCAACCAATTCAACCATGATAAATATAGTTATTAGATTTCCACTATCAGTGATTGAGATATGATTTCAAAAAGGTTCTTGACCACTGATGGTTCTAGGACAAATTTACTCCAGATTTACCTTCATGGACAGTTGTCATCAGGAATCTAAGCAGAAGTTCAATAACTAGAGGGTCATTTGAGCTCGATATGTGAAGTTAGCACACTCCCACGCCGTTATAAATAAAAATTGTTGCTCAACTCTATTAAAACTAGATACCCAGTTAATACCTTGTTGAACTAATTACCTGAAAACAATATCTGATATTCGGTATTGTGTAGAAACATCAGATAAAAAGCCCGTCACATTATATTATGTCAAGATATATGAGTTCATCAAATGGAATGGGAGTGTTGTTAATTTCTGTTGGAAATACCAAGTATTAAACTCATTTATCTGCTCACGCAGAAACTTCATGAATGGCTTTTTCCGTTCTAACCATAACGTAACTTTCTGATAAAATAATATTTTCGAACCCTTTGAATCGCATCAGCCACACTCTCGCCAATCAAAATATCCCCGCAGGGATTATTTTTATTACTGCTGGCAGAGTCGAAATTGGACGCAACTACGACAAAATCCCGGTCGATCTCAACCGTCCGCTTCTCTGGTACGGATGCATTAATGATGTGACAATGACAAATTGAATTGATACAAACCGCGTACATTTGTCACGTTTCGTTTGCTCTCTATGTCTTTATTAATTTGGAATGTGTACTGCCCTTAACTGTTTCGACATAATTTTGTGACTACTAAATGGAATGGGTTTTTGTTCATGAATGATAGGAACCAACCGAGATTGAAATATCTTCAACCTCTCGGAACATTTCTCATTCATCACACTACGTAACCCGCTCAAGACTGATATGACTGTTTCATGAGGAAATTCCGATTTCCTTCATCTCTTGGAGCGCACGAGAGAATATTCCTATAATGTGCGAAGCATATCGTGCGTACCTGAGGTGTACAGGGAAAGGAGGTGAGATTTGAATTTTTCCAGAACTTTCGAAGGTTATAACTTCTTGAACAATTTCAAAGCTCCGCAGTTCTATAGACGAATGATTTTTGATGAAGTGTTGAACGACATTTTTCAATATTGGAAACGAATGGAGGTGCTGACTGGGCTTGTCGAATTCGTCTGACTGAAATTGCTAGTGACGGAAGATGAAATGATAGCAGAGATTTGTGAGGTACATTTCCCGTGGAAGTATCGATAGAAGAGTGAGAGGTCGCCAACTTTTCTACGATGTTCTATTGATGTCAAAAAATTAGTGAACGTGGCATTCTTTGCCTAATACCATAGGTGAAGACAGTATTCTGAAACTAGCCTTTTCTGTGCTCTGTAGGTCATGGAAAGTTGTTAAGTTGTAAAGAAGATTTTTGCACGAAAGAAAAATCCGAGTTTGGTGAAGCGGCGGCTTTTGTGATGGATCGAATGATTTTTCCATCATGGAAAAGTATTGCTGATAAAAATACCTCGTATAGATATAAAAGACTTGTTAGGAATGGTGAAACCAGACATTGTAGTATCAGGCATACTGTGTTCTGCCTTCCTAGAGAAGACGCAGGCTTGAGTTTTAGCAATATCTTCATTGACAGCGTTGACCTGCCGTCGTTCTTGGCTTCCTACAGAAATATCGGAATTCTGGAAGGAAACGCAGTATTATGGAGAGTACTATCGTCTGCAAAGCTGTGGATAGGGCGAGTGGTTGCTCCCAACAGATCATTGATATGAAGTAGGAACAGTGTTGGCGCCAAAATTGATCCTTGTGGTACGCTGACATTGATGGCAATGGTATCAGACAATACACCGTACACCACCCACATAGAGCAATCTTCCTGAAAGAGAACTCGATGAAAGATATAATAGCATTGGGGTTGAGCCATATGATGGTAGTTCTCGAAGGAGTCTCTGGTACCAAACATGGTCGAATTCACAGCAATTGATTCCCCATGTTTCTCCTATGGGGCTTGCCATAATATATGGGTGACGTAGACATGTAAATTCCAGTTGATCTTCGGTGACGAAAAGCAAATTGTCTATCATTATTGGTTTCTGATCTTCCCAGTTATTTGACGAGCTCGATGTTGATAACCTTCTCCATCACGTAGGAGATTACGGATCACAGAGCAATAGGCTCAAAGTTGTTGGTTCTGTAGCCAGATGATCTTATCCTGACTACCATCATGTCTGGTATTATTCAAATTCAAAGAATGATTATTATACATGATAACTAAAATGCAATTATTGAAGAAATGTTACGGTGATAAAATTCAATCTTAATGGGATAATTATATGAAAATTGATTAAGGACTATTTGTGACTAGTCGAATCGATTGTCAGAATCGAAATTCTTGTGAGAAATTGCCTAATCCGTTTCCTTCTGCTGAAGTATTAGTGATCGCAGTATAGGCTGAGAAATTGTGATTGATAATATTTATCTGCTCGACAAAGTGGATACTTTTGAGTAGTAGGTATATTATGAGAATGAAAAATTCTTGAATCGCCCTAGGAATACGAAGGTACAGTTCTGAATGAGTTCACCAAATTGTAACACACTGTTTGTATATATCTCCTATTCACCAAGTATCAGATTCGATGCGTTATGGAAAGTAGCTCCATTCTTGATGGAACATGGGTAAAGTTCATGACGATCATATTCTGTGGCAAATGCGTATCATATCCCAGCGTGTGATAACGCTCATGGTATCGATCCAACACTTTTATGCGAGTCTCGCACGTGAATGGGGAAATAACTGCCATATATCCATCCGCATTTCCATTCTTGTCATGCTCGGCTTTGTTATTGCCCGGATCCTGGCCCAAGTCGAATACGTTCCAGATGAACATTGCTCCATTTCCTCTTATGAACATGGCGAATCCCGACAAATCTCTTTTATGACCAAACAAATTGAAGCAAAACTGGAGGATATAACAGCAACGCAAAACCATATATAGGACGGCATTTCCTTAAATATATATACATAATGCATATATCTAACAGCAGTATAACAGCTTCACAAATAAATGAGCATCTTATTTGCATAACTATGCATTACATTGCTATCACAGAATGATTCATGACTCAGTAGATCTGCATACAAACATATGGTTCAGCAAAACTAAGCTATTTGGCCTGCAATATTACAAAGCTCTTCTAGTATTTATTCTGGTGGAAATTATTATACATTGCGAGCATTATGAGACTTTGTATGATGATTACCAAGTAAAAACCTGAAATGTAATGATAAAACTCTGATTCCCCTTCAAAAATCCTGTACAAGATTGCTTTGTGGCTCGAGTTCAGTATTACAGATACAAGGTCGATCAAAGTCACTCAAATTCGTTATTATTTTATCATTGGACAATTCCCTCTACTAACCTCACGTTGAGTTCTGATAACTCGTAATAAAATTTGTATTTCCAGAATATCAAAACAATTTGAGAAAAAGTTATTGGGGATATCTACATGTTACAGTACTTTGAGATCTTATATGGAAATGATTTCAATCAACATCTGGATTCTCCGATTGAATACGAATAATGTTTCAATACGTTCGAGCAAGGAATAGAAGTACAGTAGTAGTATCAATTCTGAATACAATTCAGTGGTATACATTGCATGTATTGATTTCTCATGGACTCCGCAAAAAACTCCGACTTCTTCTGCAGAAAAATATCTTCAATATTTCGAAAAGTATCACTCATTTACATGTCTCCTTCAGAAAAAATCGAATTATGAAGCAATCAATATGGTGAATGGTGAAAAAAACAAAATCGCGAGCCTTTGCAATCTGCATGAGATTTGGGTTATGGTTAGTAGTTGGTAATCTTGGTATACAGGGTGTCAACAAATAAGTGTCACAACGGAGAACTGCAGATTCCTCATAATAAAAGAAACATCTCTTTCCTCCTCAAAATTTCTCTCCGGGCTCCCGTTTTCAAGATACAGTGCGTCAACAAATCAAAAACGTTCAGTTTAATTAAACACACTTCAAGAACCTGACATTATTAGACAGTTCTGAGGTGTCTATTTCCAGTTAATTTTTAGACGATTTTTGGACATACCATCAGGATTTTGTATGTTCTTATTCATAACGAGCCATTTTTCTCGGAAATTGTTCATCTTAGAGCATTGAGACAGGAGGACATTTTTGATGTGAAAGATTATGGCGCTACAGAATCTATTTCGAAAATCACAATGCCTCTAGTGGCATAAATGTTTGGAGGGTTAAACCCTTACGAGGCGTTGTGCTGAGATAGTAGCAAAAAACATATTTTGTTGTATTTTTTGGCGCCCTGTATCTTGATAACGGAAGCCTGGAGAAAAATCTCGAAACGGATTTTTTTTTCTTTTTCCATGATCAATCTACAGTTTTCCGTTGTGACACCCTGTATATAGAAGTCCATGATGGAGTGAAATTGAGAAAGGCAAGAAAGCTCTGAGTCATTGCCACACAGTTTAATGACGTTGTTAAACAGTCAAGAACATAGTTCGGTCCCAGAAAATACCATTTTCAGCCTAATTAGAAGTTCTACAATGAAGAAATATGTTGGTATAAAGAGATAATAAGTATTTGATTGACTTACTCATGAAATAATACCACAACAAAACTGTATCATACTATTCAATACGTATTATACTATTTTGAAGTGATAATATTTGATATAGTATAGTCTCATACAATTTTGTGGGGTATATTATTAGATTTTACTGAACGTTTATATTTACTTCCTACTATTTTTTTCAGTGCAAGCTCATGTATCGAAAGTTATTATCATTTTTCGCGCTCTCAGGGCACAGGTCCGTTCATTGAATGAAACTCCGTTATTAAATATCGATATACTTGTGACTATGGGCATACAGGTAGGCATATCAGCTACTTCACTTGTTAACTTTAAAAAACGTCTTCAACTCCAAGTGAGTCATCCGAATACTCCCAATTCTTCCATACCAACATCTTTTCTGTATTGTAAAACTTCTAATTATACTAGGGATGGTCTTTTATGAGACCGAAACATGTTCCTGATTGTTTAACAACGTCATTAAGCTGTGTGGAGATGACTTAGAGCTTTCTTTCCTCCCTTTAGTATAGTTTTGGTTTCACAAATTCTTGATCGCTCCTGGAACGAACTATACAATTTGTCTTTATATTTCGTTTTATCCCATTCAAGTAGCTGCAAAATGTTACGACAAGTCGTTCGAGCATAGGAGTTTCGGATAGTGAGAAGAAAAAACTGAAAATTGCTGCTTTTATGGGCAACTTTTATGTTCCTTTGTTCCCTTCACTATATGGATGTCGGACCTTTGATTGATATACAGGGTGTTTCATTGGGAAAGGTAAATAATTCAACTGTGGATAGGGGTCACTGGAGTGATTTGAAAAAACCCATGGTTAATGGGTCTTCGGCTTCTTATAACCGAGATACAGGATGTTTCATCAATTTTGTCCATATCTTCATTGTCTCATAACTTTCCAACCAACCTGTATATATTCTTAAGAATTGGTACAATTGCTCAATCTACCCTGTGGAATTGATTGAGGCAACAACGGGAGGTAAAATCCAGGTCCGGCTTCACTTATATTTCACAAATTCTTTCTGCCAGAAAACAACACCCTATACATTCGAATTTCTCATTTTTTTTTGCTATATTTGAAAATAACATCAGAATTTTCATTCAACGATGTGCTTTTTATTCGTGCACAGACGATTTTTAACTATTCACATTATGTGCTCAAAATATTATTTTTACTCATTTTGGGGTACAAAATTGGAATCAGACTAGATTTATCAATTTTATCACTTCCTATTCAGTATTGAGTATTACATTCAGAAGGAGTATTCCATATCGTTCTTTGTTCCAGACTTAGTTGCAGGTCTGTCATCAAAACTATACAACGCTTTTCACGATGAGGGTTAATTTGACTTTTTCGGCAAACAAGGCAACGGATAAATCTGAAATTTCCTTATGTATAAAAAATGAACATAATCTACACTACTGAAATATTTGAAACGATCCGGCTTTGTCGCTTCTACTAGAAAGTAGCAGCAACTTCGATTTTTCAGATGGGACACCCTGTATTTCATTACATTCTTGGAATCTTGCTGAACAGCAGAATTCATCGACTCAAAACATTCAAGGTCTAGCGTCTAGCGGGACTGATAACTGAGATATAGGATGTGGAAAATCGAGATTTCTCAACTTTAGAAATGTTTTGTGTCAAAACTATTTATTATTGCATGGTCAAAACGGCTTCAATGTCCCTTCATCAACTTCCCATTCGATATTCAATTGAAAGAGATACAGGGTGGTGCAGATATCTAAATTATGAACCATCCTGTATTTGTTTCGATTGAATGTCAATAGATACAAAGTTAAGATAGGGACATAAAATCCGTTTCGATCAATAATAAATATTTTCGAAAACAATTCTAAAGTTGAGACATCTCAATTTTTCTCACTCTGAATATCTCAGTTATTAATTAGTCCCACTAGACCCCGAACTTTGTGAATCGATTATATCAGCTTTTCAGGAAGCATCCAGCGTGTCCCATTCGAAAAATAAAAGTTACTGCTTCTTTCGAGTAGAAGCGGCAACGCCAGATTGTTTCAAATATTTCAGACGTGTAGATCATGTTGATTTATACATATCTTCGAATTTTTAGATTTATCCGTTGCCCGGTTTGCAAGAAACATCTAATTAACGCTTATCGTGAAAAGCCCTGTATAGTTTTGATGTCGGACCTGCAACTAAGTCTACGATATGGAATACTCCTTCTTGATGTAATACTCACGTATACTGAATAGGAAGTGATAAAAATAATAAATCTCGTCTGATTCCAATTTTGTACCCCAAAATGAGCAAAAATAATATTTTGAGCACATAATATGAATATTTAAAATCGTCTGTGCACGAATGAAAAGCACATCGTTGAATAGAAATTTTGATGTTCTTTTCAGATATGGCGAAAATAATTAGAACTTCGAATGTATAGGGTGTTGTTTTCTGGCAGAAAGAATTTGTGAATTCTAAGTGGAGCCGGACCTGGATTTCATCTTTTGTTGATGCCTCAATCAATTGCACAGGGTTGATTGAGCAAGTGTACCAATTTTTAAAAATATATACAGGTTGGTTGGAAAGTTATGAGACAATGAGGATATGGACAAAATTGATGAAACATCCTGTATCTCGGTCATAAGAAGTCGAAGACCCATTAACCATGGGTTTCTTGAAATCATCCCAGTGACCCCTATCTACAGTTGAACTATTTACCTTTCCCAATGAAACACCCTGTATACAATGTACCTTATATCCACTTAGAATTTCAGTATATAACCGTCTAGTTGGTATATATGTGTTGAAAAAATAATGATCGGGGCAATCTCAATACACAATGGATTGATCAATAAATCACATGCTTTGTAGTCGGCATTCAAATCACCATCATGAATTTTATCAGAATAATATTCCATCGCCAGGAATAATCTACATCATGAAAAACATCGATTACTATGAGTGAGTTTGATATTTTGCTAATGGAACAGTCTCATTTAGATGAAACACTTTTATTCATGAATGATTATGGTACCTTAGACGACTTGTGTTATTCCATAAAATTTTGATAGATGTTCCTTAAGATGTGAAAACACAATATCATCGTTATCAAGTCATGGTTGACTTAGTCTGCAATCATTTAGTCAGACTGGTGATCAAATAATAATATATAATATGGTATATTATCATTGAAAAAGATTTCGGAACTTTATCAAATTATGAATATCGAATTCATCTTGAAGATCGCCTTCTGAGTTTTGGCACGTTTATCTCAGGCCCAATATGTTTGCTATTTAAATTGTAAAAACACCAAACTGATTCCCCGCTCAGGGTTTATTGAGTTAAATGAACTCCATCCAGTATGAAGTTACACGACATGTAATTTTTTCTCGTTCACAGATTATGAATTATACGAATCTTTCATTGAATAGGACAAACGTCAACTGGTTGAATCAGTGAAGGTTCCTTCAAAAACCGACCGTTCATACAGCTATTCTGTATACAGGCTGTTTCGAATTGATTGTCCTCATTATGGTATCATGATGATATTCGCACTGACAAAGATGAAACACACATCCTCATATTCTTATTCTTTACATCACATCACTCGAATGGCAATGGTAACCACCAATGAGTTTCATCAATACTTTTCACTTATTTCAGCGTCAAAGCAGATTTTTCGAGTCTTTGCCATCAATACTGACGAAAATATTCACAATTGCATCTTCATAATATTATGATATAGCGATGTGTTTTCGTTGTTTTATCATATCGCAGATATCAACAGAGATATCTATACCCTACGATCACTACCGATTTGAATCACTCTATACAGCATCAAATCGGAAGTCAGAACTATAATAATCCACCAAAATATAGACACACGACAAACTACACTAAAACACTGATATTCAAGAAAGAATCGTAGATTTGATTATTATTATTCAAGATGGAGAGGTTTTTGATTGGAAATTGCCAACTTCGAGTTGGTATCAACATCCCAAATCATAAATAATTGCATCAAACTCTAATCTAGCCGAACATAAATAATCAGGTTGGGATTTGTATCGCGCATGCGCTTCTCAACAAATCAAATAGGCCACCAATTAGTGCTGAGTTGTTATATATCAACCATAGCAAGATTATTAAGTGAGAAATTGATGACACTTCTAGACCAAATAGACAATCTTTTCAGTTCTAATGGGTGCTGTTAACGTTAAATGAATTCCTATTTGTTTCGGATGGAAAAGTCTCATTGGGACCAATTTAATCGATGGAATTTTCAGAAACAAATCGATATCGTGCTATATTCTAGAATACAAAACTTGGCATAATGAGTCTATGTATATTTGTGGAAACCAGAACATAACAAGAAAATATCAGTGAAGCACTTGATTTGATCGATTTCTCCCAGTTTCAAAATCAAGCAGCTGCATTGAAAAATCAACTGGAATTTTTCTCCATCGATACGATAACAAAGATCAAAATAATTTCTTGGGAAAGTTGCATGATAAAATTGAATGATTCACAAATGTGACATAGCTTTATTGTGATTAATTTCTTAGTAAACTAACTTCATAATCTCAGGTAGGAATGGAAAACCCTTGAACCTTCACAATTGACCACCTATACGATTGGTTGCATTGAAAATGACCCTCCCCACCACTCCACATATTTTGATCCATTACTTGTGGGACACTCTGTATAATCCGTTCCAAGGCAAACACGTACGCGCGACAGAGCGAATTGTCACATAGATGCGAAAACCGACGCAGCACAAACGATTTCGCTGCCATTAATGGCACCGAACTAATCAAAATCAAACCGATCGACTGTTAATGGAAACGCAACTCCATCAATCACCGAAGCTGCCATGTCTGCTACAGGAAAAATCTACATGGACGAAACTGCCGCAAAACGGATTCGCTTTTATCGAGCTCATATATTATTATGAACATGAAAAAATGGATACATGAGTGTCCCTGAAAGGTATGTGCGAAATCTCACCCAAACATACTATGATTCTCTTAGATTCCATCCAGAGAAAAGCCATTCGACTGGTGGGTGATGCCACACTCACTAACACTTTGACATCACTGAAACTCCATCACTGAAGCCATCAGAGGGAGCTTATGATGCTCTTATCATGGTTCAGAATGACCATATCGTTTTCATCAGTGCACCGAAAGAAAAATCTCAGTAATAATTATCAAATATTTGTTAACGTCAAATTTGTTCATAATCAATTAGCCATATTCATAATTAAAAAGTCTTATTCATCAAAATCGTACCTGTTTCTAAGCTTTATTTATTAACAATAAATGATTTATTACCGCCACATTTGTTCATTGTGAACAGCATTATTTAATAATTAACAATTCATCTAGTACGCCGATATGTGTTTATTCATTATAATAAATTTGTTCATTATAAATATACGTAATATAAAGGATAACAATGGATATTTCATTTTATTCTTCGTTTGGTTATTATAATAATTCATTTGGTAATAATCAAAAAACTGACATGCGCATGGGCCATCATTTTAGTTTAGCTTCCATCTTACATCGCGTGAGCATCTTCTTTATGTCGTTGCTAATTTTCATTTGATTTCGACCAACGCGAAAGTTATAAAGTGTGATGGTTATATTAGTTCAATCCCTTATATGACAGTGCGGGTTAGTTTACATTTGGACATGCATATTTACGTCTACAATTAGCTTCTTGGGATAATTTCATATACTTAGGTACGACATCACGTATGAAAAAAATGGCAGACGACTATCAGTGCATCTATAGAGTATACAACATTCGGATTATTCTCAGAAAAACAATGGTGTATGTGCTGCTGATCAATCAATATTGAAACATTTTATACGTAAGTTGGTGCGAATGCATAAGTAGTATGCATGAACAATTTCTGATATTATTTGCTCTGCATGAATTTGAAAGAAAGTACTATTTTATTATGTACATTGGAACGTGGGTATATGCCATCATATCTGAGAGCTGATGAGTTATAAGGTAAAAGGTCTATACGCAACCAGTCCTGACCGAATAGTTTGATTATATACTTATATAAATAATATTCGTTAACTGTTACTGAATTTGTTATTGATATAAGGCTTAGAAACACCTCCTCAGGGTGATTCAAGACTGGTGATAATACATCAGGAAATTCAATAAAACTATTAGCAATTTTTCTGAAATGAAGACATTGAATTATATCAGCGAACATAATATTTATTTATTATCAATAAAATATTTCTTTTCATGCTGTACCTATACTTATAAATGAATATTTGGTTACTAAAAATAAATATTTTGAAATGATGATGATCGTTTGGTGTGGGTGAAGAAATATATATTCTCAGATAATAAATGGATATTATCATGAAATAATCATAGTTTAACCATGCACAAGGCTTATTCATGGGGGTGTGAACAAATAATTTATTTTTCTCAAACAAACGTTTAATAAGCCATATTTCAATAACGGATTTGGTAACAGTAAATAATATTTATTTATTATAACCAAACAGTTCTTTCAGTGTGTAGTATCTTATATTTTTCGTTATGGAGATAAAGGTCTGAATATTTCCAACCCTCAACTGGTATCGTAGGGTGTTCAGATGCCCCTCTAGTGATAATTTTGAGATATTGACATATTCTCAATTAACTTGGTGAATAGTTGTTTCAGGTATTTTCCTAAGTTCGTGGTATCT
Organism: Phaedon cochleariae; assembly: GCA_918026855.4. Taxonomy (NCBI): domain Eukaryota; kingdom Metazoa; phylum Arthropoda; class Insecta; order Coleoptera; family Chrysomelidae; genus Phaedon; species Phaedon cochleariae. Next base: position 65,919,264 of record OU896709.1, on the reverse strand, counting down.
AGGTTATCAGAGTGAAGTTTTTTCAAAATGAATCGAACACTTTCGAAGGAAAATGGTGTTTGAGTTGTGCATATTCACCCTCATCAGGTTTTTCAATATCAAGCAAATCTTTTTCATCAGAGGCGTCAAAAAAGAACTGTGAAGAACAAGCCTGCAATAGCGACTACTTTTCACATGACAATTCAAGTAATTTTCACAGGCTCCTAAGAATAAGGATTTTTATATTGCTCTAGGGTGATACTCATACCAAATAATTCTTTCTCTGTTAATTTGAATATGAATCGATTTTATTTTTGGTTTATAGGATTCAGGATCAGATGATATCACTAAATAGCAGCATTTTCCAGAAGTCATGAGATTTTTCATTGCATTCATCACCTAATAAAAAATTTGGTGTTGGAATATCCCACGATACCAGTTACGTTTTGGAAAAACACAATACCAGTTGAGGGTTAGCATGAGAGACTCTTTGCATAAGATACGCTTGTGATGATCTGCTGAAGTCAGCCGATTCCGAGATATCTTTGTTTTTATACTGACGTATTCTCGATTCACTTTGTGGATTGTTGTTCCTGGTATCCTTTCATGTTCGTGATATCTAGGTTATCAGAGTGAAGTTTTTCGCAAAAGTCGAACCGTTTTGAAAGATTAGGGTGATTGAGGTGTGCATATTCACCCTTATCAGTTCTTCCAATATCATGTAATATACATATTGTAATGATATTTCCATTAGAGGAGCTCTACAAACATCATCAGTAAGACAGGAGTACAACGATCATCCTGTAACACGCACTCCAATCTTCTAATGATTCCTACATACACCAGCATATTTCCGAACACTCAATGTATGCTGCAGTAACAAATAACGTGACAGAAGATTCTGGAATGTTCTGGAAACAATCGATGAAACAATTAGAGAGAGAAGTTTTGTTCTAAGAAGCTTCTAGAACAAAAAGAACGGCCAAACAACTGCCGTCAGTCAGTCGAGCAGCGAGTGTCAGAGAGACAGATATATACCGCGTGATATACATCGTTTTACTTAAATATGAGTTATAAGTTCGATATAGATTGGTGTTTCTTCGGTTCAAATGAATCAGTTTGAAAAAAATAGTGTCGTGTTTGCTTCTGCACCCGAATAACGTAACAATATTATCTCAGACATACTGAGTTCCGCATTTCCAAAACAAGAAGAAAGGCTTGAGTTTTGGTGGCATTGAATTCATCTGGGTTGTTGAATCCCCAGGCTGTAACTTCCGCAAGATCTTCATGCATAGCGTAAATCCCTAGTTTCTTGCGGTAAGAACTGGTAAGCGTGAAAGAGAACGCAGTATGGAGTGTACTATCATCTGCAAAGCTCTGTATAGGGCGAGTGGTTGCTTCCAATATTGATCCTTCTGGAACGCCGGAATTGATGGCAATGGTATCAGACGATGCTCAGTCCACCATAATATGGAGCGATCTTCCTGAAAAAAAAAAAATCGAGAAAAGTTGACACACCTAAGCCGTATGTGAAGTTTGTTTGTGGAGGAGTCCTTGGTGCCTTCGATTTGTTCAACGTCACACCGGTACCAAGTGGAAATGAATGTTATAATAGACTGAGATTCCAATTATACCTCCATCGTAAAAATTGTCCTTAGCTGTGACAGTATTCCGTATGCAACATACATTTAGGTTATGATTTCCGTTTTCTTCAATCGATTGATTGATGCTTGACATAAGAGTTTCAGAAAGGGTTTGAGTTTCATCTGTTTTTCCTCAATAACAATATACTATGCTGCGAATTTTATATGAAGCAATTATATTTCAAGATATTTCTCGTGTAATATAAGAAAATTTTCTCTAGCTTAAGGGGTTTCGAAAATAATACTTCTCATTCTACAAATAAATATTATTTTTCAATTCAGAGGAACGAAAGAAAAGGAGAATGCTCGAGGGAATGCGAAAATCTTTAATCTGTTTCAATTTTCTTTCTGTGAAATATAATAAATGATTCCTCTGTTGCTCTAGAGCTTTCTGAATGCAGTCGACTGAATACAAAACAAAAATAAGTGACATCAAACTATCTCCGAATATTCAGGTTTCGAAGAAATATTTTCATGAAATATTGGCAGACGAACGTTATTCGCTATCCTGTTCGTTTTTTTGGCTATCGTATATGAACGCAAAGTTGATGAAATGCAAAATGCGCTCGTAGATATTTTGTGGACGAAATAATGATTGTGTACCCAGAAATAATATGAGCTCGAATCGAACAAACAAAATGCAAATACCGAACAAGCCTGCAATAATTGGCTGTGGTTTGATGAATTGTAAACAAGAATCATACAAAAACCGGTCTCGAACATTCCAATTCGGAGCAATTTATTGCATCCACTACACATTAAATTTCTGTCAGTTTTGAAAATTTTCAAATAACATGTATAAATTGAAAGAAATTATCTGAAGTATCTGTGGAAATAATAATAATAATAAATTTATTCATCTTTCTTGATCATACATATAAATAGTTGATATAAGACATGTCAAGGGTAAAACAAAAAATATAAAAAACTGCTAGTATGATAATTACAAAAAACACATTAGCACATAAAATCAGTTTGTATATCATACACACACTTCTCCACTAAACATTTTTTGAGACATCTTTTGAAAAGATTATGATCTTTGATCTCCTTTAAGGATGATGGGAGATGATTGAAGAAACTTATTCCATTATAGTGTGGACTGAGCTGATAGAGAGATGTTGAGTGTTTGGAGACACATAATTTATCACCATATCCTGTAGAGTAATGGGCTTATATCACAAAAAAATTGTATTTCATAATTCGATAGAACTCACCCAAACCAGCTCACCACCGCAAACCGTTTCTTGCTGTGGGCTCCCTACGTTTTATAAAAAAATATTGAAATCCCCGATTTTTCGGATCTCTGAAACCGAGGCGATGATGTGCCGTCGAAACCCTAATACTGAAACAAGACTATTCCAGACAAAGATGAATGATACATGATTCCTGACAGAGTGAATTAGCGCGAGATCACAGTTGAGAGAATTAATATATCAGTTGCCTCAGTCTCCGTCAGGCGTTTGGTATTTTCTTCTAATTATAGCGAGATGAGGTTTCTACGTCATGAGAGGGTCCGTTTTCAGAAGGTACTATAATTTATGTCCGAAAATAAGACATTCCAGTTGAATTTTCGATCGAATTATGTCATCAATCATTATTTATGTATGAAAGGATCATTATAAACATGGTTTGAGTTAAAAGTTCTACTCAGGTGTACACGCCCATTATAAAAGTTGTGGATATATGGACGGCAATGTTAAAATTTCATGCTTTTAAAAAAGTTTTCCTACAGGACCTTAGAAAAAGAGGATGATGATGATTATAGTGGGACGAAGGATCGCAAAATGAGGAGAAGAATATTTCATTTTCATCTCTTGGAGCGCACGAGAAGAAACTCCTATAATATTCGTAGAAGATCGCGCGTAACTGGGAAGGATGATGAAAACATCAAATTTGATTCAGATAGTACAAATTCTATGATGATTTGTTGACGAATACATCTGTGGGTAAAGAATTCCACAGTGAAGATGTTCTACAAAAGAAGGATTTCTTGAAATATGTTGTTCTATGTGTTTCAATTTTGACGGCATATTGGTGTGAGACTTGAGCCAGCCGCGTTTGGCGAGGAAAGCTGATGACAATTCAACAGAGCATCGTCCATGATAGTAGCGATAGTAGCAGTAGATGAATTGAGAAGGACATAGGATACTTTTTACTGAGGAATAGCGCAAATTCATTACTGCATTACTGCATTACTTCAGATTTATTGCTATTCAAAGACTTGACCACGATCTACATTGACGTTTTAGTCTTCTGCGCAACCAAGATGTACGAATTCGATACAACATCAATAATTGGTCCATCTAGAGACAGGAAAGCATGCTGTTGCAGTCAAATAAATTTCAACTATTGCTGTAGTGAATTACTTCAATAACGCTTGTTTTCAGTTCTTGAAACTTATTCATTGTATGTAAAAATTTTCGAATACTGAATCACACTCAGTTCTATTGGTTAATGATCTTTGATACCTATTTAATTGAGGGCTTCGACGCGACCGAAGTAACGGAGAAAGTGGAGACTCCTGGAATAAAACATAATTCCGAAATATCTACCTCGAATAAACTACGAAGAAAAGAAGGGACGAACCGTAGCCAGCCCACCAACTCAAAATGTACTAAAAAATCACATAGAAAAGTACTAGATTTTAGAGAAAAGTACTAATTTGTAATTTCACTTCTCATTCAAACTCCCTAATATTGAGTAAGAGTAAAATAAACAAGGACCAGTAATCTGAACTCATTAACATAACGCCATTGAATTGGAAGTTGTGTATATCTCATGTCTCATTAGTCAACACACTAAAAAACAGTCAATCGTCATACTTTTATTTATTTTCAAGCTTTATTGTTTCTTGCTGGGCGATATTGGCTTTGGCGATGCTAGCGATGAAACATGTTGAAATATCATTGGTCAATGACAGCTAAACAATTCGAATTAACCAATATAATATCATAATCAGGCGTTTAATCGCTAGCTTCGCCAAAGCTAAAATCGACTAGAAGAAAACCAAACTTTATTCATAACTTTGAGCGACGTTAAAACAAGTGCTGAAAGACAATATACAATATTGACAGGTAGATAATATAAACTGCATAGTACATGGAACATAAGCACAGAGCACAAAACTCGAGACCATGTCTGTATGGAAGACAATGATGACATCTCAGTGATATTACACATAGAAATTTCCTTCAGTTCATTTCGGTAATGTCGATATTTCAAGTCGAAACGTGGAGAACGTTAAAATTTTGCTATCGGCGTACTAGCGTACTAGATACAGTAAAAATGTACTAGATCTAGTACGAACGTACTGGGTCTGGCAACGCTGTAAAAAGAGGTAACTTCAAGTGAAGTTGTCGATGAGTCGAAAGGATGAGTAACAGGTGATAAAAGGGCTGAGTTCTCGATATCGCGTGTACGATAGCGTTGAACGGACATGCGATACCTTTTTGTCTAATTTCCGAGTAAAGAAGCTTCTATAGATTTTTAATGAATGAATTGAACGGATTAGTATATTGATAGACTTCACAAAATTGCGAATTGAGGATCGTACCCATTGGCATTCTGGAAATCTACATCGAAGATTTTAATCATAACTAATATCAGGAGGGGTGGAAGAACTTACAGTCACAACTCCACCACATAAACAATTTAATAATTACCATTAATCTTTCATCAACAGCCAATTTAATAAAAGAAAATCTGAAAGAAGAAACAACGCTCATGTTAGTTTTTAAGTATTGATGAAAAATCTAAAAGTACCAACCATTATTGATGGTAAAAATAACTCAACAGAACCAACATGTGGGCCTGAATTTGTTGAATTAGGTTAACTAATCAGAAATGACAATCGACAAATGACAATTGACAAAAATGACGCTGAGGACAAAACTCAATATCAGAATGACACCAGTCAAGGAATGTTATGATTCGAAGTGACATAGAACACATAACAGAATTGTAGTTGAAATAATAAGGAGTTGTATAATTCAAGACTCCCGAATTGAGTTTGTTCATTGAGGCAGTTGAGTTTTTGACAGCTTTATTGATTTTCAGGGTTTCAAGGAGGTTAAGTTTTTTTCCTTTGTCACAGATATGTGAAATTCCTATGTTAGAATTGGGATCAAAACAGTGTTTGTCATTGATAATAAGGTTACGAATTGGACTCAAATAATCTTTTTCGAAATTATTTTCAATGATACAATTGTGTTCTGATACTCTGGTTTTGAACTTGCGACCTGTTAGACCAATGTAGCACACCCCACAATCAACATTTTCACAATTCAATTTATAAACACCGGATTTTCCTGGAATATCATTTCAAGGATCAATTCTTCGAAACATGTCTTTTTGTCCATGACCGTTAGTCATTATCATATTGTTTATGTGGTGGAGTTGTGACTGTAAGTTCCTTCACCTCTCCTGATTTGTATCACCTACACTGTAAGTTATGGATCACCTACGATAACTAATATCAATGAAAAAAGAAGTATTAACAAATATATGGAGGCATATGCACCCCTCGTCTGACCAACAATAGGAAGTTTTGGGAAAACGGCCAGGAACACTACTCTTTTTCATATTTTGAAATTGATTATGATTTCTTCAGAAGGAAAAGGATTTCTTGATTCAATGCGGAACAGCATTGAATCAACCGTATGGCGCTCTGGAATAGGTTCGTCCAAATATTTGTTCGATTTTTCTATAGAACTTTCTTGACTTATTAATAAGAGAAACTCTTGATTCGGATGGCATTCCTCCATTATCACAGTACGTATTGGTCGAAGAAAGAATTAATTAGTTTGAAACAAGAAAACTCTTTTATTGTCAATTTAATCTCCCATCATATCTGAACAATTTTGTTCTTGAATCAAGAAATTTTGAGCTTGTTACGAATAGATAATATTCCAGAGTGAATATTTTTTCAGAAGATCATTACTTTCTTGTGCCGTTTTGAAGGAAATCATAATACAGCTCACTATTAGAGTATTGAGTATTGAAAAAAATATTCCTTACAATTGGTACACAAAAGGCTTCATTATCAAAACTTTGTCATCCTATTATAACATAACAAGAATAAGAGCATGTATAATATGAATAAGAACATATACGTACATATAGTGAAATCATAAAATCATTAAATCTGGGAGGTGAATTAATAATTTTTCTTGATTGTTATGATTCGCTGTCCTCTTCTTCTTTCCCAGAATGTCATTGTGCTTGAAATGGCTCGAATGATGAACCACGAAAACCTAGAGAAAAGAGTGAAATCATCAATACAAAAATTTTGTGTGTGCTTTGCAGAGTGGCTTGTTGAATTAGAATCATTAACCGTATACATATAGAACTTGCTTCAGAAGAAACAACATTTCGACATTTCCATTCATCACAGCCAGGTGAAACAAACGAAATTTCAAGACAATCAGATATCTAAAGAAATTTTGCGTTCGACAAAAGGGCATATATAAGAGATGTTATAGGTATGGTGAAACACGGAGGCAGGAAACGTATTATTATTGGTTCAATCATTCTAACAGGAATCGAGTAAAAAAATATACCTATAAGTGCGTTTATCGAATGAATGCGACTGGTGACATCGTCACTGCTGAACGAATGTGTGTTGTGCAGGTTATACAAACATTGCCATATGCGTTGACAGTGATGTGTAGTTATGGTTTCAGGTATAATTGATATCTTAGTTCATAGCATGTTTCCGATAAAATAAGAAGGGAAAACACCTCACTTGGTACAACTATGTTAGGGAAAGTTCTCACCCCCGCAGATTGTCCCCAAATATTGAATGTCGCATTGCTGTGAAGATGATACCAGACCATTATAATCCATGACTCAGCACACTTGATTCTTGAACACTTCAGCATCGAAAAACAGAGGTGCTTTGCACCGTCTTCAGGAGAAACACAACAGCGGCAATGACAAATGACGGCTAACGACTGAGAAGTCGAATGGGCGCAGGCGTATCGCTGTATATACGTCACTGCAAGTCTTTTAGACAAGCAGAGACTCTCATGAACCAATATAAATCAGAGTTCATGTTCCTTTGTAGTCACGGTTTTTTTTTAATGGAGAGATATACTGTTCATGTTGAGCAAATTCATAATAATATCAAGAAATTTCAAGAAACGAAGCAAGCAAGCCGATTGATTTGGGACAAATGTATATTGCTCCATTCAAATGAAAATTTCTTGAACGAAGCAATTTGATTTCAAGAAAATGAATTTGTTAGATCGAAGAAATTCTTTTTATCTGTGCAGTGCGAAATGGGAGAACGTCACCTGTCACCATCTTCTAGTCTATTACTATCAATGCCTCTAAAGAGAAGAGAGTCATGATACCGCATGGAAAATCTTTCGACCATTCAACAACGCACCTATCTACCCACATTTTCCCTTCTTGTTTACAGATTGGCCGTCGGCTGTTGATCCTATCGACTTAGGAAGCACGTGTCGATCGTGCTCCGAAGGACGACCGATGAATACCGGATCGTACTTAGGCGACCGGATGCCCGGAAGAATATCCGTGTAGGGGTTGGTGTAGGTATAATCGTGCCCGAGCGTTTGATCGGCCCCGGAGTTGCTTCCTTTGTGGGTGGCGACAGTGTCGGAATAATGTCATTGAATAAGGGGAGAAAGCAATTTAATTAAGAGGTGTTTTCTGGGAGAGGGGAATTGTTAATATGGTTACGAGAATATATTCATAGTTATGTTCATTATTCCTAGGTGAATCAACTTGAATTGAGGGAGAAGGTCTTTGAATGTATCATAATTTATGTTGATCATCCACTTCTCGTTACGCCTTCATTGAAAATGATATTTGACTTGAATAATATTAGAATTTTGATTCTGAATTCCGTTGAAATTTCTATATTGATTGATATTTCATTCTTTGTTGATGATCAAAATTATTTCTCTCTTATTGGAAGAGATTCTGAGTTTCCTAATGGAGTTCAATGGATATATAGAATACATAGCATAGGTATTCTATGAATGATCGGATAGCTGAAAGATTTTTTCTAGTCGCCACTCTATATTCATGTTATTCACAAAACTGAAGTGCTATTACTAAAGAATTCCTTCTATTTGGCGCACTATTCTTATGTTATTCAAAAACTGGGGTGACCAAAACTGTTATAGTGAGATCTCCATGAGAAAAAGGGAGCAAATCAAAAAAATATCCCAACGGCCACTTCGATGCTATAATCATTTGAATTCGTTTAAAAAATTACATCCTTCTGATATTGATAGCTCTCAAATATTTTTTGCAAATAGTTTCAGCGATAGAATTCACGCAGATGAGCTTTTTTTCTGATAAGTGATGCCATATTCACAGGTTCCGGGACAGTTATACATCATTCTATATAGTAATTGCGATCCATGAAATACGTTGAGAACATCGGCTATTTCTTCATCAGTAACCATATGTCACCAGAAATAAATCGAAGAACTCAGAACTAGCAGATTTTTCATTGTCAGCCTTGAGCTTTGTCGAATAATTTCAAACGGAAGCTTATTCATTGAAAAAACGTCAAATTTTTGCTTTGCTCTGGATAGTATTCACAAAAACCTATGACCTCCAGTAATCTCAATAACTGAGAATCTATTTTATGTGATCCGAAAAATGGAATTGAAGATAGTTTTGTTCGATGTCGACATTCTTCTACACCCCTTCATTATTTTGTCCATGAACCTAAAGCAAAACACTACCTACTCTACCACGGAAATTCAGAGTTGACAAGTCAACTCTAGAATAACAGTGACTACAATGTAATTCAATTGTGATTAGCGTAAGGGTATGTGTGCACAGTAATGGCGAAAACTTCAAGGTGATAAGGTGATATGAAACTCCGTACAGCCAGCTGGAAAGGTCTCGTAGAAATATATGTTGCGGCAAACCGCAACGAAACTGTCCTCAAAACCACGAAATAACTCTCGAGCATGGAACCGTTTTCATTTGTAACTAGTTTGCGCCGCGAATTATGCTTTCAGTCCCAGCAAAAGTTCATCAAGTGTGGTGTTCGCAGAAGTACGTACACAGGAAGTTGCAGTAGCAGCTATTCAGGTAAGGTAGATGAAGTGTCTCTCCATCAAAAACTCATGAAAGTCATTTGTCTAACGAACTATGCGTTTTTTGTTAATGGACAGATTCAAGTAGTTAAATAAAGAAAACAGTGTCACATTCAGAAATCGGAAAGTGGTCATCGAATCCCAGAGCCCCTACCCCATATTAGTTCAAGAGAAACGAAATTTTGAAAAAATCTCAAGAAATGATATAATACTAATTATCTCCCTCAATCAACTATCTCAGAAAGTTACTCATTGTATTAAGCGAGCATATGCCAAGCCCAGTCAGACTTGACATGCCCAGTCAGCAATCCTTTTGTTGTCAATATATCAAACAACACTTTTTCAAGCTTCGGATCGTTTGTCTATAGAACGGCTGAGCTTCACTTAAAACAATAGTCGGTAGTAAATACCAATAGTTTAGTAAAATAGTGGCCAGTCACTACATTCAGCTAATAATACCACTACGAAATTGTATAATTCTATACTCTATCAAATATTACCGCTACAAAATAGTATGATACTTTTTATGTTCTGGTTCCCACGAAAAGGGATATCCTGTAATATTCAGAGAACATCGTGAGAACCAAGGGAAATAAGGTAGGAATTGGTGTTCTTCTTTGATTTAGGGAGGTTATATGCTTCGAGGAACACCTCCCTTGGCAATGTGTTCCAGAGCCTTGCTGTTGCTAATAGTATAGTACAAGTAAAGTATCATACAATTTTGTTGTGGTAGTATTTGATGAATGTAGTGACCGACTATTTCTCTGAGAATTCGAATTTTTGATTCAATGGAAGTATTCCCAAGAACTCATAATCTCAAAAATTTTGAGAAAAATTAAAATACCTACCTCCTCTTCCCATCCTCTCAAGGCATATACGATGATATTCGCGAACATTAAATTGATTTACTTTCGTGTGCTCCGAATGAGAAAGAAATCGAGATCATTTTAGCATTGAATCTTCCCCATTCTAATTCATTCTTATGCGTTTCGTTCACTTAATCGTTATTAACTGTGCTGATATTGAACATATCAATAATGTTTTGTGTGTGACCTCCAGGTAAGCGTCGAATTAGTATAGGATTTTCACAAAATCGGAGCATTCAATTGAACATGATGAGTTATTCAACATGAACTCGACATTTACATGTCTATCCTATGAACATAACCATATACGCCAGGCACTTCATAAACAACACGCCTTTCAACATCGAATCTTTATTTCTCAGAGGAAATGAAACGAGTCTATGTACTAGGAAATTTAAACTTGCCATTTTGTGTTGGAAACAGTGATTGGAGACATTAGCTATGTATCTAAGTGTGTTAGTTCCTCTTCTAGAAACATCGAACTCCAAATAATTTCTGCCATTTTGTATCACGAGGACATCTAAGTATGGTGATTGAAATTGAAATAAGTTTCAGTGGAAAGTTGACTTTATTTTCGTGGAATGTTTCTGATTCACCCGGCTTACGAAAAAATCGACATTAATGGAATATTGGTGTCTTCTTCGCCTCTTTATGTGCTGCCGAAATTACGTGATCCATTATTCATCTCAGGAACGACTTTTCAGAAGAGGTGGCTTGGATGTATTGTGTTTGACGCGGGCTCCATGTTTCCAAATCGAGAACATAGAATTCCACTTACATTTATGAATATATGAATATCCTCTCATTTATATACACAACGCGTTATCATTGTTCATAACAGTTGCTCAGGAATATTTGACAACAGAAAAGGAAGTTCAGGTGTTTTCAAAAGTTGATGGAGTTTTGGAATACTCTTTGGGAGTATTGAACCTACAAAATATTCAATCAGATTCAAGAGATCAACTGTAGAGTTCATTGAATCGTGTTTCGCCAGAATCGAATATGAATAATCTCATCTAAATGAACTGATTCTTCGAGTTTTTCATGATTAGTTATCTCGACCCTCTGATGATGATTCACAACCCTGAATGGAAGAATACTTTGGCAAATTTTTCACTAGGCACATTTGTCAGTGTTTATATATCAATGAAGCTCGTGCAACCCAATGATGAATCTGTGAAAAGCGTTTGCAGTCAATGAAATCATCGTGAATCATCAATGCCACTTACTAGACAATTCAGGAGGTTCACACTGCAAGCTTGTAATCTGAGTTACTCAGAAAATATGATTTTTCATCTGATAATCATCATTGATGGCTCAATTGGATCGACTATTGAAATTGAACTTTTTTAAAAAACACTTCCATATTCAGTTTTGGTATTCAAATAACTCCCCAAAATGATTTTTTCATACAATTCTAGTCAACCTATGAATGTACTTCGAATAGTATTGTGTTACTTTCACCTGACGGGCAGTGATTAGGAATCGAAGCTCTGTCTTCTTATGTTGACAAATTTTTCGTAGTGTATTGTTTAAGACGGAAAGTATGAACATTTTATCGTTTCAGGCTCATATTACCTAAGATGTTATGAAAATTTGTTTTCTGCTTCACACTGTCGATGATATTCTCGTTTCTTGAAGCTACCGAACTAATGAACCAGACTCTCAATGTGAGATTTGATCGTAAAAGGAGAAGAGTAGAGAAAAATAGGTGATTATAAACTATTTCCATTTTCTCCTCTTCTTGTGGCTAGCGAAACTATTGATTTCGATTTCAATGAAGACGAAATCAGAGTCGATGATGTGCTGAGAAGATCTGGTGGAAGAGTTATCCCAGTAGTTATAGCCTTTTAGTCTATTGAATAAAGTTCGGGAGAACAAATCGACTTCAGCTTTTCCATCAGCGAGGAATATAATCTGGTCAATTCGAATTTCCGCATAATACGTCACAGGTCTGTAATAAAAACCCGAAAACGCCGACATTCATTATGATTTCCCCATGTTACCAGACGCCATATATTACGCTGCGAATCAAACAAACAACGATAAACACGGTTTTTGATTAATGCATCAGTCCATGTGTAATCCAATATTCGTTGCCAGTTCCCGGCTGTTGCAATTTCATACCAGTTCCACCGCTAACACATATTTATGTCGACACCAGAACAAATTCACACGGCGCAACAAGGAAATTCGCATTTTTTATTTCAAGATTTTCGACGAATCATATGAAATAGAGCAAAATCTGTAACGAATTATATTTCAGACTTGCATGATAACGAGAAAATCAACATTTTAAAAGAATTTCATTACGGTCCTGGCTGCACGAGTCTCTGTAGGGTGATCCTCCGACTGATCTCCCGTTCGCCTACTAGCGCCCACAGTGAAATTCTGAATTTTGTTCTGATCCAAATAATATTGAGAGTGGTTTTTCAACGACACTCAACAGGCAGGAAAAATGTATTTGGTTTGCCTAGGCAGAGGAAGTACTGATACCTAGTCGGAAATGTGTTCTTTGTCTGCCTAGGTAGAGGAAGAACTGCCTAGGCAGAAGAGGTGTACTTTGTCTGCCTAACCTAACCTGCCTAAGATATTGTGCTTCTTTACCTACTAAAACGAATAACTCTTTCCGACGGATATACCGGGTGGCTGCGGAAGTATTGCCTACGGAATATCTCAGTTATTGTATGAAGTAGGTTTGTGAAATTTGGAGCGTCGATATAATGACATAAGAGCTAGAATTTGAGCATATTGACATGTCGAAGTGAACTTCCGGTCTGACCGGAAGTAAGTTCAACTTTCTTATTTTAAATAAAAACCCTATTTTTTTTCTTTTCGCTTTATTCAGCATTCAATTCCCTTTCTGATGACATATCACAAGTTGGTATCTAACCAGAAACTAGATCAGAAAAAAATTATTATTGAAATTCACCGAGTAGGCCGTGGAAGAAAAATGAAAGCCAAAAATTGAAAAGTTGGCTATGGAAACCATACGTCACTTGATAACAGTTGCTACTACTGTGATATTTTATTTTCATTCGTCGGCATTATAAAAAGCCGCCAAAAAAAATATTGGAAAAATTGGGAAAAAAAAATACTCTGTAGGTCCATAACTTAAATAGGAACATACAACTTCTTCTTGCCTGTACTATTCAGCATAACCATTCCTTTCTAATGATATAATAGAAAGTCATTTTTTGGCTTTCATTTTGCTTCCACGGCCTACTCGGTGAATTTCAATAATAATTTTTTTCTGATTTAGTTTCTGGTTAGATACCAACTTGTGATATGCCATTAGAAAGGGAATCGAATGCTGAATAAAGCGAAAAAAAAATAGGGTTTCCATTTAAAATAAGAAAGTTGATGTTATTTCCGGTCAGACCGGAAGTTCACTTCGACATGTCAATTTGCTCAAATTCTAGCTATTATGTTATTATATCGACGCTTCAAATTTCACAAACCTACTTCATACAATAACTGAGATATTCCGTAGGCAATACTTCCGTAGCCACCCGGTATAACACGAAATTGCTCTTGCTTCACACTGTTTGATAAATCAATGAGGAACTTTGTATGTCATCAATTTCAATTCCGTATCTGGTTTCAAAATGTTTCCATTGTGTTATTATTTCAGAGAATCTCATCTCCCATGAAATGTCAAATTCCAAGCAATGAAAACTCGGCCTGATAGATGAGCATTATATGAGAAAGTCAGATGGCTACTTACAAATCGAAGTCATAAAGAAATTCGTTGTTATCTGTTACAGACGAAGCAAAAGTATAGTGTATGATTGGCATGCTGATTTCTTACTGGTATGAGTTGCAAATAGCACCAGTCGGCGAATCCTCTTTTTCAATTGGTTTTTTGTCCATTGTCAAACAATGTAGCACCTTCACAAAATGATGTGCTCGCTTACTTGCTTTGAAAATTATAGGGATTTCCTCTCGTGCGCCACAATAGATTGCAAAACATCGGGATAGTATATATACCAGAAACGTATCAGTGTTTGCGTGAGACTGAAACGAATTTCTAGAAGAAATATGTTCCACATGGCAGAAAAAATATTTCAATGCCTTGGTTAGTTTCCAATGAGCCTCGGCAATACCTTGGCTATGAAACGCCAGCCGCTTCATCAAATATTGTGCTTTTTCGCCTAGTGAAACAAGATCGAAAAACAACGAAGAAATGAATATCCCAGGACCGTTTTATTGTTTGAACTTCGATATTCTGCGACTTTCATACCGGTTTCTGTTGATTCTCATGCTGTTTAGGAAATGGCTCACCTTTTGGAACACCCTGTACATATATATCTATGAACTTTCAATTCAACGACTATGTACTGTCTTATCCTTCAAGAAAAGAGCACACATCGAATGATTTCTCCAGTCGAATAGCAACACGATCATAAATTGAATAACGAAAGTATATATTATCAAAATGCTGTTATTACTCACCGCATCATTTCTATCAAAGAGCGAATTTCTCCAATTTTCTTTGTAGAGAAAATTGAATTCTGGCGGACTTTCACTTGATAAAACGTGGAAGTCATTCTGATAAAACAGTGATTCGATTTCTGCCAGCATGTTCTTTGGCAAATCAAATTACACAGGTCTGCCTTGATGCAACAGAAAAGGTCGAGGCAGATAACGTGAGTAAAATTACTATTATCCTGTTGGGGCATCTGAATACAGCCCGAATAAGTTTATTCCCGATTGAACATTTGGAATCTAAATGGAAATTCATCTCAGATTAGGTGGAATTTCAGGAATCTAAAGTTTTTTTCTGAAATAGTTCTTGTTAATGATTATTCTCGTTTGACTATCATACCAAGATGCTACAAATACAAATATGGATATGGATAGATATATTGAATCTTCTCGGTTGTTGAAACTATCGAAGAGCTCCTCCTTCACAGCAGAAGACTCAGATGAATTAATGTTTTTGCAACGTTAATTTTCATTGGATTCCATCCTTCTTTGGGTTCCTTTCATCTTTGGATTACTCCCTACCTTGGGTTTCCTCTTCCTTTGGTGTACATATTTCTTTGGGTTCCTTTCTTCTTTGCTATCCCTACTTCTTTGAATTCCGTCCATTATGCCTTCATAACCCAATTACCTTGCTATTAGTAATCTCCGAAGTGATGGAACAAGCCATCAACATTGAGCACATAGAATTTCTGGAAAGCTTAGGAATCATGGATGATAGACAATAGAGTTTTCGACACCTAAGATCAACTGAAGATTTTGGCATCAAGGACTGATCAATAAACTATCATCAAACGGCTCACCACCTCAGCTATGCAATCTTTCATCGAGTTTTCTTTCAGGCAGATCACTCCATGTGATAGTAGACGGAGATCGTCTGATACCATCGTCATCAACTTCGGCGTTCAACAAGAAGCAATCTTGGCACCAACATGGTTCATACTTCATATCGACTATCTATTGGGAGCAACCAATTGCCCTATCCATAGCTTTGCAGACCATAGTACTCTCCATACTACATTCTCTTCTACACGACGACGGCAGGTCAATGCTGCCAATAAAAATCTTGCGGAAGTTACAGCATGGGGAACCAACAACCTTGCTGAATTCAACGCCACCAAAACTCAAGCCTGAGTTTTCTCTAGAAGAGCGCCACTCAGTATGCACAGTAACAATATCTGGTGTTACCATCTGCAATAATACTCTCTGATGGGAGAATCGTGTCTGATTCATCGCGAATGCTGCTTCACAAAAACTCGAATTCTTGCTCCGTGTGGAAATCTACTTCACATATCAATAGCTTCTCATGATCTACAGAGCTTAGATAAGGCCAGTTTCAGAATACTGTTCCCATGCATGAGGTTCAGCACCCAAAACATACGTGGCTGCTCTTGGAGTCCCAATTTAGAGAAGTCAGAGTCATTCGCCTGGTGTGTGATTCCACACTCACTCACTCTTCGACCTCATTAGAAAATCGTAGAGAAGTCGACAACCTTCCACTTTCCGATATTCACTTCAAAGGGAAATATTCTTCAGAATTCTCTTCTATAATTCCATCACTAGCAATACCAGTCAGACGAACTCGACAGGCACAGTCAGCAAAACCTTCCGACGTTAACCTTGAAATATGTGGAATAACACTCTACCTATACTCGTTCGCCTATGAAACGGCGAAGCTTTCGAATTCTATGCCAATGGAACTATTTCCAAGAACTTATAACTTCTAAAAGTTCAAAAAGAAATCCAACACCCACCTCCCCTTCCTCACGATGTTCCAAGAACATTATAAGAATTTCCTTTTGTGCTCCTCAAGAGATTTTGAAGAATGCTAGTCATATGGTACGCAGCACCCGTGACGCAAGTTTGCCGTTTCACTCTAATCTCAGAAAGTGCCGGGCCGATAGAAATTATCACCTGAAAGCTGGTGAGGAATATTTATTAATTAGTTGTGGTACAACAACTTCCAACTGATGCGGCTGAAGATTTTCTGCATTGTATAGGTATAGTTTACCTTACTGTGAACTACCTAATCACAACATAATTCCCAAAATAACGTTATACCATGCAATCGCATATCAGTCTTCATCTGTATTATACACTCAGTTCCAAAAAAAGTTACGCACTTGATATTTGACCTATCTCCCTAAAAAGAAAAACAGAAAATAGTAGGCCGATTTTTATTTTTTTTATTTATTGGTAGATGATGCATTTGTCTTTGAAGAAATAATAATGAGGAGAAAATTTTTCCAAAGCCTCCTTGATGGTGGTGGAATAACTGAAACCATGATTGATTCTTAATTTTTGACTCATCCTGTGTGTTAATTGGGTAATGGTATACAAAGTGCTCACACTCTATACGAAAGGAGCTTTTTTTGCGGGCATTTTGTTTTTTCATTCATTGATTTATCTCTAAAATTTTCCGAATTACAACTTTCTTGCTGATACCTTACGCTTATCCCACAAATTGAATTTATTGAAGGATCGGAGTACTCAAAATCTATAGGGTTATACTCTGGTAGAATCACATTGTCTTTAAAAAAACAAATGCCGTTGTCATAGCAAATAATTTGTTGTATGCCACCATATTTGACCATTTGTCGTTGTGTCATCAATTGAGTGTCTTGTTTTATTGACTAAAATTACAAAAAAATCCTCAAATGAATCCTGAACAAGTAGCAAGATTAGTTGCGTTAGTAAACGATGGGCGTAGTAAACGTTGCGCCGGTCGTGCAGTGTGAGTTCATGAAGCAACTGCTCGTAGAGCAATCCGCAAGTACGAACAAACAGGAAGAACCGTTCGGAGGGATGGTTCTGGTTGCTCCCGAATTACTTCTCCAAGAGATGATCGCTTCTTGAGATTGCGGATTTCACGGAATCGATCAAATACTGCGGTAACTGTTCAGCAAGATCTTCGCCAAATTCGTGATGTTTCAGTAAGTAAGCATACGGTATGAAAGAAGTTAATTTGAAAGCTAGGAGACCTGCAAGAGGTCCCAAATTATTGCCCAAACATCGTGCTGCTAGAAGAAATTTGGTTGAGAATTATGGACAGTGGAATATTCCTGAATGGTCGAATGTCTTGTTCACGGATGAGTCAAGGTTTTGCCTCAACATGGTGGATGGAAGGAAAAGAGTGTGGAGAAGAACTAGTGAACGGTTTAATCAAAATTTAATAACAGAATGCGAAAGTTTTAATGGTGGGTTCATTATGGTGTGGGGAGGGATTTCAATGAATGGAAAGACACCCCTTCATGTTTTTCCAGTGAGGCAGTCGATGAATGCCCAAATTTACATTGACATTTTAGAGCAGTATGTCTTACCTCATGCAGATTTAGTGGGTAATAATTTTATATTGATGCAGGATAATAACCGACCTGCGGTGTGTGTGGCAATAGTGCGAAACTTCTTAGAAACTACTGGTATTACCGCATTACAATGGCCTACGAGAAGCCCCGATATGAATCCTATAGAACATTTTTTGTGAGATGAATTAGGGAGAAGGATACGTTCTCGCAAGAGGTCTACGGGAAGTCTAGCAGAAATGGCAGATGCATTAGTGGAAGAATGGGATCGTATACCAATGGAAACGATAAGCAACTTAATTTCCAGTATGCCTCGTAGATTAGAAGTTCTTAGAGTTGCTGGAGGAGGCAATACACGGTATTAAGCAGTCATCCCAATTTATGATTTTGTGTTGGATAAAAATGTTTTTTTAAATTATTGGTATCAGTTTATTTCATTAGAAAATTGTTCCTCGATAAACTCAGAAAGTTGGTAATCTGCAAGGATTCAGCAAAAAAAGCTGTAATTCGGAAAATTCTAGAGATAAATCAATGAATAAAAGAAACAAAATGCTCGCAAAAGGAGCCTTTTTCGTATAGGGTATGAGCACTTTCTATGCCATTACTCAATTAACACACAGGGTGAGTCAAAAATTAAGAATAAATCATGGTTCGAGTTATTCCACCACCATCAAGGAGGCTTTGAAAAAATTGTCACCTCTTCATTTTTTTTCAAAGACAAATGCATTACCTACCAACGAATGAAAAAAAATCGGCCAACTATTTTTTTTTTCAAATATCAAGTGCGTCACTTTTTTTGGAACTGAGTGTATCAAAAATTGGATACAACATTAGAATCAACATCATTATTTACTCTGAATATAACTTGCCTTACATGTGATATTTGGTGGAGATTTTTTTGTCGATCAAGGCAATCGGTATATTGGGTAAACAGAAGTGACTCGCGCTCGTGAATTCCACGAGCATGAAATTATAATTGGAACATGGCGAACGAACGTCTAATTGATTCGCGTGAACAATTCTCCAATTGAGCATAACGCGATGGAAATCGACTGTGATACTCCAAAATCATGCCAAACTGGTGTTATTTCAGCTCTGCTTAGAAAAACTGAATGCGTTCATTATTGAATTTCATCAGAATTATGATTTCCAATTCATTATCAAGATTTGGAGAAGGAGTAGGTAGATATTAATAGCAATTAATCAGATGGTTTGATGAATGTTGATAAGCCATTCATTGTCGTTCGACATGAGAGCTATTTCTGCCATCTACATGTTGGTTTAGAGTTATATAAATCAGTGATTTGCTTTGCCACGAAGAAATATACTCAATATATGGGTACATAATGATATCGAGATCATTTCGTCATCCTTTCACCTCATCAGCGGTGAAAGTTCAGAAAAGTAATCCATTATGGAGGAAAAAGCGCTTTCCCCATGCTGACACATATTGGAAAGCCCCTGGAATATTACTTCGATGGAAATATAAGAAACATCTTGCACATATTTTTCTTGGAGAGCTTTTCACAAATGTGATTTCTGCCTTCTCATAACGGAGGATGAAAAATAAATGGCAGGGATCGGCAATATTTTCGCAGACCCTCAGGTAGAAAACCAGCTCGATAAAAAATTCATGGACGTAAGTAGAGAGCCGTGTTATAAAATGGAAAATCCGGTAGAGGTAATGAAGTTACCTTAGGTGAAAACGTTTGGTCAGATTCATAAAATGATATAATATGATAAAATGGTTCTCGATTACATCGTTAGATTTTGATACAGAGTTACTGCGTTAATAAAGTCGCTAACCAGTCTGATAAAATGAAAAATTCTCGATTTTCATTGTCACAAAATACTGCGTGAAACAGGGTATTGATATGGGCATCCCTGTAACTTCTGCATTCGTGATTTGAACAGATTTTTCTGAAATTTAGTACAGTTATGTTAGCAACCATTTCGGATTAAATGATATTACCGTTCAATATGGCGGACTACCGGTTGTTTCCTGGAATTGCTAGCAACTCAATTTTTCCAAATGGAACACCCTGTATATTTTTACATATGAGAATTCAACAGGCCAAAACAAGTGCAATTCTATGACCAGATTCAGAAATGATGTTTTCCACAGCCTACTTTAAAAATTATTCGAACAGCAAGAAAATTCATGAAACTATATAGTTGTTGATATTTGAATAACGTATACCAATTGTTACTGCACCGAAATACGAAAAGGAAACCATTTTTCTCTTCAATGTATGTGATGTGACTGAAATGATTAATCGATAAGTGCCACAAAATATGGTTCTTGTGAAAAAAATTATGTTTCTCTAGTATGTGAGACTCATTGTGAATTGCTTCGACCACATCTCATTCATCCACAAGGTAAAATGAAATGATTTCAATTTCAACATTTTCAAACAAAGCAAATATCGAAATATACAGGGTGTTCCAATTGAAAAAACAAAGTCGCTGGCATTTCCAGAAAATCCGTAGGTCAGCCATGTTGGATTGTTATGTTGTCATCAAATTTTTGCAGATTTCATAAGAATCTGTTAACTAACGCAGAAGTTACTGGAGTGGCTCGATATCGTCTTCGGTATAATTGGATTATTCTAGTATACATTGAAATATCAATACATCGAACGATATTCGTCGTTGACATAGCATTGTACAAACCAAAATACGGAGCTATTATCAATTTGCCTATTCGATAATGTAGTATACACATATAAACAGCATTGCGAGCAAATTCTATGAAAACAAGGCAATAATTTGGAAACGTATAATAGAGATATCTTAAAGTGTACTCCAAATGATCAAAAATCCAGGAAAGAATTTGAAGAAACTCTCAATCCTCTTCAATTCACTGAATGATAATGATGCGTTCAATAGACTTTGATGATTTCATTAGAATGCTTACATTAGGTTGATATGTATGTTGGTATATAACGCGAGATTTTGGAACGAGATTTTGACCCTATACAATACGTCGAATTGAATTGAATCTTTGCACACATACCGAGAACCCATGTCAATAGCATCATTCAATAGTTTCGTTTCATTTAATTAAATGGTGAATGATGTTCCGCGTTCAAAATTTCGAAAAATTCCTCCACCAGAATTTCAAATGTTCGTTTACTTTCCAGAGACACGGTAATGTCTCACACCACGTCAAGACGTAGAAATAAATTGAAACTTCACTCACAATTTGATAGTTTCGTTTAATCATATGAGCACTTTTTAGACCCATAGGAACGGCAGTGTCTTGCACCAAGTATACTGAAACACACGCCTTTGTAGCTAGCGATAAAAAAAAGTCAAACCACGAAAGAATATGAAATAATAGGTGGTGTTGTCTCCCGATTCCTAGCGGAGGAGGTCAAAAAACCGTGAGCTAAAATCTAATATTTTTCCCGTTTATAATACACTATTTTTTCCCGTAACAATAAGGAGGACAAATCGATATTGAGAAGATGATAATAGATTATTTTGAAATAAGAGAACTACCGACGTGAAATTCCAGTCTGATTTCGTGTTTTGATTTCGAAAAATTGCAAACTTAAGGAGGATTCATGCAACATTCATTAAAATTACATTCTCACTACATTATGATCACATTTTCACTGTGAGGTACCACTTCATGCAACTTATGCTCCTAATGAACAAATAATTCGAATTTCAAGGTTATGTGATTTGATTGGATTTTCCAAATGTTTACAGGTTATTCAAGAATATGTGTTTATTTTTGATATGATATTTGGGGAGAATCACAAATAGTTTTGTGAAAAAAATGGTCATTCAGTGATTAGATCCCGCAAATCAGTCGTTTTCACTGAAACTATAATGAAATTATAATGTACAGTTAAAAGTTTGTCAACTCCTGAGTATACTCATGTGGTCATGTGATGAAAATGTTATGAAAATGTTAAATAAATGCAAAAAGACATTGCCACAAAATCATCATGCAATAAACAAGAATGATAGATTTTGGGAGAAGAGCAACTACTTTTCTGGCTAATTTGATTCCTCATCGAGAGTAAATGAATGATTAAAATGGTCGTGTATAACATTTTTTATGTATTTCATCATTAACTTTCTCTCATGGACCTAGGCGTGTCGCTCGGGCTGTTACTTCCACGCTGCGGTCCATAAGAGCCTACTTTACGTTCTTGATACATCATAGTAATGTATGCATGTAACTTTTTTGATTATTGTCCGATTTCGGTGAAATTTCGACCAAATCGTATATACATGTTTCGGAATATTAGCCTGGATATAAGGTCCTAAGAAAAGCTGATGGCTTGATCATAATACAGGAAAAAACAAAAGTGACTCTTTAACCGTTAACTTCTTAACGCCCTGTGGCAGAGGTGAGTGGTTTAACTGAGCTTCATGTTTTGAATTAAAGTGTGATCCCTTCTTCTTCAGAGGCTCATTCGCCTTAGTTCGGCTATGTCAGAGACTCTTCAAGAGCTACGATTCGCCCTTCAAGGAGATTTTTAGGCAATTCTTCAAGACTACTTTAGAAATTTGATCAACTCGATGCCACGGCGGTTGAATGCCTCGTTGAATGACTCGTTATTGACTATATACAGTTCTGCTTTTTGTTTGTTTTTGTAATTGAAGTTTTTTCTGTAGGTACTAAGAAAATGAGCTAGAAATATCTGATACAGATTTTTCAAGTTGTTAATCAATAGGTTCATTTAGGTTCTGATTATTGTTAATATGAGTGTTAATGAAATTTGAAAAATGCCATACTTTCCTAAAACACTTGTATCTTCTCTTGAAAATGAGATATTGACGTGATTCAAAAACAATTGTGTTAAGAAAAGATCACACTTCAATCCGAAGCATGATGAAGCAGAGTTCAATCACTCAATTTTGCCACAGGGCGTTAAGAATTGAAGGGTGAAATAGTGACTTTGATTTTTCCCTGTATAAAGATCAAGTCATCAGCTTTTCACTTACACCAATATTCAGGCTAACATTCCGAAACATGAATCTACGATGTGATCGAAATTTCACGAGAATCGGGCAAGGATTAAAAAAGTTACAGTGTGAACAATTCTGGCAAATTTTTTTTGGGGCCGGTTTTTTTTTGCCGGTGAGTGTATGTATGCCACTGCCGAAGAAGAATCGAATGATAGTTTCCCTTTCAGAGATCACTGGAAAACTAGTGAAATTACTTTACTGCCCGATAACCTACCTTGCCGCTTGTCAAACTACTTTATCGCCTCCTGTTTTCTTTTGTCATCAAATGTCGCTGAATCGCATCTTCACGCTCGGTCGTGCATACAAAATGATGAAAGTGTGTTGATTGATACAAAACATGAAAAATACTAGCACCTCCCTATTCAGTATATTCCATGTTGTGTATTATCAACACACTTTGATCCTCATATTTACTACATATTTCTGATTTCGCTATCTACGAAGGCGTGTTTTGAGTTTTTCAAACTGCTATTCATTAAATAGAATCTTAACTATCAGATAGAAAAGTCATAGTGAACAATTAACTGTGTCGTGCCATCATGCTCGTTGCCATTACTCTTTCTGGACCATATTTTGAAGCTACCTAGCTCTGGCTGGTTGGTAATGAGCCAAGACGGTAAGAGAGCTCCTGATATTTATGTTGCGCGGCCATCCCAGCTCTGTTATTCAGTCGTAAATTCATGATTTCGCCCCAAATTGGAGATGATGCTACCCAGAAACTAGACCTATCCAGAGCGCATTTTATGGCACAGGATTTATGCGACGAACGAGAGAGGAGGTTCATAAATAAGTGGCAAAGAAGACATGCAGCTTCTGTTTTCAGCTGATAATTGGACTGCCTTATGCAACAGGAAACCAACCGACTATTCGTGAAAAATCGGGATATTACCATTGTGAGAACCTAGTTGAGCATCTTCGCCATTTCACAAAAAGAATCCAACAATTTGGAGATCTAGCGCCGTCTGGAGGATGATGATACTATCTTGCCTACTTGGAAGTATTCGAATTGTAGTCCACTGTGAGGATCCAAAGCTATCTGGTTCTTCTTCTAAGAAACTTGTGATGTATCATTCGGAACATTAAGGATCCGAAGTAACTTGGTTTCATTTTCCGAAATGAACATCAGTGTATGTATATTCAGTTGGTTTGACAGACTTTTGTCTCATTATAACATGTTCATGCAAGTAGTTTCCAGAATGCATAGGAAAACTGATTGAATGGAGTAAAAGAGGTGGACTCTCGTTTGAGGAATGATTATATATCCGAAATGTAGTTAACTCCATTCTTCGGAGCAATTCCTAGGAAGGTCAACAACAGCTACATTGATATATTGCTATTGATGAAATGCATTTCCGTGGATTCGCTACTTTTGGAAGTATCAGGTTATGGTTTCTGTTTTCTGGTCATAGTTTCCTACCAAACGATGAAGATTCTGTAAATGTCGAATATTCTATTCGAAAACACGATTCATGAATTACAAATTTGTGTTCCGTTCGTCCATATCGAATATGTTTGTGGAAATAAATATCTCGAGAAATAATAAAAAACATTTCACCATTTCCTAGAAACAATCCAATACCTCAATGCATATGAAGGTCCAATTAATCAACCAATGAACCTAGTCTCTCACTGATGGACAAGAACACAATCAAATTAATTAACAAATATTCATTGCTATTGGTAGAGCCATCACTCAAGGATCGACAGATTTTGATTCTTTGAAAAGAGAAAGACATCTCTGGAGAGAGATTTAATTGTTATCTTACAATTGAGCCTGATGATTTTTCTTGTGTGATTCAGAGATGATCCTTGGACATGGAAAGGTTCAGTGAAATCGAGTGCCAGCAGCTGCTTCGATGAAAGGTTCCATTTGGTACTTTGATAACATGGACATAGCTACGACAAACTGTGAAATAGGTACCGACACGATTGAAGTTGATGTAGAATCTCAAATAATAAAGCAGAATAAGGAGTTTTATCATTTCATTCCCAACAAAGCTATCTCCTGTTTTGCATTCCACTATCATAGTTGATCCTGTTGAATTATCATTGTGCTAAGCAGTAAAGGAATATCAGATTCATCGAGATTTCAGCTTCTTATTGCAATTTATATTCCACTTGAGAGAATAATTCTTCCTAAAAGCATCCATTACACAACAATCATGCTATCAGCAAAATCTAAATAGTAAATCTGTAGGTATAGTTATGAATTTATACCTGAGTTATTCTTGCTTCCAAAATATACATTCCATCAAAATGAGTTTCATTATCCATTAGGGTTGTTCTGAATATTACCCATTAAACTGATGTTCTGAGAATCTTTGCAAGAGAAAGAGCATCTACTCCTAATCTAATTCGGAGTCATGATTTCAATAGTGACAGGAACTTCTAGAGAATTTTGTGATCGATACAAGCAAACTGCGTCAGACGAACTCGACAGGCCCAGTCAGCACATTCCTTTGTCGTTAACCTTGAAAAATGTCGAATAACACTCTAGCAAAACTCTTACGTCTATATAACGGCGAAGCTTTGAAAGTATTCTCAAGAACTTATAATATTCGAAATTGGAAGAAAAACACAACTACCTCTTCCTATCCTCCTAAGATACGCGCACTGTTCCACGAATATTATGGAATTGTTTTCGGGCGCTCCAAGAGATGAGAATACCTGTTCTGATGCTATTTTTCGTAGGTAAAGGGAAATCGGAACATGGAAATGTCGATCAGAAAAATTTCCCCTAGCTATGGATTGGATTAATGTTAATATCTCCAATTGTTCACTGGAATTCGTATGATGAAAACTCTGCTGACAATGCATATTATGGTGAAAAATATTGGAGAATTCATTCTGTGGATGATATGTATAGACAATCAATGAATTTCGATACAAATCGTGTCGAGAAAATAGTTGTGTTTTGAATATTTGTCAAATTCTTGTTCAGTACATGTGCACTATTTACATGTTCATACAGTGGTACATTCCTCACTATGAAATGTAGAAACTGAAAAAATTTGTAGCTGAGAATTTCAACATTGAAAAAAAGCAGACTAGGAGACATGAGAAATTTTAATCAATTGAAACCCAGGAAAATTGAAATTGTGAATTCGATCTGAAGTTCAAAGTACAGTTAGTACTTGACGTGTACACAAACCAATCTTCTCTTCGAATAAACATTCACATGAAACCTTCCCTTCCTATCCTCCCTAAAACACGAGATACTCTTCCACACATTATAACGACTCCCTTTCGTGCGCACCAAGCAATAACAAAAGAAATCTTGGTAGTAGGTATTTAGGAAATTGATTGAAACTTATATTCATATGTCACGATGAATACATGCCTAACCTTTTCTCTTAAATCGGAATGATCTGATATTCAAGCTTTCTCCTGATCAAATACAGGGACCAAGAGAGGGTTGCACAGCATGGAGATCTCAGAAACAGGAGGATATACGAATTCGATTGAATGAGGGAGAAGTTGCGCATTCAGAAGGTCATACCAACGACCATATTTTCAGTTATATCGGAAGAAGTGAATTTTTGGAAAATCTGCCTAAATCTTATTCAATATTAGTATCATTAGAGATACAATTGAACTGGAAATACTTCTCCATGTCAACTTTTAATGAGATTTCATTCAAAAAGATTTCCCCACGCGATGTTTCGTATTTGTGGAACCATCAACTTTTTTTTTTCAAATACGGTCTTGATTATGTGCTCACAGATTCTGGGAGATTTTCATATTCTGAATTTAACCATTCATCATACACGGTTGTTTCAATGTGTTTCGACAGGGTTGAACTCATCATCAATGTTGTCGCGAATTTCCAGAGAGGAAATACCATCACTTCCACTTATTCATGATCATTCGGTATTGAACGAAAGAAAGATTTCACTACAATTTTCAATGAAGCGCTCCAAGATCAGAGTATTTCATGTTGATAGATTCTTACACAAATTACATTTCATGATTTAAAAAATTCTGTATTGTAATTGTCATTTTTTCCATTACTGTTCGTGTTCTAAGAGTTCAGTTACTAAGTTGATTTATGTGAGAATCATTTAAAATGAAACATTTAGTAAAATATTCATCTTTATTCTTTAGTTTATTGATTAACTACACTACATCAATGATCAATATCGAATAATCATGAATGAGTGGAGCTGATGGTATTCCTCTTCGAAATTTTGAAAAAACATCGATGATGACAGGAACTAGGTCAAAACACATTCAAACCACGTTGAATAACACATATGGTTTATTTTAGGATACCAAAGTTTCCAGGATATCTGAATACCTAATCAGGACTGTATTTGAAGAAATTGATGTAGGTTCTACGAATACAAAAGTTCGCGTGAGTAAATCCATATCATCACGTTGAATCGCATCCCAAGTTGCCATGGAAAAACATTTTCAGTTTTTCTGTATATCTCTAATAATGATGCAGCAATGAAAGACGATTTTCCAAAATTCACATTTGTCGATATAACTGGAAAACAAGGCCGTTGGTATGACTACGTTTCGAACTTTCCTACTTTTTGATGGCATTACTTTTCTGACTTCATAATACTACCAACATGCGAACATCATCGCTCGACTGGGATTCCTTCATCAGTAGGCAAAATGGACCCCATAGTGGTCTCCAACCAAGACTCGATCTTTCCGACAATGAGGGCGGTCAAAGGGCTCGATACAGATTAAGGGCAAACGCACAATTAGGCCGTAGTGTCAGCAATAACCGCACCTATTCTTGGCGCTTTATCTGCCGAAAACAATCAAGTATTCATTGGAGGTCTTGCCGTAGAACACGTTTGTCCCACGCTCCACAAGTCAAGTTGTGAAGTTGATGGGATCAACTCGGCCAGAAAGCAATCTGCTGAGACACGACTGGGGTCGCAGGGAATGGCTCGGGTCGCTCTCGATTATTAAAACGATACGTGGAGGAGGAGAAATTATCTGCTGAGATAATACAGGGTGGGGCATGAGTAGAAACTCATCAATCAAGATTTTTGAATGTATGATAAATTGACATTCATCATAGAGGACGTGGAAAGAAATTCTGAATTGGGAAAACCTAATCACGAATCTGCGATTGAGGTCTATGAAAATAGCGCATCCTGTATGATGAATGTCAATTTATCATACATCCGAAAACCAATGCCCAAATGCACAGGAGTATGTCAACAAATCATAATAATCCTCAGATGTCAGTTTGTTATAGTTTTAGTTATATTATAGGGATATGAAAATCATGAAGAATGACTGGAAGAATAACTGGAATTCAGGTTATTGATGAGGATATGATATCCGAAATGAGTTTCACTCGATTTAAGTCATATAAACCTGTTTGTGAGAGATATAATTCCCATATCACTGATACGAATTATTTTTTCTTTGAAGTTTCAAGCTCATCAAGATCAGAGTTCATACAAGTATACTTCTTCTATACATTTCAATTTTGATTTCAATACTGAACATATTGGTGAGTTATATTTTTATATCATAATACATCATATGATCGTATTCGATTTGAGAGATGATATCAATTCAGAGTTTCAGAGGAATTCGATTCTTCATGCTCTCTTTTTGGATTTTCAATAGATATCATGCAATATTCGACGTGGCAAATAGCCAGGAAAGTAGTTGTTTTCTGTTGAATATTCAGAATGATATTATATGCATATCTCTATATGAAGAAAAATGCAAATTCTCCTCTCCAGAAGATTTTGTTTTTTAAATTCTTATCGTGTGTTTTCAATAGATGTAATTAAATATTTGTCGTGGCATATAGCTAGGAAAGTATTTGTTTTCTATTGAAAGAATTAATATTTTCATCACATGGAGAATGCGAATTCCCAATGTATTTCTTTATATATTATTATATCTATCAATTCTTGTTGTGTTCATAAATATATCTGAGAATATTCCTTTTCAATAATATGAAAATTATCTCAATATGCGTGTAGTGGGAACAAATCAGACTTTCCTATCAGAGAGCGTGAAAGAAGAATTCACTAGCTTGTCAGTGGCAATTACTATTGTTAAGGGCTCGAAGGAAAGAAATAAAGGTATATAGAAAAAATATCAAATTTTCATTCAGCTTAGGACGTTGCGGGAACGAATCGACTACCGTTTTCAACATATAGAATGACTATTTGAATAGCAAATTCGTATTTGTCTTGACACTTTCCAGTTGTCACTGACAATTATTGGTGACGATCGCAATCAAATGGGTTACAGGATGGTTTCATTAATTAATCTTGCATTCACCATTTCCATTTTCAGATTTCAGTAGTGAACACCATGTTCTATCTATATCAACTGAACAGGAAGCAATTCTATTGTCTCCGTTCAGAAGAATGCAAGCAGATTCCTTGATTTTTCTCTCCTGGTTGTCATCTTCTTTCACAATGATCTTAATATTATTTCATTCTGCCATTTGTAGTCCATCTTCAGTAAGGATATGTTCAGCTAGTTTCAATTTGTCAATGTGTCTTTTCATGTATCGTACTTATGTTTCTTTGTTACTACTGAAAGGGGTCTTTTGATCTCACCTGTGTCAAATACTAACCAAAACACCATGCATCCCAGAGCAGGCAAATTCAAATGATTGTTTTGAGTTTAGAACAAAAACTTGTGAAAATCGCTCATCAAAAATAAATAAATTAGGAACTCTCGGAAAGAGAATTGGACACCCTTCGAAATTATGTGCTATTTGATCCCATTTTCCAATCGAGATTTTTGGGGTGACATTTACTCCTCTAAGAGGGTTGAACCATCAGGGTTTGAGATAAACTTTCGGAGTTTCTTCCTCCAAAATGGAATCGACCTGGCCTTTCGACTTTTTACATTATTAAGTGGAAGGTAGACAATATTGAGGGTGAGAATTTTTCGAATTGTAGGCCGTTTCGTTTTTGATTTCCAGTCATCCATTTTCACTCTTCAATGCTCTGAACTGAGCGATCATGATTTCTACTGAGGGATTATCTTGAATTGAATGAAGTGATATGAATAGTAATTCGAAAATATGGAGGTACTAGAAACATCTTATTCTCTCAGAATTGACTATTTCCATGGCATGAAAAAACAATCTGCTCAAATGTATGGAGGGCATGATTACTTCTGCTACGGACATACATCCACTTGTAAGAAATTTGGAATTCACAAAAATTCTGTGAATTTCACGCTTTCACTCAGGTACATACAATGTATTTTTGAAATATCAATGAACCTTTGTATTGATACCTAGGTGTTTCCATACTTTCAACCAACTCGGTATTAGAGAAAAATGGCTTTTTCAAGATTGGTAGAAGATTAAATTGAATTTGCTTCTGAATATAATTGATAGTCGATGTTGAAAAGAGCCAGATTGTCACGTTCCATTGAAAGATTTTAAGCATGTGATGACCTTAGCAACGGTTCATTCTCTTGGGATCAGATTTTTATACAGAAGGTGTGAAAAAATTTCACTCCACACATCTGAATCTCTCTGAAAAAAATTGAATTGGAAGATGAGCTATGAGTTCAGAAGTCCCAGAAAGTGAATCTTGCAAATATTTGCATAAATATATTTTCGTGAGATTACAAAGATTCCAGAAATGATATGAGGTTTCACCTATATAGATGTTCTTATTTATACCTATTCGGATGAATGGATGATTGCTCCTTCCTTGATTAGTAAAAGAATGAAATGCATTTGCTATCGAATTAAACTCTAACTCTACCTGAATTGAGACCTACCTATCAGATGAATTCAAGCTCAATGACGATAATCTATCCCAACTGTAGAAACTGGATTATTCGATTCATTATAGCTCTTGCCACTAACTACCTAGCTGAAGTATCATTGGGAACGACAATGAAGAAACAATATCACAAGATTGAAGAGAGTCAGAGATCCTTAGGTTCAATTGGATATTCTTAGGTGCCATCAAAATATGCCATGAAATTATTTCTCTTTAAAAAAACCAGATTTGCATTGAGTTTCTGAATGACTTGATTGCTTTTATTCCTCTTCATATTGTTTTTGTATGATCGAAACGGATATCCACATTCACTCAGTGTTCGCTCCAGTTTGAAAATATTTTCAGTTTTATGCAGATACTATCTTCCTTCCATTCCGTGGCAAAGTGCATGAACTCGTAAAAGCCGAAACCATCATAAAATAATATATCACTATTCACGCCTTCTCACATTCCCAGCTGAATCAATATATACATATATATCTTCGGTTGGTCCATAAAATGCCATAAAAGTCTGAGGATTAGTCTCATCTTCGCGCAATCTCTCGCCGCATCTATCAACTCCGAGAGCGGAAATTTATGAATCTACGAGCCGCTCGGGACTGCCGATCCTCATAAATTATTATAAATAAGAGATCTCATATGGCCTTCTTGATAGCAAATACGACTTGTCTATGAACAGAAACCGTCGAATCTCATCTGAGTCATTCATGAATTCGTCAATCAGATGAATACATATTCTCCTGCTGAAACTGTCATGATATTTCTTCAACTTTTGCTAGATATGTCGTTCAATGATGCTGATTATATTCCAGATATTGAGCTCGTATATTCCTGATTCCAAACATGATTTCTGATTACAATTATTATATACTTGACAATCAGACATCGAAAGCTTTGATATGATATGATTTGGATTATGGATTTTGGAATCAGTAGGCGAGCTCTCTGAAGTCTTCGATCAACTTAGACCGCTCAGGGGGATTCATAGTGTTACCCCTCTTGTTTCGTCTCACACCTCTGACAATCTGGTCTCTGAAGGGGCGGCAATTTTCCTCGTGAAGCTAGGTTCTTCGCTTGCCCGGTGCAAAATCGCTATCAATTTCGCGAATGGGTTTCCATATGAGCATTGTTTCAGTGCCCTTAGGTCTAGCAATCTAGCCAGTCGTCTGAACCCAGAGGTCCGTTTCAGAGCCATCAATGATCCCAACGATTGAGCTCTTACTCTTTCAGCACCAGAGCCAGATTTGCCATGGCTCTGAGGCCCCCACGGCCTCCTAGCTCGAGCTTGAGGATGGGATAAGGATGAGCCCCATTCCATGTATCTGTGGTAATTTCCTGTATAGTTTCACTCCATCGCAGAAGGTTTGTATTCTGCTCACGGCGATGTTTCTCAGCTGCTCAGGCTCCAGACATGTAGAGTATAGGCATGTTCTTCTCTGGTGACCCACTACGGAATATTCACAGGATATGTGTAATGATATCTCTTCATCCTTCGAGGTATCTTCATTCTCCTCGCACAGTTGATAAAATGAGTCCTCTACCACACCGATATGAGTTGTGTATCTCTTGAATCTACAGTGACCGGTCAAAAGTCTCACCAGCATGAAGCATTTTCTCCTTCAAGTAGGAGGTTGTATGATAATCATCCCACTGATGATACAGATACACATTCAATCACAGAATCAACTATCAATCCACTTTCCAAGTTGTTGGAGCATTCCATAGTTCATTAATTCATTGAATGCCTTTTTTTCTACCTTACTCTGACACAACCGTTTCATCATCATCGCCTCTCATTATTGAGAGATAGAGGTTTTCGATAGAAGGATGACGAGCATACCATTGTCGCGATACAATGAACGTTTCAGAAGGAAATGTTTCCTTGTCACATATGTGAAAAACGATTTCGTTCGATATTTTTCCTCAAGGAACAATTTTCAAGAGCGCCAATGATTTCTCACCAGTATATGATATGTGGGTACGAGTATCTTGATTCACTTCAATTAGAAGTGCATGATTATAATCGATCATATTGCTAGTTCAGCAAAGGTGTATTCTCAAATCTACAAAGGTATTCATGCCTTCATCTTGAATATCAGGTTTAATTGATCGATAGATTTGACTTGACCATGAGACATACAATGTAATTTGTTTCTGTGATGAGAAAATATCATGACATTCCATTTTTGTTGACAGGTTATGGAATGTCACTTTCCATAAATTACTATTCTTTCTACGGAAAGAAAGTGAGTACTTGTTCACCAGATATATATGTATATACTGGCTGAAAACAACAGTATTGATAAACCACAATAACACACCTGTCAATTGACATACACAAAATCCTTCATTTTGTGAAAAGGAAGGAACAGTCATTCCCAACCTGGAAGAATTCGAAGAATTCATTTCACTCTGTTGTTACTTAAATTACTGAACAACAACTTAGTTCGCAATTTTCAAAATCAAATCACAGAATTAGACTGATAAATATCTGAACACTTCAAAAGAACGATAAAGATGCCTGCAAAAAGATGTCTGCAAAAAGTTGGCTGCAAGAAGATGCCTGCAACAAAAGTGTTATTCCTGTTGGAAATTCCAAAATTCACATCGATAATTTTTCGATTTTCATATGAATATCTTCTCAATATTGATTCGTCCTGTTTTCTGTAATATGAATTATTCACGAAAAAAATATCAGATTTCAGCTCACGGTTTTTTGTCCTCATACAACTATGGCGAGTGATACATTTTCTCCTTACTGAATGATACAATTGAAGTAGCTTGTATGGCAGATTTCCTAATTGAACTTTACAATGAAATCATGAGACTACTGGACCAATGAATAGAATAGAACATCTAGGCAAGAAACGATTGGATATCAAATGCAAGAAGCTTTCTCGATAAAACACCCCACTTTGACTCGCAAAGAACATCAAATTGTGAGTTTTGTGGGCATATCGATCAAGGAGGCTTATAATCCAGACGATCGAGCGCCGCTTGAAGTACTTACTCGGTGATCTGAGCGATTAGAGGGATCTGCAATTTCGCTGTCGCTCTGGAGTTTACGTACAGACCCTGCCTTGGCTAATGGTTCAGAAAAGGCTGGATTGCTGACCCGTTATCGCTGGCCTGGCAGGGTCTGGGTCACCGCTATCTGCCATGCAAACTGCCTTTCTGCCCCGCAAAAGCGAATTTTCACTTTGAGAGCCCTTATTTCCCCCACTTCCTAATCTGTTGACGTTCTCGATTTGCCCCGAACGAGGAATTTATTCAGATTCATTTATTCTAATCGACTCTGAGTGCGCTATTCTGGTTTATGTAGGATTGTAGGTACCTACAGAGTGAACATTTTAAAGGATACGTGAATATTTTCTGATTCTGGAAATGATAGAATTTCGATACATTTATGTCTTCACCAATCAGAGGGGTCGCATTATAATCTCTACTGTGACAACAAAATCAATTTTTGATTCGATCTTTCTCGTTGAATATCGTCAGTGGAATCCTACTGACTATTTCACGCAGTTATCAAATGATTCAATCAGAGGCTCAAGTCAGGTTCGGTTTATTGATGACACCGAACTTGAATCTTGACTCTGATTGGCCAGTTCGGTGTTTCAATGTTTATGTGACAGTAAAACGTCAAATACGAGTGAAAATGCGCAGCAAAGCTGCTATCATGGCATTGAGATCAAATAGGATCACAGCTGAATTGGTATTCGAGTCTAGAAGTGCCTTGAAAAATATTTTTTTTCTTATGTTCTGGTTCTCACGAAACGGGATATCCTGTAATGTTCAGAAAACATCGTGAGAACCGAGGGAAATAGAGTAGGAATTGGTGTTTTGAATCCAACAGTTTCAGGGTATGTTTGGGTGCTGCACAACAAATGTGGGAACAGTATTCCAGGACAGGTCGGATCTGTGCCTCATAGGACATAAGCAGCTGACTGGAAGTGGAATAGGTCCTGGCCCGAAACAGAAAACCAAGTTTTTGGGATGCACTTTTAGCAATTGATCTCACGTGATTTTCACAAGGGAGGTTATTGCTAATAGTAATACCAAGCATCAAAATGGATGCCTTCAAAGGTATGGATACTCCTGAGAAGCAAAAACTAAGAAAGTTAGCCTCATGAGGATTCCAGGACACTCTGATATCCCGAGAAACGGGACTGACTGGGATTGGTCCAGGAACGACACCTATTGGACCAGAATGAATATTGGGAATACAGAGGGTCCCTTGATACATGGTGGGACACACCAGGAATGCGACAATCAAAGCTTCATATGAAGGACTTCAATGACTAAGGGTCTGTCGCTCAACAAAAGTGATCTCAAGATGGTTATTGGGCCTCAACAGGCACCTGGAGTTCATAGGAATCAAAGATGATCCCATCTGCAGATCGTGGTCGGAGGACAATGAAACATTATCGCACATACTCACTGAATGGTTTGCGCTGTTAGTGCATCAGAGGAAAGCTGCTTCTGGGAGCATTGTTCTGCACTTGAAGGATGTGAACGTGGTTCAGCTAAGGGATCTACTGAATTTCGTCAAAGAAATTGGCATGCGCAGCTGATTCACAGGTCATGTGAGCACACAACTGAAGAGGTCTGAGTGCAAGGGTCTACGAACCCTTGCCCACCTGTGCAGAGGAGAAGAAGAACAAGGAGAATGAATAATAACGCTCTCCGCGCAGACAGCAGGTTATATCCAACTAAGTGAACAGCACCACATACAATTTGTTGCAGATGTGAGTAATAGAATAGCAATCAAGGTATACCTAATAAATATTGCGAATATGAGCAGCTGTTCAAATAATCTGAATTGACGCATCTCAAAAACTATCTGATAACTGTTTACCATTTATAATTATAATTGAGAAATATTCAAGTGAGATTATTATCAACTGATGTACATACATGGAATTTTACCTTCTCAAAAACCTAATTATCTCTCCAGTAGACTGGCATCTTTTTTCAACATCAACAAATTTGCAACAACCAACAGTAAAGTACTCGTAATCCCCAAACATCGCACTTCAATATTTACTCGAAGCTTCTTGTATAACACAGCAAAATGTAACAATACCCTGCCCAATGAATTCAGGTCTTACAATTTGCTGAACTCTGAAAAAAGATTGAAACTACGTCTCCTCGAAAGATGACTTGAGAGACCTGAATATATATGTGTTCGGATAGGCTTCCGCGGTCAGAAATTTGAAAACTAGGAGTTCGGGTTGAATCGCCTCTAGACTCTGTAGATGTTCGACGTTCCTGCACCGATTTTGGAGTCATTTTCAAGAACTGCAAAATAGAAATAATGAGATGATAGGAAAATATAGGGAGTGATTTTTCACTGAGGTCTCAATTTGCCTACTACTTAGTTAATATCACGAAAGGTATGTGACATGACGCCGGGGTCTCAATCTGCTCACTCCCCCGATCACGTCACTGGTTCTCTCTAATGTCTCGATCTGCCTAGTCCTTCGAGAGAACTGAGAGAATATAAAAGCGACCTGATTGAGTGTAAAATAGAGTTTTATCTTCAAAGAGATGATTTTGAATGGTTTTCAAGAACTCGTAAAAGCTGAGTTCCATTTGGGATTGAAGAATTCAGGGTTAGTTTCAACTAAAAGTGATCGACTTCCTATGTTGTTCTTTCATGAATGATAGATCCTTGGGTTGACATCAAATCGTGAAAATTTCATTATTCAATCTTTTGAATGGATGATATGTTTCACTGGAATAGATGATCTGAAGAATACATATACTGTGACACCCGGTTTAGGTTGACACATCATCCCAATTCTTAAGAACGTAAATACAAGTTTCAAATTACGGATCATCTGATTCTGCATTCTGAATTCTTTATCTTTGTAGCTTTTATCTCAATAACAAATGTACACAACATGATCTTATAGGCATTGAAACAATGTTGTTTCATTTCAGCGCCTAATCAATAGTTGACTCGTCCACATTTTAATCACCTGTGGAAACAAAGGATAATGAACAGGAGCGAAGGAGATTAATCGAACCGCAGAATACACAGAAATATACAGATGAACCAGAATGGCGTGGTCCGTTGTTTTGTGCGATGCGGTTTTGTTTCCAGTTCGAGCACCTAGCGCGAGTTTCTCCCATTGTTTCTCTCTTGTTTCGGCTGACGAAATTCATTGTTGGATCAGATGGATCATCCGCATGTAGGATTCTGAACTGAATAATGTTTTCTAAGTGTATTGTAGAAATGGAGATTCATGTGCTGAAATAACTCACTATGTTTTTTTATCTCTTGGAGCGCACGAAAGGAAATTTCAATAATGTTCGAATAACATCGTGCGTACCTAGGAAGGATAGAGGGAAGAGGTAGGTGTTGGATTTTTTTTTACCATCGGGGTTATGAGTTCTAGGAAGAACATTCCATTGGCAAAGAATTTCGAAGATTTGTCGCTCTTCAGACGAACGAGTTTAGGCATAGTGTTGTTCGACAGATTTCAAGTATGACAACAATAGGATGTGCTGACTGGGCCTCTCGAGTTCGTCTGACTGACATTGCTAGTGAAGGCATGATAACAGAGATTTCTGAAGAACATTTCCCGTGAAAGTATCAATGGGAAAGTGACAGGTGCCGACTTTTCTACGGCGAATGACTCTTTCTTCTATATCTCAAGGTAAGTGATAATATGTATCTACCTATAATATATGAATGGAAAGAACGCTGAAATGCATTGTGCATATAGTGTATGTTCATATTTGGAACTGCCATAATATGCGATTCATTGAAGTTCAGTACATTACTCTCTTTGATTTAATGCGTCACGAAAATGTTTGTACTCAAGTCTGACGACTGGATCATGGTAACTGGAAGTGCGAAATTTCAATATGAATTACCATTGATGTATAGGTTGCTGGTTGTAGACTGTGTTGATTTCTTCATGAAACTCTAGACGTATTTCATGTATAATAACATCCTATACTCATCTCCAACTGTTTCAGAAATAATAACACAGGAATGTCTTCAGTTCACTCAACCATCATTTCTGCACTAACTGTAACCGATGTTGACTGCACGAGTTCCTTGACAATCATGTGCTCTCGCTTCTTTCCTCCGACTGATCTACTGCGCATCCAATTGTCAGAAGCCAAGCTGGAATGGTCAAGCTGTACATAGTTCACATATCAAAAGCACGTATTCTTATACTGCCTGTTAAATTCTTCTGTTTGCTTTCAATATACATTCCTGAACAAATTGTGATGTATGTATTGTGATTTCAACACAAATGAAATTATGGCTCCACTACACGGCAGTTGCTCGTTAGTCGTAGATATGGTCGTGGATTTCAACAAAACATAGATCCTATTGTTCTCAATCAAGTAACATAAAATATAGGTAAATTGTGGGCGCCACCCAGTTCAATCTTGGAAGGAATAGGATGGGACAAAGCAGAAATATCAACAGTACGGTAGATCTTCTTTGACCATGCTTCGATAAGTGAATTTTATTAGTAATATAAACTCACAATCATCATATATGATTATAATATTCAAATCTGAGCTCGAATCTGACCCAACACATGTAGAAGAAGTTCTCTGAATGGTGATAATCTCAAAATATTACTCAAATTGGATCTGTTACCAAAAATCATCTTATGGATAATTGCAACAGTTCTTGATTTCTAAGAACTCAAGAGTAAATAATACTGTGAGAATTCGTTGGTACAGATGTATACTAAAATGAGTAATACTTCAATCTCAAGTTCAGCGTCGCTCGCTGTGGCTTCAAAAGGAAATAGAAGGTGAATATTTGGTCTGCAGGTGTGATATGAATTTTGTTAAATATGACCACGTTACATGGAATGAACCATTAGAGATGATAATCCCTCTCTCACAAAGTAGAAGGTATAGGATGGCAGATAATGATTTTTTATTAAAGTACTTAACATAAATCAAAAGTTGACGTCCATCTTCTCATCAGGTTGGTGGCAAAATTATGTGAAATTGAACTCACAGCACAGATCATTCCTAAAAGTGTAACGTGGCTTCCACCAAAACATTCAGCATCCATCACGGAAACACCAAATTCGGAGGAACTGATCTCAGTATCTTCAGCAAAAATATTTCTCAGGAACAGGAACGAAACCTGAATATATTATCGCATCATCAGCAATAGTGGTCGAAATGCAAGTGTCCGAACGTTGTTTAAACTAAACCTTGTTCACCATCATGGCGTCGTGATTGATAACGACACGACTGTACCAGACATGGCGGTGTACCAAGGAAGACTGAAAAGAGATCATCATGATGCATGTGTTTCAGATGTATTTCTTCATTGTCAATGAGATGAATTTAAATACATTTCATTGCAGATAATTTTAATACAATGTTGAAAACTCATTTGACCGACTGCATTCATGGTTGTGAGTGAATTTACTGATTGAAATTTCTTAGTGAATTTCCAACTTGAAGTAGATGTTTCATCAAGTTTTCCCATCGATGAAAATGTTTACAAATTTGATCGAATCTGATCATGAATGAACATCTTACATAGTCAAAATGGGTGAAATTTCAACTCAATTGGGCGTGGACCGGAATTCAGACATGGTTACGAGGACTCATAGTGAAATTTCTTGTTCTGTGTACTTGCCTGAAGGTGCAGATTGGCCTTCATGCGATTTTCATTCAAAATTCAAGAGCACGAACTTTTTGTGGCATTACAACAATTTGCCCTCAGAGAGTGCAAGAGACTCGTCTTTCTTTCTGGTGGTACTCTAACATTTATTTCAAAAGCCCTGTTCACATCAGGCCGCTCGCTCACAGGACATTTCGGAAACCGTAACAGGTGCCCAGTGTGGTATAAGTGGTGCTTCGCCTTGAAGAGCTTGCTGAGTTCGTTACTGGCAATATATAGTTAGGATTCACGCTGTCTCACACCTGTTCGCTAATACTATTTGTTCTCAAAATGAACATAACCCCATGAAGGAAGGATTGTTCGAAACCAAAAACACATCTGATGAAATCTTTAACATATTACAGGTGGGTGCGGTTCATTATGATTATCATTGGGTGTTGAAACCGATATGGTTAGTCCCAAAGTCGTTCCTAAGTAGTACTCTTAGCGATCAAGTTTCTGACAACAATGCATTCACTAGTGGACCGTTACAAAATAATGGGAAAACAAATTATTCCAGTCATAATACAATATCATGAGGTGAGAATACACTTATTCAAAAACCAGAAATAATCAAAAAATAATGATCTGTTAGCTCGACGATAGAATTTACAAGTGACTTAATTTCCACTCCTATCGGCAGTCCCCAAAGGCTGCCTTCGCATTTTTTTTTATCGCTTGGAGCGCACGAGAGGGAATCCCTATAATGTTCAAAGAACATCGTGCGTTCCTAGGGAGGATAGAAACAGGAGGTAGGTATTGGAAATTTTTTTGAACTCTTGGAGATTATATGTTGTTGGGAATACTTCCACAGGCAATGAATTCCAGAGCCTAGCCGTTCTATGGATGAAGGAGTCTTGGTAAAGTGCTGTTCGACATCTTTCGAGGTTGACAACGAAAGGATGTGCTGACTGGGCTTGTCTAGTTCGTCTGATTGGTATTGCTAGTGAAGGGATGATAGCAGAGATTTCCGAAGAACATTTCCCGTGGAAGTATCGATGGAAAAGTGAAAGGTCGCCGACCTTTCTACGGTGTTCTAATGATGTCAAAGAGTGGGTGAGTGTGGCGTCACCCACCAGGCGAATGGCTCTTCTCTGGATGGAATCTAAGAGCATCAGCGTATGCATTATTCATTTCATCATCAGATCTGTCCAAAGAAGGGCAATTCGTCTCGTGGGTGGTGCCTCGCTCACAAACTCACTCACTCCTCTGGAACACCCAAGAAAAGTTGGCGATCTGGCTATATTTTATAGATATTTCCATGGAAGATGCCCTTCTGAAATATCAACAATTGTTCCTCCCTTGGCAGTCTTCGCGAAATTAACCAATCGAGTTGAGGCTTCGCACCCCTTCGTCGTCACTTTGCAGATCTGCAGAACATCTCTTTCCGTTGTTCTCAAAACATTACAGAATATATCTTTTCGTGGGAACCAGAACATTAAAAAAATGCTATTATAATAATTGTATCGATCCTTCGCAACTCATGCTGTGAAGGTGACTTATCCGTGCCCAAGATTGGCTCGCCTAATTTCCAGAACTAGCTCGATAGTAGGTACTTTGAACAAATATCCGATGTATTCTCAATCGCAATTAATCTCTCCGTCGTCGGTGGTTATCTTCGAGTCATCCATTGAGTCAGTGGGCCAGGTATGTACAAAGGATAAGGAACGAGCCGAGCAAACTCATCTTGTTTGCGCAGCGAGTCGGAAATTAATAATTTGGGGAAGAGGCAGAATACGACCCGGGAGTTGCCTATAATGTGCGCATCACATTTCATTTATATTCACGACATACGTGTTCCATATTATAGCAACCTTTGAGGTCTTGAGATGTCTGATATCTAATTCTGCAGTCGGAGCTAATTCCATCATCGATATATGCACACTACTATGCAATGATTTCCATCTCGAATACAAGTTCATGCATGTGTATGAATACTAATAGTAGTGAAATCCTAGAACTGCATCAACATTGTTTCCACTATTTTTGTTCATTAATAAACATCACTTCCTGACTAGAAAAATGAACCTCATTTATGAACTTTTGTGATTGACAATTCATTCACGATTGTAGTAATTGACCACTGCTATACTGCAACTAAATAAGTGTACAACATTCAAGGGGTTGATTCCTCATCGGAAATAAGATAAAATCTTTCATATAAAGAAACTTCATTGGAGCATCCTATGTTAAGATACAGCTCCTTGAAGGAGTAAATAAAATTTGTTTAACAATTTTTTTTTACAAGCACTAAAACAGTTACAGTATTGGAATTGACCTGACATTTTGTACTACCAAAAAGACACTTAACCAGTAATTAATTTGGTTTACCCCAAGCTTTAATTCCTTTAATCATTTAACGCAGGTAGTAACTACAAAATGACAATGAATCCAGTTCGCATTTATGACGATGTATCGAAAAATATTTTTTGCTGCAACTGGTTTATTTTGAGCAAGTAATTCAAGGGTCATTTTTTGTTCAGAATGAAACAGGCTATTGGAAATG
This sequence comes from Phaedon cochleariae, assembly GCA_918026855.4. NCBI lineage: Eukaryota > Metazoa > Arthropoda > Insecta > Coleoptera > Chrysomelidae > Phaedon > Phaedon cochleariae. The sequence continues at coordinate 65,877,003 of OU896709.1, read as the reverse complement.
AATTTTTAAATGGTAAACAAATGATAAGACAAAAAGTTACATTGGAAATAAAATTTAAGGGTTGCGTTTTCCACCCCTTACAACCATAGGGTGAACCAAATAAACTATTGGCTAGTGTCTTTTTGGTAGTAGAAAATGTCAGGTTGATTTCAATACTGTAATTTTATGTACCCCCTTCAAGGGGTTGTATCTTAACATGGGATGCGCCAATGAAGTTGCTTTATATGAAAGATCCCTTTTATTTTTCGATGAGGCTTCGCCCCCTCAAATGTTTTACACTCATTTAGGTACACCCTGTATCCAGTAGTGATACTATTAGTACTTCAAATCATCATATATATAATAACAAAAAGTTTTAGTTCAACACATGATATATTATGTTGAACTGACATGATTCGTAATTGTGCAGGAAGTATATTTGAAATTATACAAGCCCATCATCACCAAGTATTAGCTGAGCTTATCCTTGGGCGGTATGAGGATATTGAGATCATATTCTCAGCATATTCTCACAATGTGGCTTCAATATGCTGAGCTTTAGCAATGTATATGTTTTTTGCCAAGAGTAGTATACCATACTACAGATATGCTTGAATCATATTGTCTGAATATTTCCGGGTATTCCAGCATATGCCTTCATTGCCGATAAAGCATATGATATATGAATGTTGATATACTCTTCACAGGGTTGGTTTCGTCAAAGTGAGCCCCAATTTTTTTTTTCTTGGTTTTCTACTCATTCAGAAAGATTTGATACTGATCATTTCAACATAGTGTCGCAACTACTAGATTGTCAGAACAAAATGGCGTCTGGAAATACTATGTCAAAATTTGTCCAGCTTGAAAAGCATTGTAAATACTGCAAAAAGAAAGTGATAAATTCTGAAAATTGCATTGTCTGTCAGGCAGCATTTCATCCTAGTTGTGCAGTGCAGTCAAAGTTGCAGAACGTCAGTGGAGAAATTGTTTGCTGCAAACAGCGTGACAAAAGTGAGGTTAAGACACCAAAAACATGTGAAATGTTTCTCGGCGAGGAAGATACGATGAAAAATACGCTGAAAACAGTGCTGAAAGAGTTTTTTGATCCCATAAAACTTGACTGGGAAAGCAGAATGCATGAACTCAAAGCAAGTGTTGAATCTTTGAAGAATGGACTCGAACGACAAAACAAGATAAGTGAAGAAATAATTAATAATCTAAAGACCCTAAGTGAAGAAAACAGAGAACTCAGAATACGTGTGGAGAAGCTGGAGAGTGAAATGGACCCTGAAACAATAATAAACGAAATGTTAGAACGACAGAATAGAGCTTCAAATGTCATTCTTTTTAACGTAAATGAGGTGAATGAAGCCAACAGCAGAGCTAGGATTGAAAGTGAGAAAATGGCCCTAAAAGAAATTATAAACAATGTTGAAAATTTTGGTGATGAGAATTTCAAATTCCAGAGGTTAGGAAAATTTAGTCAACAAAAAACTCGCCCTGTAAAAATTTGCTTTGAAAATAAAGTTACTGCTATTAGATTTCTGAAGGAAAAGCAAAAAATTATACAAAAAATACCAAGCATCCGCATATATGCTGATCAAACAAAGAAACAAAGGGAGCACTTTATTCAGATTAAAGGTAAATTAGAGGAACTGAAACAAGCAGGACACACCAACAAAACAATAAGGTACATAAACAACATACCAACAATTGTCGAACAAACCAGAAATTTTCAGTAGCTTATCCTAATATTCAGTACCATACAGACATTATATACATTAATGCACAGAGTTTTATTGCCCATAAGGATCAAATTATTGAAGAACTTATCTGTTATAATCCAAAGATACTACTGCTAAGTGAAACCCGGACAACGGAAGATTTTGAAGAAGTTGAACTGAATATAAAAAATTACAATGTCATAAGATGTGATTCAAATAGCCGCCATACAGGTGGAGTGCTCATGTATGTAAGACAGGGTATTATCGTAACGAACACTAAAATAACTAGTGAGGAGTATAACTATTGGTGTGTTTTTGCAAATGTACAGATAGGTAATAACAAAATAAACTTAGGCGTTGTATATCATTCTCCTAATGGTAACCATGGAAAATTTATAAATGATTTCGAAGAAATATGCGATAAGATTACCACAAAAAGTCAACGTCTGGTTATTGTGGGTGACTTTAATTTTGATTATTTGGTCAATAACTTTTATAGAGATAAAATTCAAGGTACAATAATGAAATATGGTTTGGAACAAATCATAAACGAACCAACTAGATGTACACCAACAAGTGAAACACTGATCGATTATGTAATTACCAATGACCCAAATATTTTTGCCAAAGTACACAAAGTTCCAAAAATTACTGATCACGAGACAATAACTATTAACATTAGAAGTAACAACAGACCAGCAAATGTAAATTCAAAAATGTACAGAAAATATAATATAGATAATTTTCACATGATAAACTTGAGACTGATTGATTGCAGCTGGCCAACAAATTGCATAGATGTAAACACTATTTTTGATGAAATGTCAAAAAATTTCAAAAAAGTTGTTGATGAAATTTGCCCAGTAAAAACATTTGAAAATAGTAGAAATAGCCTACCATGGTACGATAAAGAAATTCATATAAAGGCAAAAAATCGTGATAATGCTTATAAAAACTTTAGACAGTGTACTAGAAATGTTGAGGAAAAACAAAACCTTTGGAATATCTACAAAATTTATAGAAATGAAGTTAATAACAGTCTTAGATTGAAAAGGAAACAGTATTACGAAAATGCAATTGATTCCCATTATGGTGATTCTAAACAAATGTGGAAAACGCTAAAACAGCTGATTCGAAATGAAAATCTTGCATTTACAAACCCAGTCATAAAATTTGAATTTAGTGATAGAGTAGTGATTGCGAAATCAGAAAATGATATTGCTAACTGTTTCAATGAATATTTCATATCGAGTGTAGGTGATATAATAGATACCATAAATAATCATGAGGAATGGTCTGCCATTCATCTCCCAGAAATAAAAACTAATCTTGAAAACTTTAATAAAATAAGCATAAATGAACTCAAAAATATAATATCTACTTTGGAAAATAAAGGTAATATACATGATGTTATGAACGGTCAAGTAATAAAAAATACCTTTGACACTTGTGGTTTTCACATATTAAATCTTATTAACACATCCTTTTCAACAGGAATATTTCCAAATGAGCTGAAAACATCCATTATAATACCCATTCCAAAAGTAAAAAATTCTAATGATGCAATGAATTTCAGACCAATCAACACGTTACTAGATATTGAGAAAGTGATTGAAAGAGCAGCATATAACCAACTCATTGAACACATAAATATTAATAATATCTTCTTAGGAAACCAGTCAGGTTTTCGAAGTAAACATTCTTGTGAAACAGCCTTACAACTGACTGTTACAAGTTGGAACCAATTGGTGGATAAAGGAAAGTATATCGTGGCAGTGTTCATTGATCTGAAACGAGCATTTGAAACAATAGATAGAGGAGTTCTATTGCAGAAATTAAAATCATATGGAATTAAATCAACTGCTTGGAAATGGTTGGAAAGCTACCTGACTGATAGAAAGCAGATTGTGAAAATAAATAACCATTTCTCTACTACAAGACAGATAAATATAGGTGTCCCACAAGGGAGTGTTATTGGACCACTGCTATTCATACTATACATGAATGACATCAACTGCTCTGTTAATTGTGAATTTATTAATCTTTATGCAGATGATACTCTGTTGGCAGTTAGTGGTGACTGTGTGGAGACCTCTGTTCAAAAAATGAATGACGAATTAATTAAACTTGAAAAATACTTGAAAAGAAATAAGTTGAAACTTAATGTACAGAAAACAAAAGCTATGATAATTTCCAATTACAATAGGACAAAAAATATAGATAAAGATAACATAACTTTAATTATTGAAAATAAACAAATAGAAATTGTAAAACAATTCAAGTACCTTGGGGTTGTATTGGATGAAAATTTAACATACAAAGAACACTTTATAACAATTCAGAAAAAAATTTCTAAAAAACTCTTTTTCTTCTCAAGAATATCTGCTCAGATATCAATGAAAGCAAGATTGACAGTTTTTAATAGTATCATTCAACCGCATTTCGATTATTGTTCTACAATATTATTTCTATTAGACAGTAACAGTAAAGCTTCTCTTCAAAAACTTCAGAATCGTGGGATGAGATTAATCCTAAAATGTAATAGATATACCCCTATAACCTATATGCTAGAGACTTTACAGTGGCAATCAGTAACCAAAAGGTTGACTTTCGCAACAATGATCTTCATTTTTAAAATTGTCAAAGGTTTGATGCCAACTTATTTCAAACAGTTCATCAAGTTCAATCATGAGGTCCACGAACACTTTACTAGAAGTGCAAACAATTTTCATGTTGATCGATCTAATACCAGTAAAGGTATGAACTCATTATTTGTACGAGGTCTAGTTGAATATAATTCCATTCCAAATGAAATTAAAGCATGTGATACACTTGTAGCTTTTAAGAAAAAACTGTCAAAATATCTGTGATTTGTTATGAATGTAGTTGTATTTTATTTTATTATAAATGTATCATCTGAACTTGAAGTAGTTATTGTATTGTGTTGATATCTGTAGTTCTCAGATTCACTTCGTATATTGTTAACTGTATGTTATTCTAAATTTATACATGAAGTCTTTTATTTTATTGTGTTTTTTGTTATAGTATTTATTTATTAAGCTTCTATTGTATAAGTTAAATTATGTATTGTGAATATTAGGATTTCCTATTCAAATAAATTACTTACTTACTAATATATCTTCAACTTCACAATGACTACAGAAATATATGTATTGTCTGAATGGAATGGGCTGTATATATTTCGATAGATGAGAATCTTTCATATTTGTATCGTTATTCATATGAAATCAGGATGATATCGAGAATTCAAATCTATCAAAAATATACAGCATATTCCATTTTGAAAATATATTTTTTTTATGTAAGCTGTATTGATCATCGATCCGTGATAAATCGATCATCTAGCGTGGTACATATCCGTGAGCTAATTGCCATTTCAGTTATGTGAGTAGAAAAATTCAGTTGATTCACAAGACTCCCGAGAAATCTAGAGCAGAGGATTAGAATATGATTAATAATTCGGAGAACAAGATATCCTTCGTACGATAACCACTTCTCTCTCTTTTACGGCTATTCGCAAATAATAATTATCAAACCATCTCATGTTACCTAGTAACTATATAATAAATCCCAAATGTAGGGACCAACTGAATAATATCAGATTTCATGAAATCCATATATGAATTCCTTATCAGGTTACCCAATTATATTCATCCCTATCGAACATATTGTATTGAAATGTATCTCGAGGGAGCATATAAAACTGTAATACCCTCGCCATATTCAGTTTCACGAAATAATAATTTTCCAGTTTCCTGATAGCAAACCAAGATATGAATATTAGTGCCGTTAATACGTGTCTGAGTGCAGGTGTATGGAAATATCGAGCCAGTTTCAGAATTAAATGGCACTTCTAGGTCATGAACAAATGTAGGGAATTGAATATAAGTATATCTCTCATTATGAATTCACTTTAGCTTCAGATAATTTCACGATCGTTCAATTTACTATGACAAGAGCAAGATTGTAGATTGTAGATTGTAGATGGGTCGTATAGGCTGGGAGACCTCTCGATCACTGCGACCTAGAAGATCTATTGTGATTACCCCTATCTAGTTTTGGTCCTCTAACCTTAGACTTCTGATGTAGCATACGATTTTCCTGATGGTTGAATTTTCCACTTCAGCAGGGGTGAGATAGACCTGTTCTAGGTGGTTCAGCCTTTGGCGGACTAATACTTCACATGAGCGAAGTATGTGTTTCACGGTTTCGGTCGCATTGTTACAAAAGCGGCAAGTGTCAGTCTCCGCCAGGCCCATCTTTTTGAGGCGGTACCTCAGACTGTGATAAGCTTTAGCTCTGATTTGCTGAGGCTGAGTAGCTCTTCGGCTCGGTTCTGCGAATGGTTGATGAACCTTTTCGCTTGTCGTTGATCTGGAGTTGCTCTCCAGTAGGAGGACTTTTCAATGTCTTCCCATTTCCCGAGTTCTCCCTTTTGGTGACATCTGCTTATCCCACAAAAGGGCTCAGGACCAAAAAGTGCAGATGCTGCACCTTTTTTTGTAAGGCGATCAGCTGCCTCATTTCCTTTGACTCCTTCATGCCCTGGAACCCACATGAGTGTGAATTTGTTGCCCTTTTCCAGTTACATGAGTGTTTCAAAGTAGTCCCATGTAATCTTTGATGTGAATACGAATGATTTTAGGGCTTTCAGTGCGGCTTGGCTGTCTGAGCAGATATATACCCCTTAGACCTTTGCTCAGGCACTTCTGGGCGCGAAGGTTGATGGCATGTATTTCAGCTTGGAAGATAGTGGGGGAGTGACCTAAGGCTTTAAATAACCTACATCCGGGTACATATACACCCGCGCCTACCCCTTCTTCCATTTTCGAACCATCGGTGTACCAAACAAGGGACCCTCTGTCCAGCTGAGGCTCAGCGGAACCGTACCTAGGGCGGCTCTTCATAACCACTTCAAAGGTATGATCGAAACTGAGCCTGGCTGGCATTATGTCCGATGGTTTGGTTGCAGATTCCATTTGTACTTTTTGTAGAATGACCATGTGACCAGTGACATCACCTCGCATCACCTGGTCTGGCCAATTCAGTGGAGTTCAGTCTGTATGATGACAAGAGCAAACTACATAGCACATCAGTGGCGAAAGAAGATTCTTCTTATTCCTCTCTGCACGAATGGGCAAGTGATTAGACCGTTTCACTCAGGACCCATCAGTCGGGCCCATTGTGCACCCACATGCCAATATCTTTGACGAATTTCATCAGCTTTCTCAGCTGAAGCAGTTTCACATCCTGCTGTATAATGCGATGAGTCCTCCAAGCACCATCTGCAGATATGAGATCATCTCCGATCCCTATGAGCTCCAGATGCCTGTTGAGGTGGTCGTGTCCAGTTGGGAGGCCAACTATCATCTTGGGATATTTTCTGTGATAGGTGATAGGATAGCCATCTTGAAGGTTCTTTCATATGGAACTTTGATTGTCACTTCCCTGGTGTGTCCTGTCATGTTCTAAGAAACTACATCTATTGCAATTCATTCATAAAGGACATAGTCATACTATTGGGTATTCGCAGTATCAGTTCAAATCAAATGGAAACAAAGTGAAGAACAAAACAATACGAACAACATCAATAAAAATATTCTTAATAAATGTATATTTTTCATACATTCCTCGTTACATATACTGTCACAAACTGTAGGCGGGGGTTGCCTAAGTTGTGTTCTAGATCCTTTAGAGAATGAACTTCAAAAGTGGTAATAATAAATAATACTCAAAAGGGTTTCGAAACAACACATATACACACATTTATTCTTGGAAATGAATAACAATAAATAAAACTTAACTTACCCTATATGTACAAATTTAAGAGGCATTTCTGGGAGCCTGAGGAAGGGCATCTTCTGTTCTGCCCGAACTCCGAAGATTCGGGCACTGTGGCAACTTTACAGACTTACAATCGGTAGAACTTTGACTACCCTAACTCGTATAACGAAAACAGAGCTAGTGCTCGAACTGGCAGTCCAACTCGCAGTCGAACCGGTAGTCGAACTGTCGAACCCGCTTCCTTACGTCTTTTAAATAGTTGTCTTTATTTTCGGAAACGTGACAGTAAGGAAATCAGGTCGATAGTCCAGGTTCGTTGAAGTCATTGTCACGCCTGTGTTTATGTTCAACTATAGAAAAAAGAGTTCGTTCACGATTCGAAAATTTTGGAATTAATAAACAAAGACGCGACCGTTCAATGACTTCGAACCTTGTATGAATTTGAATGAATGAATGAAAAATAACCCTATTTGTGACATGCCCCTCCTCTGAAAACGACGGCCCCCGTCGTTAAAAAATGGTCAGATGGGTACTCCTATAGCACTACGTACTAACCTATCATCATACAAATCTAATAATGAAAAAAACTCCTATCCTTAACATAAATCATTCTTCAAAAAAAAAATTACTGGGAATTACTGAAAATTTCTGAGAATTCCTATAAAAAAAAACCTATCTAAAAACTGTCCATATAGTACAACTTAAATTTGTGAGTTCATCCACACACTTCACTGTCTTTAGGCACTCCAAACTGTAGTCTCTGGGTTTCATCTCGGCTCTTCTGGCATCTGGCTTCATTACTGTCGATTAACTGACACGACAAGTCAGCTATTGTTAATCAGCCTGGCTTGGCTAACTAACCTAGGACGGACTTCCTGGCATGGCGTCGACGGCCCGGAGGTATGCTGAACATCTGAGTTGGCTAAATACCATGGTCCGGTAACGTCTTCCCTGATTTCCTCTAATGACCGAGTTTGGTTTGCCCTGAGGATGCTATCCAGCGGCTGTAGAGATGCCATCTCTCCATCAATCGTTGCATGGCTCTCTGTATTCATCACTGCCGTTCGTTGCTGTTAAAACAACGGTCCATTATTGCTGGCAAGGTATGGTTACGATAGCCCTTCTTGTTAGTTGCAGTGGTACCCTTAACGGTTGCCCTTCGGGATGTCGTCAGCCTATTCATGCCTCCTGCTGTTGTTGATGCCAGAACTGTGCGTCCACTTCTTGTACGATGAAACCCATCAGTGCCTTTGTGTGTGCGATCACATGAAAACAAACAGAAAATATATGGCAGTAAAAATCTTATATTACAATATATATAAAAAAACTTTATATTGTGATACCCATCTGACTCATTATAATAAATAAAATTAAACCGATTAACGTACCGCGTGACTATTTCTATTATTATTTTGAAACTACCTTATTGGATTTATTATGCCGGTATCGAGGTGACCGCTTTTATTTTACTCGAATATTGACATTGACCGTTACATGTCATTGTCACTGACCCCAGTGCATGCATCACTCGGTTAAACTGTTAACCTCTTTCATTAACCCATCGATAATCCTAATACTCATTTTTTTTTCCTCATTATATTGTTTTTTCCCTTTAATTTTTCCATAATAAAATCTTCCAGATAACGTATTGAAATTTGTCTTACTTAAAAATGCCGCTTCCATTTATATATCATTATTTTCCTATCGTTGAACTTGAACCTCATGTATGTGTTATGATACCTGATATCATAACAATCGCGAACTCGAAACTCGGATATTATTTATAAGCAAAACTGTTTCGGATGGTGATTCGAACTAGATAAACATAATGACAACCCATTTCTTATGTCTTGTTTCCCTGCTAATTATTATTATTAATATTATTATTATTTTTTGAACTGAATTTTGGTTTTTCAAATATGAAAAACATTCACCATTTAAATTTTTTCCCAATTTGGATTTGCTGAAATACTTCTGTTTCATAAGCGAATGTCATTTAATCGGAATGACTGCCTTCCAAGAAATACCTTGATTTGTATTCCTAGATTTTGACTTCCTAATATGTTAGCTATTCTGAATATTTTGGTATATCAAATACCTACACTTATAGTGTGAGTAAAATTGAATAATAACAAAGTGTGTATTAATTGGTGGCCTCATTTCGATTTTGTTAACAATAACAAATTCGTTCGAATGCAAATATCTATTAGAAATATGAACTAACCCAAGACTGTAAATTTATAATATATGAATCGCGAGTTTCTGCCATTAGCTTGATGAAACAGTGACGTAGGCATTTTATTTTTCCGGAGGGGAAATAATACTTGCCTAGAATTTCTTATCTCTCGTTCCATGATATTGTCAAATTGTCATCTCGTCATCTCGGTCGTCTTGTTGTTAGCACCAGTAAGCTTCCTGGTTTTGCTTATCGTTCTTCATAACAATAGGTTCTGCTCAGTTTCGGTTCATGATGGCTTCTTTTTAGAACTCCTTCTTTCTTCATGCATTTCTTGCCCTTAAACATACTCAACAAAAAAACGATTAATACATGTTCGATTACTAAATGGACAACGATTTCCTCTGGAAATAAGACAATTACTTTTGGAAACATGCTCATCTTGCGTTAACTATTATCGATATCGGCTCCCTATTTTCTACCAATGTGATTCTGATTCTCTGATACCCATTTTCTTCACAATATGTACTTCCTTTGGTACCAAAATAATATTCACTTTGCGTGCTATCTTCATATGTGCATCTGTGTCAGATCTGCTTCAGAGTCCATCCTCCCTGCTCTAATTATTGAAACGTTTGTCTAATATCCTAATTTTTCGATATAGCTCAAATATCCCTACAATGTAGAACATTTTCCGGGAGTTCGCGCTCGAGTTCGCGTGATGAAACCCTTGAGCTCACTTGACGTTTGGTCGGCCAACCTTTGCACATCATAGCACACCTTCTATCGTACAAACTATCCATGTACCTCAAAAACTTCAATACTTCATAAATTTACTATAACATCAATAACTTCATAATATCACATAAAACTCTGTTTTTCTCGCTATACAATTCGACTACTCCGGACCATTTCCTGAAACAACTACTCCCCTGGCTATTTGCCTCGACAGGTATTGAATGATACAGGGTGATGGTGCGGTATCCACAGTGACTCTTGCACTGATCAAGTCGTCAGCGAAAATATCTTTTGACTCATTTGGTCAACAACTTAATAACCTCTCTGGGTTCAATAAAACACTCACTTTTATATCATCATCTAGCTAGTGCCCGTTTTGGGTCTTATCATAGCACAGTATCCCAATATACTGCATATACATTGTCATCAGCGACAATCAAAAACCTTTTTCATATTATTTTCCAGCCGATACTTCAATAACTTGAGATTTTTATCACGAAATTTATCCCGAGCATGTTTCCTAATGAAAAAGATACTAAAATCACTCAAAACTGTTCAAGTTATCTAACAATACGAAAGTACGATAAAAATTAAATTTCTTCGTTATCTGATTCTTGATTTTCCTCCTCCTCAATTGTTTCAGACATATCAATTTCGGTTACTTCTGGGGTCCACGGGTCATTATACGATAAAATTATTCTAATTTGGTTAATTAAATTCCACTATCGATACACCTCCATTTACCTCGAATATTTTATACTTATATGAATTTGAAATATCAAAATATCTATTTATTCTCCCTTTGAACTCTATATTTGACAAATAATGCCCCAAAATCTTCAAGTCAATAATGTTTCCGTCAATTTATACCCATATTCAGTCTTCAAGTAATGATTATCATGAAAATTGTCATTAAAACTCAATTATTATTCAAGCAGACATTTAAAAACCTTAAAAGTAAATAATGATATATAACATTAAGTGAGAAAAAATGTGTGTTTCTTCATAAAACAATATAATTCTTGTTCATTCTCCAAGGATCGTTCATACAAATGCTTTGCGTAAATTTTGAACCATAAAGCTTGGCATGCGTTGTAAATTCAGAGAAAAAAAAAATAGAATACCTATATATACCATTATTGAATTTCGTCATAAGTGATTACATTCTGCATTGAGTAATGAACAAATCGTGGAAAAATTATTTAGGGACATCCTTTTAAGTATCATCAGCAACAAATATTCCAGGATTCCCTCAAAGTTCCAGTTGCCTATTCCGCGACACTGGATGCTACACGTGTGAATTGTGCACCTCATATTTCTTCATATGGTCACTTTCACATATCTCGATCAACATAACAAAAACTCAATAATCAATAAAAATTCTCAATTACCTTCTATAATCATCAAAAATTCTCAGCACTCATCAATAATCTCTTTTTTCCACGCACAAGATCAAAATTACTCCTCTAAACAACATGTAAATCACCTTATGACATTTAAATTCTCGAAATATAGCACATTTCTATCAACTAATATTTTCTCTATGTTTTTCAATAAGCCACAAATAACTAAAAACGAAATTATATTATTCACTTAGTTTTTGTATGGGTACAGATGGTTTTAGCATGCCTATCTGTGTGCACTACCAGGAACGCCCAATTTGAAGATCAAACCGAGGCAGTCCAGTTTTAGCATGCTGGACCGTTCGCAAATCCTGGCCAGATGCCCCATATAAAAACACATTTTTATATTCAATACTTGAAATAATAAAAACTGTTTTACTGAAATATTTCTTGACTTCAATGAAATGAAAATAATCTAATTGAAATAACAAAAGAACATGAGATTTTGAAATGTGAAGTTGGTTATGAAGAACCAACCTCGGGAACGAGCCATTGGCGCCTCCACCATGTCACAAACTGTAGGCGGGGGTTGCCTAAGTTGTGTTCTAGATCCTTTAGAGAATGAACTTCAAAAGTGGTAATAATAAATAATACTCAAAAGGGTTTCGAAACAACACATATACACACATTTATTCTTGGAAATGAATAACAATAAATAAAACTTAACTTACCCTATATGTACAAATTTAAGAGGCATTTCTGGGAGCCTGAGGAAGGGCATCTTCTGTTCTGCCCGAACTCCGAAGATTCGGGCACTGTGGCAACTTTACAGACTTACAATCGGTAGAACTTTGACTACCCTAACTCGTATAACGAAAACAGAGCTAGTGCTCGAACTGGCAGTCCAACTCGCAGTCGAACCGGTAGTCGAACTGTCGAACCCGCTTCCTTACGTCTTTTAAATAGTTGTCTTTATTTTCGGAAACGTGACAGTAAGGAAATCAGGTCGATAGTCCAGGTTCGTTGAAGTCATTGTCACGCCTGTGTTTATGTTCAACTATAGAAAAAAGAGTTCGTTCACGATTCGAAAATTTTGGAATTAATAAACAAAGACGCGACCGTTCAATGACTTCGAACCTTGTATGAATTTGAATGAATGAATGAAAAATAACCCTATTTGTGACAATACAAAAATATAATGAAATGTCATTCATAACACAAAATTTGTGAAGCCTGTTACTACACGTCAACATTATTCAAATAAGTTAAGCTAGTCTGTCTGACTTCTCGTTTCTCAGAAATAAGATTGAAAATTACACATCAAGCTATGAGAAAACTGTTGTGATGAAAATCATTATCATTTTATTCATCCACTTTTCTACATTGATTGTTGCAATTTTGGCTAAAAGAAAACATAATTGTACAACTTTGAAAATGTTGAACCCACTTAACTAATTCTTCCCGATATTGAAGATCAACACGATCATATACGATTTCATCATTTTCTGATAATTTGTCTTGATTTTCACACTAGAGATTGATCGAATTCACTCTAAGGATTCCAGCTCTATCAAGTTACTATACAACAATGTTCTTATACAATACAGATTTTCGATATTGACAGAATTCAATCCATATTTATTTTTGATTGATCATTGAAATCATATAATAATTGTGGATGCTGTTTTGGACTTTGTCTGTTTGTATCCTAAAGTTGTTAAATAAATAAATAAATAAACAGATATATTGGAGTTGTGAAGTTGAGAACAAGAAATACGACTATTTCGATAAAGATTTTTTAGAGAAATAACAATATTGTTACTGTAGAAATACCTCATCATCGTGTCAGTAGTAGATGCAATTCCTAAATTATCTTTGGAGAAGTATTTAAAGATGCTGAATTGAAAAGAAATAGAGTGAGAATTATCAATGTTTCCATTTGCATATTTGTAAATGTTCTTCTTTGCGATTTTTATTATTCTTTTCTAATGAATTACAGATGCAGTGCGTATGTGATGAAATATCATTGAGGCCTATAAGGCCTCATGTTGATCGATGAATATAAAAATTCGATATTGTCTTATACAATTCAGTACATATTTGAATCAACATGTGGTTAATATCGTCACATCTAATTTCTTCATTGTATTTTCCTGATCAAACCTACTCTGAACTGTTTTAATCATGAGTAGTCTTTCAGACCTAATATGAAATATGACGTGTGACGACAAATGTTTATTGATCTAATAATATGGCTAGTGGGTTCATTCATTAGTGTTCCACGATAACCATATGATACGGAGTATTCAAATTCCTGAAATGATTGACCTAATTTCGGTATATTGAATTCATTACTCGTTTAATAGACTATTATACAACTATTATTATACGTCCAACGTATTGATCTAGTGTTCGATAATGATTGGATTATTTATATAAACAGGGGCGCATAATGATTGGGCATTAGCATCTATAGATTTGATGGAGGCTAATGAAAATAATGAAATTTTATAGCAAAACATCAACAACGTCTGTTTATAGCTCTGGCGTTAAAATGACTACTCCATTTATGGTTCGCAATTAGATTCAATACATATACTAGCTTTCGGATATGTATAATGAAATGTAAAATAAATCACTTTTTGTATAGCAGGGAAAAACGCATTAATCATGATATACTCGAATGATTACATAACCTAGAAGATTTCAATAAATCAACTGCAGCAAATATTCAAGAGGCCATCATGATATACAATGATTTGTTTTTTTTATGTCTTGGAGCGCACGCAATCACATATAATGTTTTCTGAAGAAATTTGAACCTTGGTAAAAATACAAAAACTCATGCATGTGAAATTTAAAGAATTAATAGTATAGCTATGATGAATCAAGAAACCAGAAAAAGGTGAGGCTGTCGAGAAATACTGAGACACCAGATACCAGGTATATCAGGATCATGGGCTGGGAAAAACGATCTACCATAGTCACTCGTGCACTCTTCTTCGAGTATAATCGAAATCCTATATATTACCAACAAGTGTCCTGATCAAATACAGCAGGAACATTGTTTCAGAAATATTGTTTTTCCTACTTCAAGTACCTTATTTTCTCACCGTTGGTGAAAATTTTCTTGTCACAATCAACTTTTGAAGAAAACTATCTACCTTGCCGAGTTTTCTCAGTGTGAAATGGATGTTCTGGAGATACTCCCAAAGCTTTGCCGTTCTGTCGACGAACGAGTTCTGTCAGAGATTTGTTTCACATCTATCAAGGTTGACGACAAGTGGATAAGCTGACTGGGCTTGTCGAGTTCGTCTACCTGGATTCTTTAGTGGGAAGCTGAAGAAAATTATGGAAGAGTATCGCTGATAAATAAACCTAGTGAGTATATAGCGGAATTGGTGAAAATGGTGATACCAGCAGTTGTTGTATAAGACAAACTGAGTTCCGCTTTTCTGGAGAAGATACAAAAAAGGTGACATTGAATTCAACTAGGTTTGATTCTCGCAAGATCTTCATTGACAGCGTTGACCTGCTTGCGTCGTGAGTTCTTAGTGCCCTAGGGAGAAATAGGAATTCTGGAAGAGAACGCAGTATGGAGTGAACTATCATCTACGAAGCTGTGGATGAGGCAATTGGTCCTCCACCCAGAGAAATAGTCGGAGAAATAATACCAAACGTTTAGTAAATATGCGCCAGTCACTACATTTACCAACAAGCAACAACATTTTATCATACTATACTATTATAAGTATCATACTATTTTGTAGTGATGATATTTGATAATATGGTATAGCATTATACAATTTTGTAGCGGTGTCATTAGATGGATGTAGTGACTGGCATCTATTTTACTGAACGTTCAGTATTCACTACCGACTATTTGTTCAGCATTGTGGAATGGTATCAGACGATGCTCCGTCCACCGCTACATAAAGCGATCTAACTGGAAGAAGAAGATATTCGATGATAAAACAACGGTTGGAATCGTGAGAATAACGTTACTGGTTGGAAACTCTTACCTTCAAATTTGATTGAAACAATCATGAAATTAACACGTTATTTAGACGTTTGATTTGCAACACTTCATTAAATTTTGTTGATCTACAGCCACTATTGAACATCGAAGCAGAACGTTGATACTTTCAAGGTATTATTGTTTATTTCAACGATTGAAATTCACATATTTATAACTTCAGGTAGACTTGATACGTCGTCCAATCGTGAACTGATAACGTTGAAAATACGTGAAATATCACTCATTCAACAACGTCTATTATTATGTGAAGAAGAATTGATTTATATCAAATGAGTAGCTGTAATCATGTTTGTGTACTCATTAAAATTAACGTGTATGTAAGCGACAGCATTTTTGCGTCATTTCAACCAACTGGGATAGTTCTTGAAGAAATCCTTGGTGCCAAACACGGTCGATTGCTCTTGATATATCAAATGCCACAGCAAGAAGTTCCCCATGTTTTTCTGATTGAGCTTGCCATGTATGGGTGACGTAGGCTAGTAGATCTCCAGTTGATTTCCGATGGCTAAAACCATATAGTCTATCATCGATGATTTCTGTGCCCTTTAGATATTTGACAAGCCCAATGTCGCGATGGCCTCCTCTATTACTTTGGTTGACGATCGACATATCCTCGTCTGCTCATCAAATTGAAATTATACTATGAAAAGCTGGATTGTTTTTGATTCCACCTTCCTTCTGAGGTTTTCACACTATACTGTGGAAGTATTCTGGTCTGCCGCTTTCGGCGGATAACAAAACCAACAAGAAAGCATTATTGGGTGTGATAAAATACACTCTCCGAGACAGATAAGCAGGAAGGAGACGCTCATAAATAATGCAAACGTTTTGTATCCCTCGCGGATTTCGTGTTGCGACTAGATATTCACGGTAAAAATTCGACTTACCTACCCTTGAAGCCTTCGGAATGTTATCACCGGAACGAGAAGTGGAGTTAGTTGTCTGGATCAAAGATCGTTGATCCTCAATATTCTCTGTGGGCGAGGGATATTGAGAAAGTAACTGAGAAATAACCTGAAGGTTAACTAACTAATCTCACGTTAGGAATGAATCACTTTCCACCTCGGTGTGTAATATTTACTATCTCACAGTTCAATGATGAGGAGGTGACGAAAATCAGGATTGTTCAAATCTAACAATATCACAAATCTAACAATCCAGAGAAATTTTTAATGAATTGATGCTGCAGCACAGGATATCTATTCTATTTAGACTACATAATATCAATCTGTAGTAGGAGTCCATGGGTATCTCAAACTGAAGATAGTTAATGAAGTAGTAGTGAAACTCCCAGTCATCTCTATAGTGATTATTCAATCAAAATCTAGACGAGTCTTGTAGTAGGACATGTTTCGAAAATATCATTATATGAGTTAGATCTAATAATACATTAATTCCACAATGAATGAAGTATTGCAATGAATGAATGGGAATTACAATTGAGTAAAGAACATCATCTGATGGGAGATATTATCAATTGAATAATTAGTTGGAAAAACTGAGGAAAACTGAAGAAACGAGATATTTTGGTGAACCTCAACTCCCATAAATCGAACCATTTATATTATTGATTTACGAACATACAAAAAGGTCCTTTCCTCAATACCCTACAGACTCTTGAAATCAACTCTACGTTGAAGAATCTGAAAGTAAACTTGGTGTTCTCAAGTTGAGTTCACCTTCAATTTCACTGTTGGTGGTTGTCAGCCAAACATCGGATGCCATTGCAGTTACTGGAGTTTTGTAACATGCCATGTATTGGTGGACGGAGTATCGTCTGATACCATTGCCACTAATTCTGGCGTTCCACAAGGATCCATTTTGACATCAACATTGTTTCTATTCATATCAACGGGAACAACCACTTGCCCAATCCAGATCTTTGCAGTACTCTCCGCAATGCGTTCTCTTCTAGATTTTCAATTTCTTCCCAAGAAACTGATAACTATCGATAAAGGCAGGCCAACGATGTCAATAAAGATATTTCGGAAATAACAGCCTGTGGAATCAACAACCTACCTGAATTCAACGTCACCAAAACTCAAGTCTGTGTTTTTTGTAGAGAAGTGGAACTCAGCTTGCCTGATATAACATTGTCTGGTATTCCCAGTGCCACTAAGACCACAATACTCCGTGATGAAAAAATTATTTCCGATCCATCGCAAAAGCGGCTTCACAAGAACTTGGATTCTTGTTGAATGCGGGAATCTACTTCACACCTCAACAGCTTCTCATGATCTATACAAAGCACAGATACGGCCTTCAATCATACAATGATGCCCCTATATTCCATCCAGAGAAAAACCATTCGCCTGGTGGGTGATGCCACACTCACTAACTCTTCGACCTCATTAAAACACTATAGAAAAGTCGGTTACCATTCGCGTGGATACTTCCACGGGAAATGTTCGTCAGAAATCCTTGCTATCAGTCCATCACTAGCAATACCACTCAGCACATATCTTCGCCCTTAACCTTGAGAGATGTCGAACAACACTCTACCAAAACTCGTTCATCTATAGAACGTCGAAACTTTGGGATTTCTCGTCAGTGGAAGTATTCCCAAGAACTCATAACCTCCAAAAATGTCGATACATACCTTCTCTTTCTATCCTCCCTTGGTACGCACGATGTTCCACGAACATTATAGGAAGTTTTCTGCACTCCAAGAGATCAGGAGTTTCACACAGCGCACTCATGTCACCTCTGTCTGGATGTCAGTAATCAACATCGTTTGGCAACTGTCTCTGTCAAATGAACTGTAATCTGTAATAATCTCACTTTCAATCGTGCAGCTGATGGGACCATGGTTGAATTCATGATCGATAATATAATTCGTTCGATTCGAGGGTTGTTTGGGGCTACCCTATTTACATTTTTCAGCTTATACAATTGATCACTCAACTTCTTCATCCGTTGATATTTTCTACTGAGATTAAAATCAAATTTTTTTCATTTTCATGTATGTTATTACTTCAATGTATTTTCGCTGATTTTCCATTACTTCATCTGAGCTGATGATAAACCTGTATACCGGGTGTAACTGGATGATGGTACACCCCTTTTTTCTCCTTCAGTTTCAGAGATAAGTAATTGAACTATGGAATGACCCTTCAACTTGATAAATGTCACGTTTTGACAAGAATATGTTTCATTTTTCACTTTCGGTTTTACCGGAAGTGGTAATAACTTTCGATTTTCAAATGGAACACCCTGTATATCATTGCATTTTCGAATTCCGTATCTGTTCCAATGATACCACATAAGTGACTGTTCAAACATCATTTTTGATGTTAATTCCATTTTTCATTTTGCATCTAAATGTGCCATGACTATTTTCTCTGAGTTTGATGTACTCATATCGACAGGTTTGATGCTACGAAAAATGGAATCTTGTCAAAAATGTCAAATTTCTTGATTCATATCCAGATTAAGTTTATCAAAATAGTTTGGTGTACCATGATTCTGGTACACCCAGTATAGATCCGGAACATGTCCTACTTTTAATTGATTCTTCAAGATTATGATTGAATAGTTTTGAAGATGACTGGGAGTTTTACTACTTTTCTATTGCTATTGCTATTGACTATAGCTATTGCTATTGCGATTGCTTTTTCACCTTAAGCATAATAAAGAATTATCAGGTATTCATAATGTTGAGAATTCATGTCCTAATACCAAATTATATATCTTTTCAGCCTTGTGGTATATTTCGTTCGTCTTAGCGATGAGATTGCTGAGCTGCCAATCGGTCCCAAACAAGATGGGTGCAAGATATGAATGTAATGAATTTCACTTAGGGCGTTCTGTTCACGATGGAACGAGAACAGAAAAGGAATTCTTCACGAATTCCCAGCAACAAATCCATAGCAGCAGCAGAGTAATTCGTTTCTGAAGGATATCCCCTGACATCTGAGATTTATGAGAACTGTATATTGCCGACGTTCTTTCTCTCATCGAGGTCAAAAAGTGTATGGTCTCTTAAAATAATTATTGTGAAGCGAAAATACTCATGATGAAAAATCATACGATTTTATTCATTTTCAGTTCCAGATATCGTTGAATTCTTCGATGTTTGTTCAGTTGAAAAACACATTATTGAAAATATGATATCGAACTATTCCGAATAGTTTTTATGAATTCAATAACTTCGTATTTGAATATCAGATCTGTACGTATCAATGATCAGGAAATGTACATACTTGAGTGATAATGATGGATATGAATATTTTACTCATCACATATTCTGATCAATCACAAGCCACAGACAAGGTGAGCTCATCGCGAAAACATTAGCTGTCTAAAGTCTGTATGTAACCATGGATAGCGAAACAAAGTCATTCAGTTTGGCATGAAATAATCATGGCTGCATATGTACTCGTCAGAATGAATCACTCATTCATGATGAATGCTATTTTTATGCTCCGTGAACGTGAAATAGTCTTGCATAATACCACTCTGTTCTGAATATCTCCTTATATATCGGTGTTTCATTGTACAGCAATACCACTCGTTCTGACGGACTTGTGGTGTTGCTCGGCAACATGATTTCGTGAATAATGAAGCGACATAATTTTCTCGTGCAGGAATTCATTACATCGTGATATTACTTATGATACCATGGTGATTATAATGGGCCTTGATCATGATAATAAAAAGGTGATTCGATTATAGATACTTTTCAAATTCTAATTTTTGAAATAATCGAATAGACTGGAAGGAACTAACAATTTCATGCCGGTTTGTACAGGGTGATCAGTTACGGGTAGCGAGCGGTCATATCTCATGAGATATTGGTCGTATAGATTCGAGAAAAAAAATCGTGGTGAAAGTCACCAAGAGAAATTGATGGAAATTATTTTCGAGTTTGTCAAACGTCCGGTAGAGGGCGTAACAAGCAACACCAAGTAGAAAAATGGGATTTTTATAGAATTTTGTCTATTGGAAGTATATCGATGATATCATTTTTATATTTACTGACCATTGCCCTACATTTTTTGTATAAAACGTTTTGTTCTATCTATCAAAATAAAGCGGTGGGTGAAGTTCAATTGTTTTTTTAAACGAACCAAGATTTCTCTTGATTAGTTCGACCGATTCCAGCAAACTTAGGCTCATATGAAAGAGCATAATTTGCCCTAGAAAACGCTCATTTGGTTTTGAATTTTTGACTTTTGCTGTCGCCGCTAGATGGCGTTAACTGAAGTGTTAGCAAATTTTTGAGTTTTTTTCCAAGAAAACAAATGTAATAGATATTAATTTCCATATGTTTGAAAAGAGGATAAATTTCTTTATGATTTGATCAAAATAATTTATCATCTACCTTTTCAACGTTGATATTGACCAAAATATAATTCTTTTACATTAAAAAATGGCGAGCCACTGTTTTTTATCAAAATGAAAATCATTTTTCCAATCTCATATTAGTTGCTAACAAAAAAAATCTCTTGACTTTTTTTCGTTAGACAAACAGTTTTGGATTGGAAAAATAAAATAGGTTTACATGGGGCGCCCATATCTCGAAACACTAATTTACAGTATGTAAACCTATTTTATTTTTCCAATCTAGAACCGTTTGTCTAACGAAAGAAAGTCATGAGGTTCTTTTTGTAAGCAACTAATAAGAGATTACAAAAATGATAATCATTTTGATGAAAAACAGTAGCGTGTCATTTTTTAATGTAATAAAATTATATTGTGGTCAATATCAACGGTTCAAGAAATGAAGAGGATGAATTATTTCTATTAAATTATAGGAAAATTTATTCTCTTTCCAAACAATATAGAAATCAATATACCATAACATTTGTGTTTTTGGAAAAAAAATCAAAAATTTGCTAACACTTCAGTTAACGCCATCTAGCGGCGACAGCAAAAGTCAAAAATTCGAAACCAAATAAGCGTTCCGTAGGGAAAATTATGTTTTCTTCTATATAAGCCCAAGTTTGCTAAAATCGGTCGAAATAAACTGGAGAAATCTTGGTTTGTTTGAAAAAACAATTGAACTTGCCTCACCGCTTCATTTTGATAGATAGAACAAAACGTTTCAGACAAAAAATGTAGGAAAATGATCAGGTAATATTCAAATGATATCATCGATATACTCTTTCATAAAAAAAAAACTATGAAAATCCCAGTTTTCCACATGTTGTTGGTTGTTACGCCCTCTACCGGACGTTTGACAAACTCGGAAATAATTTCCAGCAATATCTCTTGGCGACTTTATTCACGATTTTTTTTCTCAAATCGATACGACCAATATCTCATGAGATATAGCCGCTCGCTACCCTTAACTGATCACCCTGTACATATGAAAAAAAATCAACATGTTTCCAATTTCTATAAAAACGTTCAAACAATGATATTGTATATGCAATCGTATATTCAATCACATGTATAAGGCTCCATGAAGTGAAGTCATATGGAATCACATTGTATAATATTCATGTACGTTATGGTATAGTGGATTCCCTTAGAATCTCCAACACATTATATCTGATGTATTTTTTTGTTGACTTCAATTCATCAGGATATACTTTCCATAGATTCTTGCGCCAGAATATCTCATTCAGTTTTTTCCTTACATCTCCTCCGTATCCTTTGCAAGCTCGTTCTTTTTTGAAACTTTATTGGATTTCCATGAAAAGTAGATCCTGAACCTCCATTAGGACTAAACATTAGACGGGCTCGATGGCAGAATAACATTAAACGTGTCTTGAAAAGCTACGAGGAGCAGTATCCTTTATGCTGCGAGGTGTGAAACCCAATTCAGCGCTGTCAAAGGATTTTATATCCTCTATATACAGTTATCGACCAAACTCAGGACATCGAGATAACTCTTTTATCATAGTTATCACGTTCATCATGTTTGTGGAATCAAATGTGTTTGAAGAACAAGAAAGAAATCGCATATTTCATCAATGAATGATACTTGTAGATAATTTTGATTGAATGAATAATCCTTGAACCAATTCAAATGAGAGTCATTTGATTTGATCCTACAGATTCCTGAACATTTGTGATTGTATGATTTTTCATTTCATTGTGTGACACTCTTTCATCTCATGAATATGGAAGTTAAGGAAATAGTTACCTTCTATCGTGAAATAATAACTTTTTTAACAAGTTCGCGTAATTCGCTAGACAACAGCTTTTGATAATTAGTGATATATCTATTGTGTGTACCGTTTGAAGCATTATGTAGGTGAGTTTATTGCGGAAGTCAGCATGCCCATGGTGTTTGGCCTCTAGGTTTCAGACCTTTCTAGGAAATGAGCCAAAAATACTTCTTTCCTATTTGGTCTTTCAACTTTTTTACTATTGCACCATTCAATAAATCCCGTGTAGTGCTTCTCGAGAATTACACTAACTTATTTGTGTTTTGTTTGATATGACAACAATTGTTTTCCACATCCGATCAATTGAGGGCTATAGGAGGATTTATATAACAATCAATTATTATTTTTCATTTCGATTGACATGACAACAATAATTGTTTTTCACATCAGATCAATCCAAGTCTATTATAATATATATGGGCATTTTCATAACAATCAATTCCTAATTCTCAATATTTCCTCATTTCAACAATGAATAGTGCCATTTGATGGATGTTTCTAATCGAACAAGCTGGAACTTTCATATTCCATCACCAACCACTTATATTTTGCGATAATATATCATAATTATTTCCGCACTATAATAGTGTAGTGAAAAATATTCCGTACCAATTTGGACAAAATTTTCCCGCACTGTTGCGGAAAAATGATACTTCCAAAAGTACATTGCGTGCGGGTATAGGGTGAATCAAGCACGTTTGTAGAAAATAGCCAGAACTCGCAACACATTGTTACATAAAATACGTTTCCTAACTAGTTAGTTTTTTTGATTTTGATGGAAGAAATTGCTGGAACAGAAATAATACTGAGTACTGAATTCAGTAAGCAACTTGACTTCGCCCGTCACTTTGAAGTATCCGTCAAACAATAATGTGGTCACAAACCAGGCAAAAATTTCACAAAATTAACTCGTTTGATAATACCATCACTGGAAGATGTCTAATTCGAGTTCAGATTTCGTTCCATTATGCATTATTAATAATTTTTCCTACCTTGGTGTATAAATAAATAAATAAATTCTTGTTGTCTATATCAATCATTTTATTTCGTAACTGATACTCAAAACTCCCGTCAGTGTTGAACAGTTTCGAATGACATATGTCAAAATTAGAGAGAAATCGATCAAGGAAGCAAACTCCTAGATTTCCGTTATTTTTAACAATATGTAGAATTTGGTTGCTGCATTGGGGCCATTTCACTCGAATATCACAAGGTGATCCATAGGAGAGTGAAGAATCACAAATTCACTTTTTTTGTTTTTTTTCAGTAACATCCTCACTATTTTTGTGTGCGGATTTGGTAATCATTCAACCATTTTGAGGATATCTTCAATAATGCTGCAAGTGCTAGGGCCCATCAGTGATTCTCAATATCAGAAAATGATGTAATAGTAGAGTGCCAAACGAACCGTAAGTCGCTTAGATCAAAAGTTGGTGGGAAATCGGAGGTAAAAAGCTGTGACATGGCTAGAATTGTTACCTACCATCTCCAGATCATGGATCTACTTGTCGTCAAAAAATCGTCCTGTGCGTTTGGGGGGTAGGGGGTAATTTATAAAAAAATATGGATTTTTTTTTTATTCGTAGAAAATATTGATGGGTTCCAGAACTTCCACCCTGTCGAATCTTGATTTCGTGTGACAAGTAGAACAAATTATAGAAAATTTTGAAATGCACCAATTACATTACGATATATGAGAAAATCATATTTCAAACGGCTATAACTCGAAACTTGTAAATTTTCGTTAAATTGCTTTTCATATACCTCGCATTATCTCAGTAACTTCAAGGTTTATCAAAAAAATACTTGAAATAATGTCGATGCGCCTATGTTTCAAGATGCGAATGGTTCTTCGATTTTAAAAATCGAAGCATAAATAGGGAAGATATTGGGAAAATCATAATCCAATGCAGGTAGTACGAAGGACGGCGACTCGCCGCTTTCATACCCCGATTCTCCCCGCAACGCCCGCAGCCGTCCTAGTACGATCACCGTAAATATGAAATACTGAGTGTTACAGGATAGTACGATCTTGGAATTCACGGGAGAAATGGAATTGATCGCTATTTTCCAAGTCAACAGACATTTATTTTAACTTGCTGTTTGATTGGAAGTACCCTCCATTTATTTTATGAATGATTCTATCTCGAAAGTACATTTATTATCCATCAGAGTGAAATGTCAACCATCTCATTTATTAACAAATTGACAAATATTGAAACAAAACATGATGCATATAATATTGAAATAAAAATAAGATATCCTTGTGGAAACTTGAAAAAAACATTATTTGATACCTATCGAATTGCGAAGTTGTAAATACACGTGTCGTATTCTTATAGATATTAGAATCACCCAGTATCCTAGACTATTCGATATATGTCAATAGTTCATGACATACGATAATAAGTTTTTTCAATAAATGTGTCAAGTTACATTACAAGCCCTTCTAATATATCCCAGTTCTATACAATAATTGGCGACGATAGTGAAAAATAAGATTCAAGATTGAAATGGACGCAAATCAATTCAAGGAGCTGATGTTAGCGCTACAGGACCAACAGCAAGTATTACTGACTCAACTTGCCAATCAATTTCGATCGGAACAACGTTCTGAAGTTCCAATTTCCTATTTGTTCTATACAATAACACGTAAATACGAAACAGTGTCGACAAGAACACAAAGCTACGATAATTTTTTTCCATCATGTCTCTTGATGAATCATTATTCCCAAACCAACGTGTTTCGGTGTGAGTTTTTTGAATTTCGAATCAGCGAGTATTATACCTTGACATCAGATACTGAACACCTTTGAATCAACTGAATCAACTTTATCGTGTAAAAGGCAACTAATTTAAAAAAAGTGTTTTTGGTATCATATCCTTGTAAGCCGCGACATCCATATTTTCGAGTTGTTTATACTCTGGAATATCTCTCATATCTTGATAAATATCTCAAAAAAAATTCAATTTGTGTATCTGGGTCATATCTGATACATATACAAAGTCAGGGGAATTATCTTCTGTAATTTCACTTTGTTCTTTATATGTGTATGAATCAGATGAGTTCTTGTCACTCTTGGAATCACAAATTACGACTCATTAAAACGTTTTGATTCATTTGATAATTTCTATTTCCTTGTAGTGCTTTCTGATTTCTTCGATGAATTCATTTTACTTGATTTTTCTAGATTTTCTCTCCTCGTTCCTCTAGACGTTTCGGGAACGAATCTGCTCCCGTTCCCAACATAAAAATGCGAAACATTTTTCTTCGGAAGTTGCATTTTCATGTTGGAAACGGGAACAGATTCGTTGCCGAACCGTCCAAAGAAACGAGGAGAGAAAATCCCAAAAAATCAAGTAAAATTAATGTTACACTTTCTCGATTAACCTATACAGACAGTAATCTTCGATAGAGATTTTCCTACCAGTTTTGCCACCAAGTTCGGCATATTTTTGATATAAACAGTTGAAAGTATACCCTTTTTCATTAGAAAATCTGTACCATCTATTAATTTTATCAGATTATCAAATTCTTTGTCATGTGTGGTATGACAACTTTATTCTCACTCAGTGATCCTCTATAATGTTTCCAATTCGATACAAAGCATTGGTTATGATACTTGACTTCCATGGCAATTAACAATGTTGGTAGTCAATACTAGGTCAAAACTTGACTCTTATTAGAACGTTTTTGGTAGAAAATTCTTTTAGACACATCAAAAATACCTTCACATCAATTTCACTATAGAAAGCGTTTTATTCCTGACATTATTGTCTCCAGTTTTCAATATTCCTGTGCCAGAAGATCAATCGACCTTTATTTTGATTGAAAATATCATCAATTCTCTGGAGTTCCATATCGATTTGCCTCGCATAGTTTTTTCCGAGGTTTTTTCTTATATTCATACAACTTTCAAATGTTTTTATCGATAATTCTGTACAACGAAGGAGTTGACCATCCTTTCCACAAATGAAACATTTTCTCGATGATTCTGTACTCTGCTGGAAAGGAATCTTCAACTTCAAGACATATTCAAGATCAGTGTCTGAATTGCTAGTACTTTCCATCTTTTATCTAGGGAAACATATATCTTATGGTAAATTTACAATAATAGATTTCGTTAACTAATCAATACTTATTTAATTATTGGAACAGAGCACACAGTACCAAATATCGAATAATTAATTCACAATGTCACCATTAAATTCAATGGTCAACGCCTCAATGTTGATGTGTATAACGAAAGCGTATGGAACCACGATAGCCGCGGGTATTGCGGGGAGAATAGGGGTACGATTGCGGCGAAACGCGATCGTCCGTGGTACCTGCATTGCATTATGATTTTCTCAATATCTTCCTTATTTATGCTTCGATTTTCAAAATCGAAGAACCATTCGCATCTTGAAACATAGGCGCATCGACATTATTCGAAGTATTTTTTTGATAAACGTTGTAGTTACTGAGAGAACGAGAATTTACAAGTTTTGAGTTCTAGGCGTTTGAAATATGATTCTCTCATATATCGTAATGTAATTAGTAAATTTCAAAATTTTCTATAATTTGTTCTACTTGTCACACGAAATCAAGATTCAACAGGGTGGAAGTTCTGAAACCCATAAATATTTTTCACGAATAAAAAAAATCCATATTTTTTTATAAATTACCCCCTACCCCCCAAACGCACAGGACGATTTTTTGGCGACAAGTGGATCCATGATCTGGAGATGGTAGGTAACAATTCTAGCCATGTCACAGCTTTTTACCTCCGATTTCCCACGGGGTGAACGATAGGATTCGATTGGCACTCTACTATAACATCTGTAGATATTTTTCGTAATTTCCAGAAACAATCATATTTCTAATGTGAAAACTCCACAAACGATAAGATTTCCACAAAATTCTCAAACACACGACATGTTTCGCTAACACAGTAGCTTCGTCAGGTGATATACTGGTACAATGAACTAAACTAACGTTGGCTTGCTTAACTTTCATATATCTTACTTTCCTAACCTGAAGGATTAGTTACCTGTGGACAGGTACGATAAACCTCCATTTTCGGAAATTAGGCACAATATCTACATTAAATTACAGTATACCGGATTAACTTGAAAGAGTTGATATCAAATACATATTATTACTCACTAAGAAAACAAATTCAACAGTGGTGAACTATTGAGGTCTAATTGATCATTAAGTGAAATGTCAAAATTTTTGAGTTTGTTGATTTTTAATGATTCAAAATGATTGAGTTGCAGTCCTTTATCTTCTACGTGCAGAATTTCGAAATTTTCATCAAAACTATGGATTTCTTCTACTATATGGTTAGCGTATGTTGAATTTGTTTTCTTTTTCATGAAATTCATCTAGAGTTCATGAATGCCCGGATTTAACGTACGACCTGTCTGACCTATATATATATATACCTTAGGACAAGATCCACTTTTGAGTTTGTATACCCCTGATTTTTCGAATTTAGAAGTTTTGTCTTTATTATTCTTGATAAACCGTCCCAACGTGTTATCTGTTCTTTATGCCACTTTTAAGTCCTGTTTATGTAGAAATGAAGCTAATTTCTCAGTTGATGATCCGAAATAGCTTATAGTTCTATAATTTCGATTATTATTCTTGATGGTAGGATAAACTTCTTGAATAGCTTTATGATGAAGTTTTTTAGAAAGAATACTGTCTATCAAATTAACGTTGTATTCGTTGTTGACTGCAATCTGTTTTGAGATATATGAGTCCTTTATTGAAATTTACTTCCGAAAGAGAGACATTCACTAGCCTGTGTATCATACTATTATATGCTGCAGTTTTATGTTGATAAAGGTGTGTTGAACTACTATGGATAGTGATATCAGTGTGGGAAGGTTGAGGGAAAATTAAAAAATCATGTTTATCGTTAATTTTACTTATTGTCAAATCTAAGAAATTGATTGAATTTTCAGTCTCTATTTCTATTGTGAATTCAATGTTTGGATGAATAGTAATTATATATTGATGGAGATAGTCTAATTGTCTATTGGTTCCTTTAAAGCATACTACACAGTAAAAAACCGCTTCGAGTGAAATCCGTAGAGTATGTTTTTAGAGTTGAAATACTCTGACAAACTCACTCTAATACTGCAATCAACTCTATTACTACACTTCTCGCAGATTATCTCCTTCGAAACTGATTCTAGATTGAATTTTCACTATTCTCGTATTGAATTCACTCTATATTCCTGAAATTTCAATAAAATATCAATTCAGATAACTCAATTCACAAACAATTGAAACTGAATTCATACTAGTGTTTACTGACACTAGTGAACTTGAATATTCCTCTGTTGTCGATTGAATTGACACTCTATCATTGTTCAATTCAATCTATATACGATGAAATATCAATCTATACAGTTTCAGATCGTTCAGTCTACTAGATAGTGAAATAAGTAATACAGATTATAGTGTCGAAGATATAATGATCATGATATTAGCT
Organism: Phaedon cochleariae; assembly: GCA_918026855.4. NCBI lineage: Eukaryota > Metazoa > Arthropoda > Insecta > Coleoptera > Chrysomelidae > Phaedon > Phaedon cochleariae. The sequence goes on along the minus strand of OU896709.1, from coordinate 65,847,593 downwards.
TCAAGTAGCTTGTTTACTATACCCGCGTAGTGAGAAATTTTTTTCAACATTGAGTTTGAATGTATTTCCGTATACATATCTCATAGTTATTTTCCGTCTTTTCCGTTTCGAATTATTATTTCGAACGATTTATGAAACAGATATAGGTTAAATAATTAGTCTAGTGGGACTCGAGTCATTTTTCAAATATCAAACGATTAAAATATTATAAAGTCACACTACTTCTCATCCGTCAATTCTCGCCACTGCATAAAGGTGGCGCTGCAGAGACTTCGCCGCTGAACGTCTGTCGGAGGCCTATAAATACTGTGACATGTGGAAGAATGGTTAATTTAACTTGGATGAAATCTCAACAGGAAGTAGTGACTAGTTTACTCAACTAGTGTACTATATCAATCTGAAATGATGAATAAATGATAATTCCTTATTAGCACCTGAACAAATAGTAGTGTCAATTTGAACAATGCAGGAGCAATTTGACATCCACGTAGAGTAAATAATTCAATCAATTTCCGGTGGATCCGACACTGTTCATAGTGTGGAATCTACTCTCTACTATTGTATTACAATAACTCTAAACTTTTGTGACTATGTAATATTCGGTTATTGAATTTCACTCTAGAGTGATGATATTGACACTAGCTTGGGTCTTGAGTGGAATATTCACTCTCGTAATTGTTTCTTTCAACTCTATTTTTGTGTTTATTCAATATATTTAGAGAAATAAATAGAGTAAGTTTCAATGTGCTTGCATTGAAAATTTACACTAATTGAATTGAAAAAATCACACTATAATATACTAAACCATAGAGTTAAATCATTTACTCTAAAGCTTAGTGGTCTTCCTGGGAACAGGTATAGTGTTGAATTTCACTCTATTTTTTTTACTGTGTATAACGTCATCTACGTATCTATTCCAATACAAACATTGTTTTATTAATGAATGTTTATGTATTATCCGCTCCAAGTTTTCCATGAAGATTTCAGCAAGTAACTGGCTCAGTGGATTTCCCATAATCAACCCTTTTGTTCACCACTGTTGAATATGTTTCATTAGTAAGTAATAATATGTATTTAAAATCAACTCTTTCAAGTTAATCTGGTATACCCGTAATTTAATGTAGATATTGTACCTTATTTCCGAAAATGGAGGTTTATCGTACCTGTCCACAGGTAAATAATCCTGCAGGTTGGGAAAGTGAGATATATGAAAGTTACGCAAGCCAACGTTAGTTTAGTTCATTGTACCAGTATATCACCTGACGACCCAGATAGCACGGGACGTCCCGAAGACGTCCATTTTAGGTCCATTTTTGGTCTGAACGTCCAGGACCTTTTATGGACGTTTTTAAGACGTCCATTATTGGACATACTCCGGACGTCCAGAAAAAGACGTCTTTAAAACGTCCAATTTACAGACTCTCACGGTATATCAGTTTAAATTGATATAAGTAGGTAGGTATATATAAATTTTGAAATTAGATTTATTGAATTGAATATGGACATGAATAATGTCAAAAAATATATTATATATCAGCTGTATCAATAAATTGAATTTCATTTTATTATTAATATTATGAATTTGAAATATTTATGATCTTAACTGATTTGTACCAACTTATATAGTTATGTTGAATCATATTCCTTCAATCACATAATACCTATACAGTTTGACCATTCTTAAACCCACGCTTTTATAATAAGATTTGATTGAATCACTGAATATGTAAAGCAACCGTAGAACGCATGCGTGCTCAGCGTTGCCAGACTTACTATTTTAGCAGTAGATCTACTTTTTTTGTCTCCGTTCTACTGTTCAACTATTCAAGGCAATGGTCTGATTGGTCAAGTTTTGATATGAAGTAACTACCCAATATGCAACAATGAAAAATTAATGGGACATCACAGTAAGAAGATGTATGATGAAAATATACTGCAACTATCATATTCAGTCTGATTAGTGAAAATTAGCTTTTATTTCCAATCTGGTTGCGGTTTTCAGAAATTTTATTTTTTTTTTCATTATTTTTTGTTATTCTTCGTTCGATTTGTGATAGGTATAGAGACCGAACATGATTTTTTTTTTCGTTTATTATATAGGTGACTATGTTTTTTCATTTATGATAGCAATTGTGATGATTATCAAAATTTTCTGTTCAGTTTTGATGATCTACTGTTTTTTCCCCACCCATCTACTGCTCCGACAAATTTTCATCCGGCAACACTGTGCGTGTTACGTGTGAAACTGTGAAACGAAAACGTAGGAAGATGGCGTCCGTCAGTTGACCACTGCCGAGTGCCGATTAAACTGTGATTCAGGTCCAATGACATTCTGAACTTTTCGGGTTATTAGACTGTAAAAGCAGTGAGTGAATAAGTGAAATCTTTGCGGATATCATCTATCAACTGGTGAACTTCGATCTCGAGTTCCATCGAGATGTTTATTTGAAGGCAAGTATGGCTATCGACGCTATCGTTTTATTTTCATTCGCATGAAGATGCTTGAGTAGAACATCAAATCTGTAGTTGAAAACATTAGATACCTTTCTAAATAATTTGATCTCATGCAAAGCTCTACCTAATCCTATTTCCATCATCTACCAAAGTTTATATTTTTGTATATAGTTAAAACATAATATAATTCGTGCAAGGTTCATAGAGGTTATATAGGTGCGCCTACCTAAGAATCAGTTTATGTATGGAATAAGTTCTCAATGAAATAAAAATAATGAAGTATTCCGCTATACTGACTACTACACGTTGAAAGTGGGTGTGTGTTTATGGTTTATGGTATTCACAGAAGATGTTGTTGAATATTATTATTATTTACAGATCCAGTGAAGAAGACAACAGAAGGCTGCCAATCAGAAAAAGACATCATCGCGCCTGCGTACCTGGATGAATCACGCGACGTTTTTAGTGGTGCAGCTGCTGATATACGATATGGAATAGTGAAATTGAAACAACTACCTGAATCTCTGTTCATATTATTGTTTGCGAATAAATGTTACCTAATATTCAAGTATTTCACTCTTCAGATGGGTCAGAAAATCAATAATCAATATTGTCTGAATGTCCTCAATACGTCCATTTTTCATCCCAAAAAGGTCCTAGTCTGGACCTAAACTGGACGTCCCCAAAACATCCTGATTATTAACAATGGACGTCCTCAAAACGTCCATAAGACGTCCGTCGTCCGGAAATGGACGTCCCCAAAACGTCCTGAATGTCCAGAGTGAACGTTTTTAAAACGTCCATAAGACGTACTTGTGCTGATTGGGGAAGCTACTGTGTTAGCGAAACATGTCGTGTGTTTGAGAATTTTGTGAAAATCTTATCGTTTGTGAAGTTTTTACATTTGACATGGATTTACATCAAGTAACGGCCGAGTCAATTCGAAACTCATATTTCTGATTGAGTTTGTTCAATTTTCTCTCCTAAGAAATTAACTTTTTCCATAAAATGAGAGCCTCTGATTTTGAAACAAATGTATAATCAAAATGCGGGCATGTTTATTGTAATTGAATATATTCAACCTCCCTTTGACTGAATAATCCTTCGTAGAAAACTTCTGCCACTTCATCCTCCCCCTTTTATGTTTCTTCCGGGTATTAGAAAAAACGCAGACAGATCGAGGAGGTTAATTTCAATTTGGGCCAATGGACATTTCTGCGACAGGCTCTGCCATTCGGGGACAATTACGAGGGACCCGGAGCTGTTTTCGCCCCGTTCTCCCGGATCTTGTTCCGGGAATGCGTCGATTATGCAGCGGTATCACGACAATGCGCCTTTGTTTGAAGGAGCTGTGATGAAATTAATTTCCACCATACTTCGCATGAGTGAAGGATTCTTGGTTCTTTTTTTATTATAGTCAGTTTCATCCTCATTCAGATCATCATATTCTTGAATTGAGATCAGGAGCAATGAATTGAGTATATGTAACAGTGATATGACCGAAACTGATTTTTTCCAAACAAACATAGAGGTCGAATACTGTCTGTAGGTTAATCGAGGAAGTGGTACATTCACTCCACTTGATTACTTGGTATTTTTTTTCCGTTTCAAAAAAATGAGAATATGATTATTATTTCATATGTGTAGTAGATGGTTTGCTCCAAAATATTACTGCATTCAACACACTTTTTCATCAGGAATTAGGTGAAAGAACAATATCAAGGAAAGACAATTGATAAATTGAATCTAAATAAACATAACCATCCTTACTGAAAATGGACATGATATTGCAGAGTGGAATAATAATAAAATCATAGAAAAGGGAGAGAACAACCAGAAGAAAGAAATTAAGAAATCCGCTTGCATTCTCCTGAACGGAGACAATAGCAGTGCTTCCTGTTCAGTTGATATATATATTATTTTTCTATGTTCTGGTTCCCACGAAAAGGGATATCCTGTAATGTTCAGAGAATATCATGAAAACCAAGGGAAATGATGTAGGAGAAGTGTCAAAATATAATAGCATGACTTTCGAAATAGTATATAATATAATGTAACAAGTGTTATAAAAGTCCTTTTAGTAACGAGTATTTTAGGCACGAGCAGAGCAGAGCGGAGCGAGTGTTTAATAAACGAGTGTCTAGAAGAGTTTATAAACGCGATACATACTATGCTTTTTTTTACGAACTCCGAAAATTACATTAACATACCTGCTATTCCTGCTAACCTACAAAATAATTCGAATGGAATGGGAATGGAGAACATAATACATGCAACTGCATGCAACCAGCGAGACACGTATAAGTGATATTGGTTGTAGATGTGTCCAGTCAATTGCTTACTAACCTCTGTTTCACTTTGTCATGCTTAGCGCAGCAGAATAAATAAATTGTTTTCAAAGATGTATGCTTCATTTTTACACTTCTTGGAGATATGCAAGTACCAGAACATTCTCTTCAATTTCACTCTCGTCTACATTTCTCATATATTTTTAATGAAGAATTCTGATACAAAATTTGAAAATAACAGTTGACAGTTAATACAATTGACAGGCCAGACATGTCTCAAATTACTGAAGCTGTGTTTAATGAACTGTGTTGCCATGGTAATGTGTTCAATATTTTGAATGAATCACAGATCGTCAATCCGTGTTTGATCGATCATTTAGCGTGTACATATCCGTACGCTAAATGTCATTTTAGTTATGTGAGTAGAAAAAAGAATATCTGTTCTCGCAACGTCCGAAGATGAGTAAACATTTTATATTTTTTCAATATATCTCTTTTCCTCGAACATTTTTCCAGACAAAGGGTCATTGACAGGCTATTGGATTTTTCTTTTAGACTTCCTGATAGGTAAATTTGTTGAACGCAGTGATATCCTGAGCCAAAATTTTCATTATATAGTAACGAGGACAGAAAATACCTTATAATCAAGAACAATGAATATACATAGAGGTTCTCAGCTCTAACGCATCTATATATGGATGGTAAAAATATCGCCAGTATAGTTCTACCGATATAAAATATTGCGACACACGATTCCGAATTCAACGTATTCCACTGTTACCAATGTCATTTGATCTTTATGGTTTTTTTCAACGTATCTATGCCATTATTCATTCCCATATTCCAGATTGCAAACTGATATCTGAATGAAATGTGTTTATCTGTGCAGTATATTATCAAGGCTCTCGCGGAAAATTCGAACGGGAAAACACAAATCGTCATGAACTGATACCCGTATTTTCCGACCCAAGGCTAGTAATTGGTCAACATCAGCATAATTATCTGCATCGTTCGAAACAGCTATGGCAAATACTTTCCAGTAGTTTGGTTGTCAATAGAACTAATTCTCCCACCATGATGGAAATCTTTTGACACTTATCAAAATGTGTGTAACATCTAATTGCACCAGCGTGCTGATATCTGTAATTCTGTTTAGCCAATAGTCATGGTACAAAATCTCACTGATTTAGAAACCGCTCTAATAGGAAGGATTCTGGGGGGGCATTTGCAGTGAACATAATTTCAAATTGATCTTCATCCTCCAGAAGCGGGCTATTCCATACCTCTACAAAGTGGCACCTATAGACTATAGAGTATCATGCAAACCTCAGTTCTCAGAGCACAAAATCCTAACACTTTCGTGCCTCTTCATGCTCGAAACAGTATGTTCAGTTCAAAACAATAAATCGTCATATGATGCGGTTGTGAGTTCTACTCGCCAAAACAACACTTTGGGACTCCATCGACCATTCCCTCGACGAGCTCAACTGAAAAGTCAATGATTTTGAATGCTGTCAAATTATATTACCATCTTCCAGTCGATTTCAGAAATATTGTATCTCCAATTCATTTCAGACGAGCTGTGGAACAACATCTCATCAAAGAACATATTATTGTGTTCAAGAATATCTAGCTGAAGTTTGGAATAGTTCAAGTTGATTTTTTCATGACATGATACTGACGAAATACTCTTATCCATTCAGGTTTATGTTATCAATAATTTAGTACATACATCTTTAATCAGTATTTATACCATTTTTTCCATTGTTTTTATTATTATTATTTTATTAGGATGAGTATGATTGTAGCATCACTTTCTTGCTATAGATACTGTGATATCAGGTATATCTTATTCATTATGAATGAATGTATGTATGGCTTTGTCAATGAGAATGTTTTTCACTTATATTTCGATTTAATGATGGCTTACGAGATGGCAGCAACATAATTATGCAGCTATTCATTTCAATATTTTCATGGATGACTAACTGTTACAACTGGCCTAACCAAGATGTTTTGTGGCTCAGGCCAGTACTGCTCTTCGTCCTGTTAGTAAACAAACGAATGATTTGCATTGTTTGCAAGACAAAAAAATTGCTAAACAGTGAGTTCATTGAGTGTTTTCTAGACTTATTTCAAGTCATTTGGTATCAATAAAGCTTCTAAATCTAGGTAGACACTTTTGTATTAGATTTCCCAATCACGGGTATGAGTTGACATTTATTGGTTACCGAATGTTATTATAGTGTGAAAAATATCCTGCAAGAATTCCTGCACGATGACTTGTAGTAGTCTTTGTAGCCATTGTATTTATTTGTTTCAATTTTTACGAACAATATAATTGTGTTTTGTGTATTTCATAATGTATTTCATTTTTAAAGCATTTTGTAAACGCTTGACTTGTTCTATACATTTCGTAATGTCTCAAAGGATGAAATAAATATTATTATTATTATTATTATTATTATTATTATTATTGTTATGTTGGGAGCCAGAATGATGAATGCAGTGTGCGCAACTATGGCGAGGCGCTCGTTTATTGTCTCAATCATGAAATAACATTACCTTTTTCGTGAAAAGTTGTCAGTTCAAACACTGTATAAGGACGTTACTGGTGAAAATTTTGAGAAATTCTTCACTTCAAAAAATGCCCCTCAATGATGAGAGGGTGTGTACAAAATTTCATAGGAATATCAAGGTAAGATAAAAAATTATGATGAAAAACCTTCCTTTTTTCTCAGAATTGTAACACCATGTGGCTCAAAAACTGGGAGATTCAGGATCTATGTTGAAATGAACTGCAATTCTCAAAATTACTTGATGATTAACTCTTCGTATTATCGACACTCAATTAATTGATACCCTGTATAAAAGCGTGTTTGACAGTTTCTCAAGCTACCATTTGCTTCACTGACAACAAATTTTAATACATGGATTTGAACTCAAATGGAATCGTATGAAAGTGAGGTCATCGAAAGAATTCTTATGTTTTTTATGTTTCTCATCTTGTTACCTCTTGTATCCTCTTTGTAGGTATTGAGCGAAGAGGAAATGAAGTGACTCTATAGAGCACCAGATAAGCCGGAAACATCTGCTCATAAATAATGCGAGCCTTTTGCATCAGTCAGACAAACCAGGAACAACGAACGATGGAATGAATATTCACTACGAAAAAATAGGTCGAGTCACTCCTTTTTGGTGCTGCATATTTTATAAACAAGAGGCTGTCGGGAATATCCAGTTTCATATCACAAAAGAGTGGCTGATGGTTAAAACATTCAATATACAGCGTATTCAAATTATGAAATGGCCTTACTTGAATACCTCCTTTTCATTCGATAATCACACAAGGTCTCTCCATTTGAATGGAAATGGAAATGGTTATCGTTACACTGTAAGAAATCCTTTTGAGTAACCGCAAATTTAGTAATGAGTCAATCTACTAAGTGAATTTTTCGAGTAAATATTCAATGAAATCTGGGTATTTTCACAATTCCTTCCAATAATGACAATGTTTGTGACAAATTTGATTGAATAGCACGAATTTTGGAATACGACGAACACGAAAACCATATTAGAGTGGCTTTTACTTAATCATTAGATGAAACATGTGAGAATCACTCATTCTCGAGCGATTTCACCAAATAATTGGTGGAAGGGCTGGTCCATGCGCAGAATATTGTTAGAGTCTCAGTCATCTAACTGTCTCAGTCCCATTTCAACGTGCACACAGTGAAGAGTGTATGTTGGAATAACATATGCTGACCGTTCTAAGTCACCAGAATAATATATGTTCTGATAATTCTAAATGAAGAACTTCGAAGTATAAGAATGTCTGAATTTCTGTGGTCATCAGCGAGAGGAAGACTCGAGCCAGCTCGAGACTAAGCAGAGGCCGTTCTGTCCAATTGATAACGCAGCGTCAGTCTTGATGGAAGTTGAGTGCATAGAAACAATCCTGCGCATTCCATTTCAGCGAAGTGAATCTTACTGCAAGTTCGATCAGAACCATGTTATTAGCATTATTATATCTGTGAAGTTTGAGAATACCTACTGCGGGTAAATTTGATTTCGTAAAATACATGATAGCTTCCAACAACATGGCCGATGATCGTGAATCGTATAAAATAAAAATATACATTTGGATTCTTGAAAATTGTGTGGATTTATATCCGATTACCTTGACGTTCAGATAAATCAATATACTTTTTCTTCTGTTCAATAGTCCATATCGCCGTGTTTGCTTTTCACTCAATAGTGACTGAAAATTAATCAAATAGAAGTACTTCAAATCAGAAATGAGTGAATTGAATCATCATTGATCACATTATTTCCAAATTAGGTATATTGAATCATAATTGAGAAAGTGTTATCAAAACTGATTGAATAATTCAATTGTGATCATTCATGAGATCGATAAATTATTTGTTTGAAACGTTATTCGTGAATTTGTCTCTAAAAGATACCCAGGACAAATCTGCTCTGACGAATACATTCTTGAATCAGCTGTTTATAATATATTAATTTTTTGTCTGCAGATTGATGTGACTGTCAACGTGTCAACGAGCTTCCTAGTAAGATTCTGCAGCGAGAAGAAGCCATACTTGATTTCGGAAGGCGAGAACGCATGAACTGATGATTTCAAATTGTGTAAGCTTTGTTCTCCATTAGGAGGACATTGTGATTGTAACTGTATTGTAATTTACTCCGAAGGATAATAAACTTTTGTACTTCATATCATATTTACTCAATATTATATAAAACCAGTCATAAAAAGTGTTAAAATACTCGTTTTGGGTATAAAAGCACTCAATAATGGGCATATACATACTCAATGAATGTTCTAGGAACTCAAAAATGAGTTGAAACTGATAATGATAATAATAATAATGATAATAATATTCATTCATTTCATTTCCAATAAAATATAAGAATGTAGACAAAAGTTGTGAATAAATATCAGCTGGACTGTGTTCCTAAACGTGAAGAACTTGGTCAAGAAATCGCAAAGCTGAAATAATATTCAAATCTGAACTGGGAACATTGACTCAATTTTGATTCCATATATTCACTCACTCAATTACCATTTCACTCAGTCAAGTAGAGTGAATTTTCAACTCAATCGGGCGTGGACAGAAATCGAGACATTATTGAGTGAAGTTTGAGTAAAAATTCACTTATTTTTTTCTCAGTGTACAATATCACAATAGATGTGAGAATCCATATCAATGACCTAATAGGTTACCGTTAAGATTGTGCTAGAAAAAAAGAAGATATGCATAAGACCAGAACATGAAGACACTTTTTCAAAAATACTTACTCTGAAACCTGATGGAAGATATGGCCATTCACGAAAGGAGAACGCAGTTCATTGTATCCCATGAATTGAGTAGAAACAGCAGAGAATCATAGTTATCAAAACATCGATCAAATTGGGAATATGGTATATAGGTGATACTTGTCATGACTTGGGTCCCTAATGACAAAATGCTCTCGATTTATTTCAATCCACTATTTGGTGATTTATATGGATTGAGTGTTTTCAACACGTCAGTACAGTAATAATACTGTTTTATTCAAGCACTGAGTACTCTACTGTGATCGCTAGTGAATCCTTTATTCATGTGAGCATGATGAGAAATAGTTCAATATCAATGAAAACATTCGTTAATCGAATATATTCCATTGATTATTTTCTTCGTATGATTTTCAACCAAACAGAATGTTCAATTGAACCATGTTATATTCTGTATAATTCCGAATATATACGTGGATATATACGTGGAGTAACTCCACTCAACAGAAATTCCATCATTTCTATTTACATATTATATAGTAACCATTAGTCCATATTGTTAAATACAAACAAAGAGCATCGTGCAACTGTGACGTCTATCGAACTACTCAATGAATAATCGCATCGAATACAATTCGAACTTCGTATCATCAAAGTTGAACATCTCAAACTTCCTGCACAATTACAAATCGTGTCACTTCGACAGAATATTTCAACAGTTGAATTCGTCGAAACTCTTTGTAATTATGTTACCGATGTATAATCCGGATATGAATATGAAGTACTTATAGGATTACTACTGAATATATGAATATATAAATATTTGAAGACATTCGTTTGTATACTCATCATTCATCGTCCAAAAATTGCTATCTGATTCGAATCTCCTGTTTTCCTTTGAATCATGACTTTGAGCTATCCTACTACCATACACTGAAGAAAAGGGTGAAATTTCATTCAAACTCCACTCAATAATGTCCCAATTTTGGTCCACGCCTGGTTGAGTAGAAAATTCACTCTACTTGACTGAGTGAAATGACAATTCAATGAGTAAATATAAAAAATCAGAGTCAATGTTCCCAGTTGGAATTTTGGAAAATTCAAATTATGCGAATACTTGAGTGAGTTTCATCTCATTATTGAGTGTCAAGAACATTTATTGAATGTTTATATGCCCTTAACTGATTTTATATCCAAAATTAAAACTTTCCAATATGTTTTACTACTTTTATACTTATATAATAGTTCTGTATAGGTATGATATAGAGAAGAGAAGCTGATTAACAATCAAACTAGATTTCAATACAATTTTTGGAGAGGGAATTATGGAGGTTACTCAATGGTTATGAATATTAAAGCGGAGATTCTCCGGTGACTGATTCCAATTCGGAAAAAGCTCGGTATATGGAATCCCGGAGGATTTTTGTGGAATGTGGCTTGTTAAGCGACAATCTTGGTGAATACGGAAGCAAGTTTGAAACTTTTGCAATTAACACTTCTTATAAGCCCCTCTGTTAATGAACACAAACTCCAGTCAAATAATTCAAAGGGAGGCTATGTCTGGGATGAAAGTCCCTATTCTGTATATCTTATTATACGGTGGCATTTGATAACTCGAGAAATTAGTTATTTTGGTTCAGTACGCTTCATGGCACAGTTGCGTCACAAACAGGGTGACTTCGGAACTTATTCGAATGCATTACTCTTCTGATATTAAGCATCCACATGTTTTTTTTTGTAATTTATTAATCTAACCTGACCGCATTCGCATGACTTATATGCACCATAACACCTCAAGTACAAAGATAAAATGGATTTCTTCAATTAAGCAAATACATTTTCTTGAAATTGAGTTGTGTCGTACAAGAATGTTTCATTCGAATAGAGAAATGAACATTAGTCTCAAATCAATAAGGCCTGTTTGCTTCGTTTCTTGGAATTTCTTGACAAGAATTCACTCTACATAAACAGTATATTTCTTCATACAAGAAAACCGCTATTACGAGTGAGATGAATTCGAATTTATATCGATTCAAGAAAATCTCTGCTTGTCTAAAAGACTTGCAGTGACGTATATACAGTGGTGGGGAAAAACTAAACGCGTGCGGAATTCGCCATTGCCGCTGTTGTTTCTTCTGAAGACGGTACGAAGCATCTTTGTTCTTCATTGGTGAAGTATTTGAGAATCAAGTGTGCTGAGTCATGGATGAAAGTGATGTAGTATCATCTTCACAGCAATGCGTCATTCCATATTTGAGTACAATATGCGGGGGCAAGAACATAGTTGTACCTACTGATGTGTTTTCCCTTTTTATCAATTATATACTTCATCCCATAACTACACATTTCTGTCAACGCAAATGGTCATGTTTCTATAATCTGCACAACACATTCGTTCAGCAGTCACAATTTGACCACTCGCAGTCATTCGATAAACGCCCTACCAATAGCTTTATACCATTAGCAATAATTGCTCTTTTTCGATATAGCCCGTTGACTTTGAATCGAGGACCATTCGTTTTTAGCTCGTATCCTGATGGTTAGTCATGGTGGAATTAGTATGGTGTGCTACAACGCATCTTCGAATACGTCACTGCGAGTAAAACAATTGCTAGCAGCCTGAGCTCACAGTTATCAGTTCGCCCGAGTCGCCGTGATCATTTTGGTACGAGTATAGACTCGCAATGACGTTATGCTAAGAAAAGACGGATAATTCAAGATACCTAGCACATCATATATATTTCCACCACGACGGTTAGTAAGTATTAAAACACTTGTCTCCATATCTGACGAAATATGTTGAAACGGGACGGAGGGAGCCTCTACTCCTTTCAGGTTGACACTAGCTAATCGTTGAAGAATAGGATTGTTCTCAATGAATAATATGGAGAGTACTGCTACACAGTAAAAATTCCGAATAAGCTCATTAAAAGAAAATACCAAACGCCTGACGGAGACTGAGGCAACTGATATATTAATTCTTTCAACTGTGATCTCGCGCTAATTCACTCTGTCAGAAATCATGTATCATTCATCTCTGTCTGGAATAGTCTTGTTTCTGTATTAGGGTTTTGACGTCACATCATCGCCTCGTTTTCAGAGGTCCGAAAAATCGGGGATTTCAATAATTTTTTATAAAACGTAGGGAGCTCACAGCAAGAAACGGTTTGCGGTGGTGAGCTAGTTTGGGTGAGTTCTATCGAATTATGAAATAAATTTTTTTTGTGATATAAGCCCATTGCTCTGTGATGATCCAGTGAAACTATCATCATGCTCATTAGGTAATAGCTCGAATTATATATGTCAGCATCAACAGTGAAATCCGTCATTCTCTGGAATGCCTAGTAATTTCACGTATCTTCGGCAAACAGCGTAACTCCAGATATCGTACACCGTTTGTCTAATAGTTTGAGGCATTCCCTGTGATGACAAAGAAGGTTCATTCAGGCCGAGTCAGCTTAGGTTGTTTAGAAGCAGTAGTCTCTTCTGTTCTCTCAAGTGATTTTTTGAAAAATATACTTTCTAGGAAGAAGGTTCATTCAGGCAGAGAAATAGTCTCCCTCCTTATGCATATGCAGAATTATATAGTATATTATGTAACAAGTGTTATAAACGTCCTTTTAGTAACGAGTATTTTAAGCACGAGCGGAGCAGAGCGGAGCGAGTGTTCAATGAACGAGTGTCTAGAAGAGTTTAAAAACGCGTTACATACTATGCTTCTTCTACGAACTCCGAAAATTACATGAACACACCTGCTATTCCTGCTAACCTACAAAATAATTGGAAATGAATGGGAATTGAGAACATAATACATGCAACTGCATGCAACCAGCGAGACACGTATGAGTGATATTGGTTGTAGATGTGTCCAGTCCATTGCTTACTAACCTTCACGTTTATTGTCATGCTTAGCGCCGAATGAATAAATTATTCTCGAAGATGAATGCTTCATGTACACATTTCTTGGAGGTATGCAAGTACCTACTAGAACATTCTCTTCGAGTTCACTTTCGTCTACATTTTGCATATATTTATGATGAAGAATTCTGATACGAACGGATATTGTTTGAATGATATTGATGAAAAATTTGAGAATAACAGTTGACAGTTAATACAATTGACAGGCCAGACATGTCTTAAATTACTGTAGCTGTGTTTAATGAACTGTGTTGCCATGGTGATGTGTTTAAGAAATCGTGTTGCCATAGTAACGTGTTTGATATTTTGAATAAATCACAGATCGACAATCCGTGATCAATCGATCATTTAGCGTCGTCAATAATTGTCGCCGACATATATATTTCGAGACTTTATATTTTCACAAAATATCACTCGATTCAAAATGACCCCCTTGTTTCTGGAGAATAAAGTGCATATCGGGGTTGGTGAAATGATAGCGAGCGGTCTAGCACTTGACCGAATTGCGTGTTCGAGTCCAGTGCCAGAGGCGGTAGAGCGAAACTGATGGTTATTTTCACGGTGTCGCACTCGGGAAATCGGTGCAAAGCTGGAAAATGGGTACCTGCCGCACCGCATCACACACACGCCCATCCTCGCACATGTGCTATCCAAATTCCGTACCGCAAAACTAATTTTCCCAATTCCGAATTGCTGTGGGCACACATGGCCGATGGCGGCTGTGCGCCAATTCTCTCGCAGGACTGCCGGAAGCAGAAACTATGGAGATATATGCATGGCAAAAAGTATGCATTTTGAAGGACAAGCTGATACCTACGCGTGAGGACCTATGGAATTGAAACTCAACAAGAAGTTTTTTCATAACACACTGTAGGAGGAGTAAATAGCCTGGAGCTATCATTGCAAATTTCCATTAGTGTTCAAAGATGAATTACCTCTGGGTCCTGATGTTTACTTATGAACAGTTGATAGTGAAAATCAGTTATTTGCCCTTCTAATCTAATGCTAGGCTGGAGCCCTACTCACTAGTAGCACCCATAACCCTGAACAATATTGAAGGAAACGTTTTTGGGAATTAAGATTATGAATGTCTACTTGACCATGTTCTTAATGCGTTTCATCCATTATTTGGGAAAATATTTCGGATCCACTCACATTTCTTTAGGCCTACATTTCGATTTAGTCACATTCTTCGAATACACATAAACGATGCCTTGTTGCCAATCCTGATCGATGTATCAAAATATACTTTTTCGTCAACCTGTAGAAACTAGGACATTTCACGTTCGAATTCCCGAATGAAAAATATCCTATTCTTGGGTCCACAACCTCTTCTGGTTCGCTGTGACCACATTATGATACACACTGAGAAAACACTGAGGAAACTCGAACAAGTTAATCATTTTCTTGAAGAAAAAAGTAGGGAAATGAGGTACTTGAAGTAGGCAAAACGATATTGATAGATATTGTGAGTTCGATAATTTTGAGCGAACACTAATTAAACTAGTGTGGCCGGCGTACCTCAGTGCTTCGATGCTTCAATATCGATTCACGTCGAGGTATCGATCGTGGGTTCGAGTCCCACGAACGCAGACTTTTTCTGATGGCCTAAGAAAGTGTTTGGGATCACACTTAAAAGGTAAGGCCCCCGTCATTCCTTGCTCGCACAAGACTTTCGAAGACTTCTGAGGGTTGCTCGTAAGGGGGCAACCGAATGCCGGATAGAACAATTTTGGAACAATTTTTTTAACAAATACTCACCATTATCAGATTATTTTTCTGGGACAAAATCCCTTGCTGTGAGCGAACTCATGGATGAAGATAATCTATCAAGTCGATTGGTGCGGGTGACATCAAACCTGTAGGTATATTTTATATCTTTTCTCCGTTCGGAAATCTTCGATATATTATTCGGATTCCTACACCGAAGGCGACCACTCCTAGTATCTGAGGCTTCATCATGATCTTAGCATTTTTGAATCATACCTGCGTTCCGGCTAGTAAAATTGAAATTCCAAGTCATGCAGGTGTCCTTCTGAACAACTGCTATATCATATTCGCGCGAAGATTTCCTATTTGTGTGCCTCCCTCCGAGCTGTTGGTTGTTGAGTTCTTGATCTTTTATTGTTTTCAAGGAAATGATGAAATACAGAACTCTCCCAGAACAGTAAATACTTGTTTGACATATACAGGATTTTTTTGCTACTTCCGATGATACTCGAAGTGAGATAAAGTGACGTTTTTTGAGTATGAGTTATTCAAATTTCACTTTTTCCTCTTCAATTCTGAAGAGTGTACCAGTGCATTTGATCGACCGTTATTCTTGGCACATGATCCTGATTCACCCACTATCTATCTAGTATCTCAATATTCGTCGTCAGCATTTCCTCATTGTGATCTCTGGATTCATCAAAGCTATATAATGAATGTTCTAAATGCATGAGTGTATGTCTTCTCACCAAAGTAGTGGAATGAGTCACTGATGACAGGTGCTATGTTTACTGAAAGTTATCAATCTGAATCTCAATGATACCGGTTAATAAGGGTAGGTGTATATTTTCAAGAACACAAATTCATTTTTGGTTATCACCTTGTATCATTTCTCCATAAACTATACAATTTTCATTTGCCACTTCTTAATATTCACTGGGGGTTAGCTATATTTTTTCTCCGATCATCGCACACAGAACGGAAGCTGTGATTGGCTGTTTGTCAATTTCATCATTGAAAAAACTTGCCAGATTTCTCCTACGTGTTAGAGATATGTAGACTTGACTTGGGAAAAATTCAATATGAACGTAGGCGGAAAAATGTCTATTCTCCCGCCTATTGTTTCGCAGGCTCGACTATGATAGACCAGGTTTTAGTTCTTGGTACATAAAAAACTGTTCGAAGCAGACGGTTCATTTTGGCCCAGTTGGGTTAGATCGTTCAGAGAAAGTAGTGGATTTCCTTATGTAAGAAGGATTCCTCATAAAACGTTCACATAATTCAGAGAGCCATAGAGGGAAATGGTATAGCAAGATGCTGGTATCAGACATTGTGGGGATATTAACACATTGTGTTACGATTACATTGGGCAACAATGCGTCTTCCGAATGATTTTTGAGACTGTGAATATATCGAAATGTGGGCCTATCGAAGCGGGAGAGAATCTGAATCTGGTTGAAACGAAATTTGAGCCTATAATGCGCTGTGAGGCTAGGAAACACTATATGGGATATGGAATAGCTTCATTTCGAATTGAATGGAAAAACCTACATGCTCAGAAGAAGAGAATGAACATTTTCGAAAGCAAGCAAGCTCGAGTGACTGGATTCCCCTATATTTTTATTAATTTTTCCATAAAAAATATAGCTTAGAGTTGGAAAATCACTTGATAGAAAGTATTCCGAAATGAAACGAAACTTATCTGGCTCAAAGGGCATTAACGACACAAGCAATTTATGAACACAGGTAAAACGTGCCATAAAAGTTTCCATAAAAGTTGAAGTCTCTCAGTTTGTTTGCAGCTATTACCTGTTCCGCAGTACCCGACCGACTCGTTTCATTCTCTATTCCGCATTTATAACATAAGCTAGTTTCCTAACCGGCTCAACTTCGACATAAAAAAGTTATATTGAAACTTTTAATGGCGATCGGAATGAATCTGCCGATAAAGAAGCCAGATTGCGTCTTCCACGAATCGACTAATCGAGATGAAACAATCATTAGTTTCTCTTCTACTATACAGGGTATTTTACGGAACTCGTTAAAAGTTCTTGTCGTTCCACACAGGAAATCAATCGGAAATCGGAAATGCTGGGGATGAACTTCCTGATTCCAAATGGAATACCTACCGTATTCACCAGTTTCATCACATCACATATTTAGTTTTTCGCTTCATCTAGAATAAATTCCTAACTTAACATACGTCTCTATTCCGCAACTGTTTCATCAGTTCTTTATTCAGTGTGGAAATGTTTGGGTAGTAGGTGTTTTCAAAACCTATATCGTCGGTGAAATGGCGAAATCAACTAACTGCAACAACCAGAATTTTCAGGAGACACTGAAGAAAAAATTATTTCGGGTTAACTGATCAGATTGAATAAAAAATAGTTACAAATCACCTGATTATTATTATCTTTACGTTTGTACAATGATTATTGAAAAAAGTCATTGTTTTTGTTTGTCAGCGTGAGATACTTGGTTTTGACATCTGCTTCTGTGCGAAAGCAACAACAATTATTCAGAAAAGTAATTCGCAAAAACACGTAACTTCATTTTCCTGGACTTTCTGCTCGACAAATACTCAAGATAAATTCTCACATCCTGTGATAAAATACCAATTGAAGTTAAGAATAAACTGTTTTACATATATGTTCTATGAAAAGTCACTAACCAATCACCAGAGATTAATCTGTGTGAAAAGAATTTGAACACAAAATATCAGAGGCGTGAATCATGTTGCCAACTGTTAGATACTTGTTTTTGACGACCCCTTTTATTTCGTTTTTCAGATAAGGAGTTTTGTATTCATGGATTTCAAACTATTCAACAATTTTTTAGCAGTTATAAGATTTTGCATGCGCGTCCTCTCCAATATGATAGACCGATTGCCGCCAGAATCTCATTTTCGAATTTTTGTCAGTTACTTGGTTTTGCCATTTCACCGACGATATCTACCTCTGAAAATTCTGAAATGAAAACTCGCGATTTATCTTCAGAATTGTATAGTACATTATGATGAATATCTCACGCTGTTATCAAATGAACCAATCAGGAACTCAAATCAAGTCACTTGATTCAGATTGGCCTATCAAGTTTGGTGTTTTCAGATTCGTCGATTCAAAAATGAGCCATCCAACTAAGTAAAAAGCATCAGTGAACAGTCAGTTTGAGATTTTTTCAATGTTTTTCTAGTTCCCTTCCATACTTATCGGAATAATGAAATGAAATCTGGTGTACCTATTACACTCGAAATGTACCCAATTCAAACCTTTCGAACTTTTCTGTTTGCTGCCTCTGCTCTCATTGGTTCTCAGGCACTGGTGCATTCAAAACTAAAAATTCAACTATTCGTGGTATCACTACTGACAAGCTTCCACAAAAAGGTCTGAATTGCATTTTATGCTGTGGAGTATCAAGAAACAATCTATATTATTTCAATTTTTTCTTGATTTTCTCCCCGTTTCGATATGATAAAATTATGAATATTATTTCGATATACGTGTAGTAAGGACAAATCAGATGATTTGCCCCAAAATGTCAGTGCGGTTGAGGAATTTTTCTTATGTGAGAGCCTAAAAGAAGAATTCGCTAGCTTGTCAGTTGCAATTTGTATTGAAAAAAGTTTGGAGGGGAGAAATAAAGGTATATACAAAGATAATCAAATTTTTACTTAGCTTTGAACGTTTCGGGAACGAATCTGCTCCCGTTTTCAACAATAAATTTTTTTTTTCTATGGCAAATTCGTATTTGTCCTGACACCTTTCAGTCCTCAGTGACAATTGATTACGTTGGCAATCAAATGAGGTACAGGATGTTTTCATTAATTACTCTTGAAAACTTATACCATTTTCATTTTCAGATTTCAGTAGTGAATACCATGTTCTATATATCAACTGAACAAGACGCAATGTTATTGTCTCCGTTCAGAAGAATGCAAGCAGATTCCTTGATTTTTCTCTTCTTGTTGTTATCTTCTGAACGGAAACAATAGCATTGCTTCCTGTTCAGATGGTATAGATAAAACATGGCATTCACTACTGGAATCTGAAAATGAAAATGGTTAATTCAAGGGTAATTAATGAAAACATCCTGTAACTCATTTGATTGCCAACGTCACCAATTGTCACTGAGAACTGAGAAGTGGCAGGACAAATACGAATTCACCAGACAAGAGAAAAAACATTTTTCATGTTGAAAACGGGAGCAGATTCGTTCCCGAAACGCCCAAAGCTAAGTATAAATTCGATATTTTTTCTATATACCTTTATTTCTCTTCCTTCTTCAAACTGTTTTCAATACAAATTGTCACTGACAAGCTAGTGCATTTTTCTTTTTGGCTCTCTGATAACGAAATTCTTCAAAAGCAGTGACATTTTGGGGCAAATCATCTGATTTTTCCTTCCTATAAGTATATTGAAATGATATTTATATTGAATTTTATGGAAACGGGGAGAGACAATCCCAAAAAATCTGGAATAATGAATGTATCAACTCTTCGATTGACCTACAAACAGTATTTAAGAATTAATCTAATTATTCCGTAATCGGTCTAGCTGTCCAGACTGACAGAACTTCATCAGAACAGGCTTACACATTCGATCAAATGTTTTTATACAAACATACTAGAAAATGGTCTCCATTCTATCCATTGCAATATCTACTATCACGAAGCATTTTTCGCCATTCGAGATATCAAAACTAAGAAAAATTGTTAAAAGCCGTATCATCAGATGTTTCTTGCAACCCTTGCCTCCGTCCATTATCGTTATTAGGAAATTCCAAAGGAAAATCTCTGACGGGCATCCTGAATATTAATTGTCGCCCAAATTAGGTAGATGGAAGGGGCAAGGTCTAATTTTGCCGTGTTGCAAAATTCTTGCGAACTAATTAACAAAGTTTGCGAACGAGCAACGCTTATCATATTACGGCACCATCAAAGCATCATCAGTTGTTGACTTCTATGATGAAAGGCGCTCTTCGGTTACTTTGAAAGGGCGAGAACAACAACCATACAACGTATTAATTAAATGATTATATTCGTACTGTCTTCTCATTGAATTTATGAATGCGGTGTTGAATTATTCGAATGATGTTTGAGTTACGATTGTACCCAACATGTTTGGTCTTATCCTGGATGCATCAGATCTACTCCCACTTTTCACAGTGTGTTTTTGATCATAACCTATAATACGTCTCTAGAGCTGATTACCCAGAACAAAACTTGGAAATTGGTCTAGAACTTCTTTCTTTGGTAGTTGAAGCTGTTGAAAGATAAACTACTGGAAAGATTATTTTACATATTGTTCCTATTGTTCAAAACTCCTCAATAGGTACAGGGTGATTCACCATAAATGTCCCCCCTCTAGCTCACTTATTTTTCAACCGATTTGAAATTTCGGAAAGTCATCTGGAATGATTTTCCAGAAAGTTTTGTCCAGTTGCATCAGAAAATACAGGGTGCTCGGAACAAACGATCTACAGAGTACTACTTGAATTTTTCAAATGGAACACCTTGTATTTCATTGTATTTTTAGATTCTTCCTGGAGCTGATTTCATCAATGCATCACACGTGGGGTCTAGCGAGAATGATTACAGAGATATATATTGGGTGTTCAAAATCGAAATTTTTTTGTGTCAAAACTATTCATTATTGGTCAAAACGGCTTCAATGTCCCTATCTCAACTCCTGATTTACTATCTACTGACATTCAATTGACACATATACAGTGTGGTTCAATAAGACTCAGAATTCTGATCACCCTGTATCTGTTCCAATTATTGAATGTCAGTAGATAGTGAATCAAAAGTTAGGATGCGGACATGAAAGCCGTGTTGACCGATAAAGAATAGTTTCGTCACAGAAAAATCCTAAAGTTGAAAAATCTCGATTTTGAATACCCTATATCTCTGTTACAATTTTTGCCCCATCTAGGGTCGCAGTGGAGGGAAGGTGTTCGCCCCACTCACATGGAACCTACAATTTTCGCTAGACCCCCAGTGTGATGCATTGTTGAAATCATCTCTTCAGGAAGAATCTAAAAATACAATGAGAAATAGTGTGTTCCATTAAAAAAAATCAAATTGTATGCCCTGTAGATCGTTTGTTCCAAGCATCTTCTATTTTTTGATGTAGCGGAAGAAACCCCTATCGAAAATCATTTTATGTGATATTCACAATTTCGCAATCGGTTCAAAAATAACTGAGCTAGAGGGGGGGACATTTATGGTGAATCACCCTGTACGCGCAATGTTCTCTGAATACTATAGGAATTGCTTCTCATGCGAATCAAATGATAAAAACTGGAACATTAGATAGATGAAAGCAAGATGAGAAATATGGGATAGATCAGACATTCAAAAATTATTAGTTGATGCCAATTTTCTTGAGCTCATGCGGAAGTAATCACGGATTACGATAGAAAACATTTCGATATCATAAACATCTACTCCAGCATTCTACAAGAATCTATTCCGGCACCAACATCGTTTCTATACTTCCTATCATTGATCCGTTGGCAGTAATCACTTGCTTTATTCACAGCTTTGAAAATTATTGTACTCTACATCTAATTTCTCTTCCAGAATTACAACTTCTCGCCAGGAAACGAAGGCAGGTCAACGCTGTCGATGAAGATCTTCCTAAAGTTACAGCCTACAAAACCAACAACCTAGTTGAATTCAACGCTACCAGAACTCAAGCCTATATTTTGTCTACAAAGACAGAACACATCAGTATGCCTGATATCTCAATGACTAGTGCACCTTTTACACAAAGCGCAGTATAACTTTCAACTATGTGAAGTATTAGTCCGCCAAAGGCTGAACCACCTAGAACAGGTCTATCTCACCCCTGCTGAAGTGGAAAAGTCAACCGTCAGGAAAATCGTAGGCTTCATCAGAAGTCTAGGGCTAGAGGACCAAAACTAGATAGGGGTAATCACAATAGATCTTCTAGGTCGCAGTGATCGAGAGGTCTCTCAGCCTATACGACCCATCTACAATCTACAATCTACAACTTTCAACTATGCTCGGTATTCTCATCAGCAATACTCTCTCATAGGAAAATCATATTGGATCCATCGCGAAAGCTGCTTGAAAAAGCTTGAGAGCCATTGTCTAGTGGGTGATGCCACACAATCACTAATTATTTTTTTTTATCATTGAAACATCTTACAACCAACGTCGTCACTTCTTTATCGATACATCCACGAAGAATGTTTTCTAGGAATCTCTGCAATCATTTAATCACTAGTCAGACAAACTATTGAACATTACCCCAAATATTCCATTGGAACCATTCTCAGTGGCTCATGTCCAAGGTATTTCAGCTTCTTTTTTTTCTGTAGTGGAGATCAGCACCGAAGAGGGATCGGAGGAGTTCAAAACACCCTGCACTACTCACATATTCCATGATGTTTCTCGATTTTGCTGATCAATATAGATGAATATGACGATTTTCTTGCTCTAGGCAAACAACTGTAGTGTCCCTCCTGATTCTTATTTATTGAAGGTGATGCTCTGATGCAAATAAAATTCCATTGTAAATATTTCCGAAGGATCAAACAAATAAAGAAACTGGGACAAAGTTGCAACTGGTCTTTTGTCTAGGCGGACAAAACAGTGCGGACCAATCACTTCCAACAAACGATCGATCTGAGGTTCAGGAATTCGCAGCAGAGAATGCCAGGAGTTCAGGTAATTACCAGTGTGTTTGTGTGTGTATTACGAACCAGGCGTATGATGATGTTTGCCGGGATCAGCGACAGCAAACAAGGCAACTTCTGCTGAATCAGGGTGATCAGCGATTCTAATTAACGAAATGTATCAGGCCCTCTGACTGATGAACATGCCACTATAGCGCGATTATCAAGACCAAAGTCCTGAAATCAACCAGAACATTGAGTTTTCTGCATTAAATATATTTGAGTAGATAATCGTATTTCCACTCATTTGGAGGGTATTCATGTTATTCTAGGCAATATAAGATTTGGTTCACTGAATCTACCAATTTTGTAGCAAAAAAAAATTTGATTGTGAGAATCTTAACGTGTCTCAAACTTTTGCAACCAGTTTTACTTGCACTTCGACATTTTCAAATAATGTCATAAACTTCTCAAACGATGAGATTTTATCAAAAATTATATTGATACATGTTTTGCTACTACAAAAGCTTCTTCAAGTAAAATAATCATTGAATAATAGTACATTGTTTTACTAGGATTGAAAGTGTTTCTTTGTTTGACATGGTTTGACGACCCCATTTTGCATTTGCGATGCGCAAGCGTCTAGCGAAGCCGAGCGAAAGCCAAATTTGCGAGTAAAACAAAGTCACTTTTGATTGGAATGAAACATGCTATTTTTTCTGAAAAAGAGTAAATATTCTCATCACATAGAGAATGCGAATTCTCAATGTTTTGCTTTATATAAATATATATCCATTTTTGTATGTTCATAATTATTCATCTGAGAATATTCCTTTTCAACACTTTCATACCCAATCAGGGGGTTCAAACTTGAACGATGGAAACTTGTGATTTTTATAGACCTCTAATCGCAGATTCATGATAGAGTCCCAATTCAGAATTTCTTTCCACGCCCTGTATAATGAATGTCAATTTATCATACACCCAAAAGCGAAAGAATCAACTCATAAAAATATGTGAAGTAATCACCAATGCCTTGCCATATGTATGCTATGCAAGAAATAATCCGTGAAGTGAGAATATTCTACCTGCATCAACAGATCAGGTTCATTGAATTCTCAGGGATGTACGAATTGTAGTTCCAATATGAATACAACCAAAGAGTGAACTATCTGTTTATGGACCAGGTGCTCTTATAGCAAATATCGCGCCAGGGCTAGGCATAGGAGAAAGACGTGGAAAATGTTAGGTTAGTGGTTATATCAACAATAATGATAGCGATAATCCATATTCCACTGTGTTTGGCTCGATTATCGAATGAAGTTTAACAAATTCGTTGTTCGAGACAAAAAACTATTGCTGGCCGTGATTATTCAAAATTGAGCTATGTATCCCGAGAATAACGAATCCAAAACAGATCAAGCAAGTATATGAATCTTGTGATAATTCAAAATTAAGCTATGTATCCTCAGAATAACGAATCCAAATCAGATCAAGCAAATATGTGAATCTTGGAGGCTATCCTGATAAAAACAAAAATACTCAACTATAATATTGTGTCTCCATCATGGGTATGAAATGCCAGATCTGCCGAGATCGGAAATGACCTCTGTTACATCATTTTCAGTTTCTAGGAGCTGAAGTTCAACTAAATGTGTTGCCAAGAAACAAACCCATGTTTGTGTCAGTAATAGAAACGTCAATTCGATAGCCATATTTGGTATAAAAATTGAGGACTTTTGTGCCGGTTGCAGAAAAAGTGAATTTACATTGACTTGCAGAACTTTATATCATAACATCCCAACCCATAGGATTGATACTACCTGTGATAAGGTCAATTGAGCCCCAATTTTCAGAAAGTACGCTCAATAATCTACATTGAATTGGGTGTACCTAACTAATTAATTTGAAAAGGATGATCATCTATCAAAATGGTTTATATACAATGGACAAATAATGTTTATAATTCATTCAAGTTTTTGTTGAATCTGAGATATTGGTTGACTTGTCTGATTTTATTTCCATTGTGAGCTCGATAGTACACTCTATATACCATTGTTAAATTTGATTTCTTAGTTGGTAATTATCGTTTTCAAATTTCTCCGGTAGTTACACCTAATTTAATGTAGACTAATGTAGAGTATAGACGGTATACTTTTATCGGAAATACAGAATACATCAAATGTCAAGTCAAGTCATACTATATTGTTGAAGATGATAGATCCCGTTGACATAGCATGAAATATACATATAATGAGATATATGTCAAAAAGCGATGAGAAATACGAAAAACAAAAACAACAAAATTTCACGAAGAAAACATTGATGAACACAGTAGAAGATGCGTTTAGGCGTTTAGATGGAATGATATACTTTTTTGATCGAAAGATCTTCAACTGAGCGAATCCAGGAATAGGTGACTGAAGCATATGGTCCTGCTTGGTTTATTTCCATAGACAGATGACAGTCACTATCTCATTGGTAATGAATAGAGGCTTGGAGATATCTCCCTATTCAGACTTTGTAACATCATCTCAATGACCTCTCCTGAAAAGCAAATATTGTATTCTGTCACTGTTGATTGAAATGGCACCAGGAAGCTATCAATGCAGTAAGTCATTCGCGATGCAGCATCAATCTTCATCAGTTCATTGTTCGAGAATTCCAATGTCGTTCATTCAACATTTTGTGGAAATCTCATCATTCGTGAAATTTATACATCTAATATAGATTTCCTAAATGTAACGGTCAAGTGAATTCAAAATAACATTAAAAAATTTCTCTTTCTATGATTGTAGAACAGAGTGATAGAATGATGAATATAAATAACATCATCATGTTGTTATTATCAAAACAGGATGGATAAATGACGTAACGATATAAAAAACTCAAAATGTGACTCAGAATAGTCTGCGATCTTGTGGGGAATGAGATAGATTGAAGACTCCTTCACTGTAGATAGAATTTGCATTGTATGATGAGCCTCCCAATCTCATTTCCGCTTGACTGGAGAACACCATATACGTGTATATTATAGTAGCACCGTTTGGTGGTTCGGTCCTGGTAAATATGAACGAACAAAGAGGAGAATATTGATGAATTCCTAAATTATTTTCTTCATGCAAATTCTTTTGACGCTATCCTTATTTCCTACCGTACGCTTCTCAAATTGCTCTCTCCACAATCATGAAGAGATACCAGAGGTTTAGTTTGTGTGAGTATCAATGTTTTTTATGATTCATGAATAGCGCCAGAGTTTCTGATTGAAAACGTGATGAAATTGGAATCAATCTGAGAAAATATGGCCGGAGGCATGAATAATTCCTTCTCATTCAGGGCAGCGTGGTTTGAATTGATACGAATCTTATAAGTTTCTTATCAGAATATATGTTTTTCAAATCATCCACAGCATCGATATACTTACTCAATATTCTGCTCTTCTGGAAATGATATGAAAGTACTTCATTGTAGGAATTTGAAGTTTTTTTAATAGCTCAGCTTGACAATAATTATCTCAAATTTATTATCTTCAAAATGGTGCCAATGAATATGGACCAATCACGGAATTTATATTTAGGCAAAGGTAATAATTATCATTTCTCGCGATATGTTTCAAACTTCACTATATCATGACTCTCTCAATCGTCTATGGGTAGGTAGGTACTAATTTTTTTGTGAATTTGAATCACAAGTATCCTGGCAAGTGCCAACTGACAATAATTATTGTATGACGTATTTGATATCTTGACGAGAAATCTATTTGAAAAAGATATCATTAGGTATATTTATGAACCTATAAGGTCTCATTGTATGGATTATTTTTTTTAAGAAAAATATATTCAATGGAGGGTAAGGAAATATCTTGACAGACATGATTGTTAGTCAAAAAATTTGAAAAATCTAGCGACTCAATTGGGAAATTCAAGATGGCTGATCCAATATGCCAAACGAGCTGTCTAATTATGATCAGACTCTATTTAATATTTGTATCTGAGGGCTTCTTGGGGTGAGAGATTATGATTCATTCTTCAAAATTGGGAAATTCAAGATGGCGGATCCAACATTGCGAACTAGTTTTCTAATTATGATCGAATTGAAAATTACTTGTTGCAGTGAAATACATTCAACCTTTTGTTGTAGGAAACGATTTCAATTGAACATGTTTTCGGTTTTTTGCAACTCCATCATTTTCAATCTAAATCACATTGATTCAGTTCTATTGGAATTTATTGATCTTTGATATTTATTCCAGGGTTCCAACGCGAGCAAAGCCGCCGGTAAAAGCTAGTATGTGAATACAAAGATTTCCATAGTTTCATCAGCCATCAGTCCCTGTTCGCAATAATCAATCAATCTGAATCATGTTTTTTTTAATCATAATAATGTTCGGAGAACATTGAAGTCATTGTGTTTGAAAGAAAATAGAATAAGATGTCGAACAATCTGTGATCATCCTCTCGTCGTTGACCTTGAAATAGGTCGAACAACACTCTATCAAAACCTGTTCGTCTCTAAAACGGCGAAGCTTCGAATTTTTTTGCCAATCCAATAATTCCCAAAAACTCCTGAAGATGAAAAAGGATTCGACAGCTTGGAGAATCCTCATATTATGAGCAACTCATGATAATATAATAATGATAATAATAATAATGATATTAATAATAGGTCTTTATCAGGCAAGAGTTCAGTATAAAACTATTCTTACACTTCAACCTTACAACTAATATGATGAACATAGATATCAATGTAGCATACAACAGTAGAACTACAATTTGTAATGAAAAGAACGAAGAAAAAATAGCAGAAAAAAATTCTTGATATAAATGTGAGAGATAGATATATTATGACATATGACATATATCATGAGTTGAAGATAATCTGTTTGGTTAAAGGAGAGATAGATTCATTGAGTTATTTGATTTCTTATCATAAATTAATGATCAATTGTTTCGCTAGAAAGATTTTTTTTAACTTCATTTCAAATACTGACATTCTCTTCAGATTGTCATCTAAATTATAATAAACATATGAGGAGCTCCGTAGGCGAACGAAGATCCAAAGCTCTTTGTATGGTGTGAAGGAATATTAACATTATGGAGGTGCCCGCGAAATCTCAATTTCTCATAAAGATGAAATAATAACTGTTTGTTACTGGCCATTGATCGGATGGCAATAAGTTCCTCAGTAAATATGAACCTATTCCACTATACTGAGGGATCGAAATCAATGTTGCTTCATAAAGCCATACATTCAATCTCCACGACAAACAATCTCGCGTGGGATATGAAATACTAACACAGGAGATATTGCATC
This sequence comes from Phaedon cochleariae, assembly GCA_918026855.4. NCBI lineage: Eukaryota > Metazoa > Arthropoda > Insecta > Coleoptera > Chrysomelidae > Phaedon > Phaedon cochleariae. The sequence continues at coordinate 65,818,970 of OU896709.1, read as the reverse complement.
CTGGGCAAACATTCGAGCTACACTGAGTGCATAACCTAGTGGGGATAGTGAGTATGAATTCGTCGACAGTGAAGGAATGGAATATGAATGATACAGAGTGTTATTCGAGTATGTGGCCAATCTTCAAAGGGTGATCCTTATTTGCGTTATTCTGAGATGAAAAGTTCTGGTAAACATATAGGTTCTGGAAGGCTTCGTCAAAGTTTCTATAAACAAATATTTTTTTCAATAATTAACTACTCAAAATTCTGTTTTCTATTTTCAACGCAGACTAGTGATTTAAAACAGTACCAAGAAGCGTCTTTTGAACTTAGATTTGGAATAATTATTCCAGTGGCGTCCAGTGGTGTCATAGTTTTTTCCAAGTTTGATATTTCCATCATATAGAACAAATGGAAATACAAGTTTCATATTCCCTATTGGAGTTTCGTATTACAGGCAGTTTTTGAGGAAATATTGAAAAATTGATTCGATTAAAAATTTCAATGTATGTGCCCTCGAAACACCTATTGTGATTACTCAATAACCTCAATGAGTATTATTCTGCATTGAGACTATTCCAGACACCAACCAGACTGAAATAAACCATCATGGGAGCTCATACAGAAAATTTATGAATAACGAATAACAACAATCAATACTTTCAACTTCAACACCATGTTCGAAAATAACATCCTGTATATCCTCGTTTATTATACAATGATGAATTTCATATTGAACTTCTTTCATGGCATTTTCTGAAGCAATGATCTCACCAGAATAAATCGAATATGCGGTGGAAAATAACGTTAGCAGAAATATATAGTAGATGGTTTGAAACGACTGAAAACACACACTTTCATAAATAGCTTAGCTCAAAAACATTGTTTCAATATGTCCGAAATACGAATACAGTGGAAAAACTACACAACATAGAAAATATTAGCAGCTCCGTGATCAGTGTATTAACAAAAATTATAATCTGTTATCAATATTTTGTCAAGGTACTTGGTGCAAGACATCACCATCTCTGTGGCTGTTAAGAAATTGGTAATCCTGGATCTGGATGATGAAACAATTCTATAGAATTGACCTATTGTTGAGTTTCAAATTAATTCGACGTTTTGAAGTGGGTCAGAGTCATTTGTCTTTCTGTATGTTTCAAGACAATGCACTGATTCTGGTTGTAATAAGTTATTCGAAAGAATGAAAACAAACATTTTTGAATTGTTTGTTGCGGAACATTTTTGTTCGCGGAAGAACATTTACCATTTTATTCGAGATACAGTCACTTATACTGGGAAGCCTGATCAGGGTGATTGGAAAAAGCTATTGTATTATGCTATTGTCACCAATCGTTGATGAGTATGCGAGTTTTCAATCTCATTAGACTTTTAGCAGTGGGTCCAATTCACGTTGAAAGATCCCTTTACAGACATACACACCAAGCTAATTGAAGTATGGTCAAAGAAAGATCGTAACCTGCGTGAACTCTTCAAGTGGATCGGAAGATACCACGTTGAACCTTCGATTTATAAATGGAGATTTTCATGGTAAAATCCGTGGAATGAAGCCATTACCTGTGGAAACAAGATATTCCAGGAGTCGATTGAATCTCTCGAACTGAGAATAATTGATTCAGGTATTAATTACCTGTAATATGTTGATGAAGTTGATATAAATCCACCCGCCATACTTGATCAACTTTATTGCCAGGCTCTTATCTGCAGCGCGTACATTATCATATCTGAAACAAACTCCTCTTCAGAGGGCACCGATACTAATTTCCAATGGATTTATTCATCGCTATCGGCGTGTGGAATAATTTTCGACCTTCATTATTGATATGCTACGAGCACACTAATAACCCGATGGGATACTGATTATTCAATTACAGTTGTTCGGCACACCCTGTAATGGATGTGACAGTGATTTTAATTGGAATCGTGGGCGAATTTCCAGATTACATTTGGAAAATAACATAGAGATTATCACTGGAATTCTGTAGCGATTCCTTGCTGAGGCTACAGGAAAATGGAAAGTCTGAAGTTATTCAACGGAAAATGGAAATTCGAATTCTCATTCGCAAACGAGTTCTTGCAGATAATCATTGGGTAGGTTTCAACTTCCCAGCAAACATCGAAAGGCGGTAGAAAGCCGGGCCCATGGCGAGAACGGCGGGCAAATGTCGATGTCGGCATGCCTCGAAAGGCCCTCCATATAATTTCGAAGGATTATATGACGAAGGCAGAATGTACACATACTTATGATGGGCCTCTGTTTCCCAGCCGCTAAACTTCCGCTGTATGTATCCAAGTCCAAGGGCCATCAAAATTTCAACGGAGTGTGCCGTCATCACTCACTCAACGTTGGCATCCCTCGCTGGCATGAGTTTTCATTTTGATCATTTTGCAGTGGTAACAATGATTCAGTATGGCGTATATTAATTTCTTTGTTTATGTTGTTTCAACACTCTCAACAGAGATTTTAGTACTGTGTTCAGTTCGTGTTTGGTTTTCTAGTGGATTTTTATACAAAGTGGAAGGATATTGAAATAAATACAGAGTGAGTGAGGAACAAACATATACAAACTTGCACAGCTAAATAATGCCCCTATTTTAGATAATAATTCAACAAACACCATTGGACAAACAGATGCAATAATAGTTTGGACATGTTTAGCGGATACACAAGAATCTAATAATATAATAATATGAGGACTTTGAAGATGCATGAGCTTTCATTACATATGAATCATAAATCTATTTTCGAAACGAAAATCAAAGAGTACCTACTTGAAGAAACAGTTATATTTCAAGAATTACTGTAGGTATGTATAATGTTGCATGTTTTGGATTAGTAGAGAATGAAATCATCTAATCTTTCAGCAACAAAATCAACAACCAGCAGCCCATCAATCACAGATATTAATGAAGAAATCACACAATGATCCAGACTATGATATAAATTTCTTCATGGTATATGATATCTCACTTCCAGGCAACACTCATATCAATATGATAAAGAGTGAGGTTCTCCATATCTGGGAATTGTTTTCTTGTGGATTGAACTCTATTGTTGACAATAACTTGATCAATATAATAACTGATTACCTACATACATAACTCTCAAGTTATTAGGTAGGAACATAGGTGATGTAATTTTTGACCTAGAGTTAGCAACTTTTTGAAACAAGTGGAGAAACAAATATCTATCCTGCATGATGAAACACAAATACCTATTATTGTAAATTGTAGGTACCTTTTCATGATGAGTATACAGAGTGATATGTAGAACTAAAATTAAGATGTTCGATGTTTCCATAGTTGTGATATGTATTGTTTGAGATCATGGCAATAATATACACACATGGATATTTTCAGTTCTTGTTTTTGTATGGGGTATTTATACTGCTAGTTTCCTGGAAAAAACTGTGATATCAGGATTTTTATGTAATCATTCAACAACTTCAGGTAAGGAGTGAATTTCACATTTCTGTTATACCCAGAGGATTCACAAAAAACTGGGAGACCTCAATTCTGTTTTTTGAAGTTCCACATTTTTCAACCAGTTTGAAAATAAAGAGAGTGATGAAGATCTGAGTGAAAATGAGATACTTTGCTTTCCAAGTGGTGATATAAACTGGGATACCTATCAAAAAACTTATTTTCACTGAGATATATGCATTACCCTGTATATTTTTTGACAAACCTAGTTGAAAAATAGGACATCAAAAAACAGAATACCATGAATATTGAATTCATTCAACCCCGTTAACCAACGGCCCTGAAAAACTCCTCTATTGGGGGAATAAAAATTCTCAAGCGGCCAATTAATGGCAGTCTCAATCGGGCCGAAGATATGCCATGAATGCGGTACATTTGAGTACATGCATCTGCCCACCAGAAGCCCTGCAATGTAATAAGCGGCATACTGATGGCTCTAGAGAGGCGGTCGGCTGTCGGCCGCCGGGACACGGGCTAGCCGGCCCAATTTAGTTGTACAATAGAGGACCGCTGTTACCGCTCGCCGGCAAGTTTCATTGTACCTTTAGAGGGCCGCAAAAATCATGTTTGCTGGGTTATACAGTGTGAAGTAGAAAGAACTCCCTGAATTACACAGTTGATAAGAGCTGTACCTGTGAAAGAACTCTATTAGTTAATTAGCAAACATCACGCCATTTGGAATCAATGAGTTTTGGAAATTACATCACCCAAGTCTTATTCGCCGCCATTGTTGATTTATACTGAGTGAGCCTGTCTCGATTACTTCTCATCACTCTTCAATTTGCGTCTCCCAAAGATCATCCAGAGCGATTTTGATATCGTCAGGGTAGCTCCGAAGAAAAAAACATCACATTTTGTTGAATACTGGGAGTACAGCCATCTCCAATGAACCGTCATTTAGAAAAAAAACTATTCAATTCTTCAACGACGAACGGTCGGTACCATCTCAACCAAGCCATAGTTCACACAGTATGGATTCCATGTTCAGTGTGATTGACAATAAAAAGGCATATAGTAATAATAATAATAATGATACGTTTATTATTCCCCAAAAACCATGACAAGTAAAAGGTTGTAGGTTAAGCATACTTGATGTGGCGAATAAATGGCCAGAGTTAAGTTATATTCTACCAACTTTCCTTCCATTCTGGCCAGACCTAAACCTAACAAGAAACTTTGAATCTAACGGCTGAAGAACCTAAGAGCATTAGAATAGTATATGAAGAGTTAAGAAGAAGAGTAAGAGAGGAAAAGAAGAGGGAAAAGAAGGTAAGAGACAAGTATGCACAGCAGCAGGATCACTAAAAATAAACAGAAACGATTCGATCTCATATATTGATACTGACATTGATTGAACTGAAGCAGTTGTTTCGTTACCATACTTTCAAATGATTCAAGCGAACGTACTGAAATCTGTGACACGAAGAGCAATAATAAGATTGGCGTTGTTGTGAGAGAAACTTCATTTATAAATTTCTTTCCTATGTCTAGGCACAGTTATAAGACTAGAGTGACGAATATTCAAGTCATGAATATCAATTCTGGAAGAGATTTTATTATACAGGTATTCCGGCTTTTTTGTTTTTAGCAATTTGTAGTTGCTGCAAACCATGTGCAATTTACGTCTGTTAAGCATGTTCAGCCAATCAACAACTTTCAATTTATGAGAAATCCTCTTTCGTTTGCTTATACCAAAAATGAGTCTTAAGCAGGAATTCTGAACTTTTCAAATGCGTTTCATATCAAAAACATCTAAGCAAGGTCCGTAGACAGTATCGCAGTAATTGAGCTGGGATAACACCAATGACTCACAAAGCATTGTTTTGATATCTTGTTCAAGAGAGTGCCTAAGAGGGTGAATCATTCCAAATTAGAATAGCATTTCTTCAGCATAATTATGCTCGACATGTTCTTTGAATCAGAGTTTATAATCGATTATCAACCCTAGATTTTTTGTGCTGTTCTTGAATGGAATTACATCATCGCCTATACGTAACACACAAGATTCAATCAGGGATGTTCTATCAGTATCATCACAGAACAAAAAAGCACATGATTTGGATGGATTGATTTCGAGTAGATGTGCCTCACAGGTACGAAGTAGGTAATCCAAATCTATATTGATCAGGTTATTGAAATATAAACTATCCAAAGCTTTGAAAGTAAGATACAATTGGGTATCATCAGCATACATATGGTGGTTACAATGTTGTAAACTTTCCGAAGTGAACAGTGTGAATAAAAGCGGACCTAATATGCTACCTTGAGGTACGCATGCAGCTAGAATAGTTTTTTTGCTCTCATCAATACCTTCAATTATATCATCAGTGATATTTGTAAGTGCAGTTTCACAACTGAAACCGGCTCTGAAACCAGATTGTTTATTGGGTATAATTTTGTTCCGATCTAAATAAGGGCGAATTGGACTATCCATAATTTTTTCAAGAACTTTGGATAAAATTGGGAGAATGCTTATAGACCTATGGTGATCAAATTTAGTAGGATGTTGATATATATATATATATACCTCGAATGACATATTCCCCACTGCGCTACCACGACCATAGTAGCTAGATGGTTTCAAAAATGGGGTAGTTTTTTGCCCTACTCTGTATAATAGCATTATTCATAAAAGCTGTGTGTCAAAATCATTATAATCATCATTTTCACTATTATTGTCAGGTGAAATAACTCAGCGCATGGTTCTTCATGAAATATATATCGGTCCAACTCACCGAACTGATTAATTTGATTTACAGTCATTATTTCCTGATCATCTCACTTTTTTTTTCAATCTGATTCATTTCCGATTATGTATAACGAATGAAGTTGATGAAGTTGTTCATGAGAATCATCGTCAATTAACGGAAGCAGACGATTAAATTGGTCAACTTATCTGATAACTCAGCGTAAATATCGCTAGTGAGACTTTCGCTCAAAAGGGAGCTACAACTTAGTTATGCCAAATGGATAACTTTGCCTTCCATGAGATTAGTGAAACGATTCAGGCCAGTCCATGTGACATCCCACAACTCTCCGCGAAGTGAATAATTTTTGGTATTTTCCAAAATAATAAGGAGTTGTCAAGAACCAAAAGATTCTGAACTGATTCGAATGTATTCAAAAATCTAATAGGGAGTTGAAGAAGTGCATTAAATTGTCCTAGAATTGTTGTTCGGTTGCCCCCTCACGAGCAACCCTCAGAAGTCTTCGAGAGTCTTGTGCGAGCAAGGAATGACGGGAACCTCACTTTTTGACGTGTGATCCCAAACACTTTCTTGCTCCATCAGAAGAATTTTTGCAGTCGCGGGGAATTGACCAGCAAGCAAATGGAATACTATTCTGGAGAATTCGCAGAAATTCATATTTTTTTCGAATCACCAATGTTGACTGATGACTATCAAGTGACGGGTGAGTTTACTCAAATATATGGATATTATCGATGAATTTTTTCGATTCAATCACTCCCCAGGGACGAACAGAATAATTCCATGATTGTAGTCGGATACAAAACCCGAAGCCACGATACGGCCTCGAAACAGCCGCAGAATATCCCCACAGCACAGGTTCATGTTACGCGGCAGCAGCAGTAGCGGCAACAGCAGCGTTGTAATTCAACGTTAGAACAATGACAAATGGCTCCCGATGGCATCCACAACTGCTCTCGCTGTACTAAATTATATGACTAGTAGGATCAGTGCATTATATACTCCCTTGCAGTCAATTTGATGCTGGGATACGGGGATTTTAACATCTGCTCGAATGTCATCCTGATAAGGTATGATGATAATTAGTATCAGTGATACCGCTTATATTGATGGATTGTCTGATGTGTTTACAGAAAGTCTATACTTACTTGTATTATTCCTCATCGATAATAATTGTAGGTGAAGATTAAGAAACGGTGACCGAAAATTGAATTACTCAGAGAAACTGGACTATTTGTATATCGAATTACAGTGATACGTATCGAATCAAAGAAGATGTTTATATATATTAGGTATCCTAAAGAAACGGGATAAGGACATTATAATACAATGAGAAACAATTCAATTCAATCAATAGAGCTGTGAAGCTATGACTTAGCTAACGTTATGACTATGATTGCAAATTCAGATTTATTCGCTATATATAGTATGATTATCAATTCTCATTGGCGGTGATCACTGAGAATCGATATTGTATTCATTGACAAGGCCTACTTTCAAAAATCATTCAAAGTCGAAGTAGTTTTGAAAGCTCATGATTTGAGTAATACAAAAGATGAATATATTGAATACGATATTTTCGAAAAGCTGTCTCAGAGATCTTTCCGATAGTGGAAATAAATCTTTCGAAAAGAGACGAAGAAAAAATCCTTTGTGAGGCAATTCTTAATTTTTTCCCTTCTGCTGAAAATAAAAAAGTTATACAGGGTGTCACTTGGTTTATTCTCGGGCTAACTTCTTTCTGTTCCATTTCCGAAATTTGAGAAGTAATATCCAGACAATTCCAGAACCTGGGAATTCACATTTGTCATACAGTTCTGCATTTCTTGAAATAAAGAGCTGAACCAATTTGAAACTAGACGCGGCCAAAACATGGAATCCCCAACGAAAACAAATACGTTCAATGGAGTGCTATAATCAGGGTAATGGTCCATACCGACTCGAATTCTCTGTGCCATAAGTTTTTCCGTCGTATATTTTCTAGGTGTCAGTGATTTAGTAGAGTATATATCGTTATTAGCCGTGGAGGCAGCGCGAACATATATGTTGCAATGGGTTTGAAACGGTGTTTTGAAGTCATAAAATTCGGCTAATCAAAAATCATTCACAATTGCAGAAAGTAGTCCATAGTTGGAGTGGAGGTATATAGGAATTACTTGATAAATTCCTAAAATCATTATTTCTCGAATAAGGGAATGAATAGAAACTTGTTTCTCATACCTCACTAGCAAAAAATACCAGCCAGCGAAACATTCTGCCTAATTGATCGCCCTGTAATTTTTTCGATGCTTGTCTGCTTCAGATGAGGTTCTGAACAAATATTTCATCCATGGCTTGATCATTTCACGAGAAAAACAAAATGTACTATCAAGCTTATTTTATTTACGCCCTGTAGAGAGAGGAGAGGAGCAAAAATGAGTGAATAAACTCAGGTTCAGTATGTTTCGGATTGAAATATGATTCCTCATGGGCACAATGGTTTCTAAATCACGGAATTTTCTCCTTTCTAACAGTAGATTCAAATGTTTTGAGGAAATATGAATTTTTTGAATTTGCAGAACCTAAATGAACTTATTGATCAGCAACTCGAAAAAGAATCTGAACATCGATATCATTCATTTCCACCTTGTTTTTATACCTACCATCAAAGAGAAACCTCAATTATCACTCAAAACGAATAAAAAACACATGCTCTATGGGTTCTGAATCATTATTGACAATTTCACTTTTGCTCTCGAGAACCAATCGAGATCGACATTTTCACGGATTTCACTGTGTTCCAACGATATTTTTAGTATACTCAAATTTCTATAAGACTTGCTGTACCAAAGCAGAAACCGAATTGACCCACACGTGATCAACCAACCAACCTAGTTTTTAAACGATGAAGTTCTTGACCTTCATGAGGTCAACTCTCGCGAGACGCTCGTTTATTGTCTCTATCATGAAATATTTATACGAATACAACTCGTGATGCTATTTTTCCTGGAAATATTCGTCCATTGACATACTTGAGCTTGCTGCTGTAATTTATATCATGAATTTGATACAAAACTTGCTGCCTACGGCTCGAAAGTTTTGATGGGCAAGGTCATTCGCTGAACTATTAGGCAACAAGCTGTCGTAACAATCGTCGAATATTTCAGGCGAAAAATAGTGTCACTTGTGGTATAACATAATATGATGAAGATATGACAAATCCTTACTTTCTCAAAACACTTGAAACTTCCCTCGAAACTTTTGTTTGAATCCGAAACCTTTGTGTTGAGGAGGAAGAAAGAAATATCAGACCTCGATCTGAAACATGGTGAAGCAAAACATCTCCCATGTTTCGCTTCACCATGTTTTAGATCGAGGTCTGATATTTCTTTCTCCCTCCTCAACACAAAGGTTTCGGATTCTAACAAAACTGGTTATGTTATGAATTATTGTTAATTTGAATTGGGATATTCCGAACTGTTTCAAAACACTATTATCTCCTCCAAAAAATCAGACATTGAAGTGAATGAAGAATCATTGTAACAAGAAGGGATCTTCGATTTGGTCGAAATTTCACCAGAATCAGACAAAAAAGTTGAAGAACTACTCTTTGGAGTATATAAATTACAACAGGATGATTTGGTCGAACTAGAGTGGACGGACATCGTGACCTTCATCAGAAGGACGGGAAGGTTCGAAAAGGACAACTGAAAGAGGGATGTGTAGATATGTGGAGAGCAGAGGTTGGCAAAAAGGGCCCATGGGGGCCTACTTGCCTGGCTACATCCTCCCCACAATACTGTTACGTTATTCGGGTGCAGAAGCGAACACGACACTATTTATTTTCGAACTGATTTATTTGAACTAAAGAAACACTGATTTATATCGAACTTATAACTACTATTCATGTGTGTGACGCAGTTGTTCGGCCGTCTTATATATAAGTATATAAGATCCATTGGTAGGCTTTGGTTCGAGAATGTTCTCGAATGATCTTCCGTCTCCTCCTTTTTGTTCAAGAAGCTTCTTAGAACAATACCTCTCTCTCTAATTGTTCCATCGATTGTTTCCAGAACATTCCAGAATCTTCTGTCACGTTATTTGTCACCGTGGCATATATTGAGTGTTGGGAAATATGCTGGTCATGTAGGAATCATTGGGAGGTTGGAGAACGATCTGGAATGCGTGTTACAGGATGATTGTTGTACTCCTGCCTTCCTGCTGATGTTTCTGGAGCCCCATTAAGGGGAATATCTTTACAATACCACTACTACTTCTGAAACTGTATCACTGATCAGATTCAGAACCTAGTGAAGTTCAGATCTTGGAAGTAAAGCACCTAGATTCGTAATTCTCATTACACAACTTGTATGAAGTTTTATTGAATAACAATGTTCACATTCTCCTTTCATGATTCTTCATCAAATTGGAAATGAAAACACTGATGCCGAGAAGAAAAATGTGCAGATTTCTCTTCAAAATGATGAAACAGCAAAAATGCCTGATATTGCTGACAATATTTCAATCGTTTCTGGATTCCCGCTGTTCCAGGATACGTTCACCCCAGCATCTCCATAATCGAACTAATTCACTGAAATAACTCAAAATGAAAAAACACGGTGATTTAAAACGTGTTGAATCATTAGCGTGCCGAGAAGAAAGGGAGGAATTTGATGAGTGCATTATAATAAATGATAATAATACTCAGTTCGTTCGATACATACTCAAAATTGAAAAAAAAAACAGGAGAGGTAGAAATCATAACATAGTTATTCGTTATCGGGAGATCAGGAGATATGAGTAAGTATGATAATGTTCTTGATCAAGATGGAATGAGATGATGAGGCAATATACAGACAGTATTTGATATGAAAGTAATTTTTTATACAAAAAAGGAGTCAAGATTATAGTTCTGTGAAACTGAAAATAATATGGATCCGTCTCACTATGAAAGCACTCATTTTCAAGTCCAGTTATAATCTAGTACTTAGATCCTAACAGAATATGACAAGTCTTTATTGATATATCATATCTACTCGATTCAGGTGATATTACTGTGAATCAAGCATCAGAACAGTGAATTTGGGGTGATTATAACAGAGGTGACTATGTCTTCGTTGACTAATAGTTCAGAAAATGACGAAAACCTTGAAAAGGAATATATATGGTTAGTTCAATTCTATTGGTGAAAAATATAATTGTATGTTCTGATTTCCTGGACGGTCACACCTTCTGATACTGATGAATTGAAGGTTGCCTTCAAAATCATTGTATATATGTCATCACATCTTGTGTAACGATGGGTTTTCGCGGGACGAGCAGAACACAATCCTGCAAAACACAGAGTTACACGAAATGCGTTGCCCAACGTATTACGTACAGTATTTTTTCTAATTTTGATGAATAACGTCGGTTCAAGAGATTTATAACGATCAGTTCTACATGAGTTCTACCTATTATGTACAAAATTTAGTAGGCAGGTTGACACTCTGAAGTTTGATTCATGCATGGAAGACCACTCAATTCGTTTCTGATTCCTGTTATATTTGTAGATCAATATTCATATACATACACCAGCTATAATCAATCATCAGGAATCTCATTTTCTCCCCACATTCTGAGGATGCCTTTTTCGAAGAGTTGCCTGCTATTGAAAGTCAATTGAATTCAAATGGGATAAATGATAAATGTGTTGCAAGATAGCTGGAAACAATGAAATACACTTTTGCTTGGTGGCAGTGAGTGCATTACAGTGAAAAAGAAGCAAAAAATGGAACTTTCTACCAAATTTGTTTTGCCTGCCGTCTTTCAAACTTCACGTTTATTAGAGAATTTATGCACTTCAACAACAACTATAGATTCATTGCAACACGAATTGAATCATGAAATCCATTGTAGTTTGATATCTATAGACTCTGACGGATAGTTTTGTGGAAACATCGATTGATTGTCATTAGCTTCGATCTTTCACACATGCATTTGTTATTATATTGTATCTGATGTTTATATTCATTCCAAAGTGAGGATTGTATGCAAACGAAACAATTGATTGGTTTCTGGTTGCATCACTCTGTTGAAGTTGTTTTGTGATATGGTATCAGAATCTCTGAATTCAAGCAACCCAAGTCGATTTCGATTGTTAGTTGTTGTGTTGTTAGTGAAGTTCACGAAAATCGTCTCCTGTTTTCCATGCATGTGAAATTGCTCTTTTCGGAATTTACAAGTTCTTGAACTTGTTGGTTGTATTTCGCCCGAAAGTGATATAAACACTTGGCGAACTCCGAGGAATTGTTCATTTATATATGTGGCATTAACAGAACTTTGGACAACTTCCTACATTCACCTCGCCTGGAACATGTTTGATAAAGTCTATATGCCTGAACCACTGAGAACAACTTCAAACAACTGAGCAGTTGTTATAGTTATTCACAGTGATCGACAGGCCTAGGCTCTAATGATATTCTGAAATTCTGCATCATGATAACATATTATATTGTGAGGTATGTGAAAATCATGATTTCCAGGTGTGCTCATTCAATCCATATAATATTCAGATGGACATGTGGGAAAGTTCCTGTAACATTCGAAATCATCAGATTATATTGTCAAGTTTATGAGAAGTTCCAATTCAATCTGAAAATTGCTCAGCCTCACCTTGAAGTTGCGTGTCCTACATGAAATCATACTGTTTCATTGTAATTGATATCCTCAATTGTTTGATTATTATTTCATGCTCTCAGAGTTATATAACTCGAATTCTCCTTCATGTCGTCCCACATTGTTTATTATCAACAGGAATAAAGTCACCCTACTGAAGATATTATGATTGAGAGGACATGAAGTATCAAACAAACTCGCCAGAAAAGCAGTTGTAACACCCTTCGTAGCATCAGGATATAATCCTGATGAATTGGGAGCAAAACTGTATCACAAGAGATCAGGAACAAAGGCTGAAAATTCAACTATGGATCTGTATATAATCACAGAAGATCAGATGCATTCATCAACCTGAGCAACAAGAAGCTTCAGTACCTCAACGTGTTCAAGGGAAAAATGAATATATGTGGAAAATATGATAAAACCTCTTTCTACATATCACTGAATGAGTAAGTCATAAACCTAGCAGCACACATGAAAGGAGATGACGAGTTATCGTACATTGAACAACTTCAAATCCTGGAAATCCTGAGGTGTATAGGACCAGGAATATTGCTCATCGGGTATAGGACACCAAATTTGCTCTTCCATGTCAAGAAAGCTCTTCTGTATCGTAGGGTATTCTCTGGAAAAGCCGATCTCACTGTGCCCAACATAAGCTTGTCATGTAACCTTACCTTTGACGACATCCATTTCGATGCTTGGTATTACTATCAGCAATAACCTTTCTTGGAAAAATCACGTGAGATCAATTGCTAAAAGTGCATCCAAAAAACTTGGGCCAGCCAGGAGCTATTTCACTTCAAGACAGCTGTTTATGATCTATAAGGCACATATTCGACCTGTCCTAGAATATTGTTTCCATATCTGGAGTGCAGCTCCCAAACATACCCTGAAACTGTTGGGTTCTGTCCGAAGAAGGGCAATTCGTCTCGTGGGTGGTGCCTCGCTCACAAAGTCACTCACTCTGGAACACCGTTGAAAAGCTGTCGATCTGGCTCTATTTTATAGATATTCTCATAAACGATGCTCTTCAAAAATATCAATAATTGTTCCTCCCTTGGCAGTTCCCGCGAGATTAACCCATCGAGTTGAGGCTTCGCACCCCTTCGTGATCACTTTGAAGACCGAAGAGTCGTTCATTCAACGAACAGCGAGGCTCTGGAACACATTGCCAAGGGAGGTGTTCTCCGAGGCATATAACCTCCATAAATTTAGAAAGAACCCCATTTCCTGCATTATTTTCCTTGGTTCTCACGATGTTTCCTGAACATTACAGGATATCCTTCTCCGTGGGAATCAGAATTTGAAAAAAAAACCTCGAATCCAGATAATACAATACTATTCCATGAACCTCAACATCATTCAGTGATGGAGAATCTCAATACTTTCCTGATCCAATTAGCTCACTACTCCATCAGTTCGATATCATGTTTCCCAACTTTGTTGGAGAGAAAGACAACAAACGCATTCCGCCAGCATTCTGTGAAACTTTCGGAACGTTTCAATATGTTGCTCCTCCGATTATCCCTTCCAGAGCGGCATTCCGCATGAGGATTCGTATGCCAATTTCACTACTGAGACATTAAGCACACCTGTTTCACGCCGTCGTTTCTCCCCTCGATATTACTATTATCGTTCTATCCCAGCATTGTCATCGGGATGCCTGTAAATTCCCGATAGTCAACTTGCTTGTCCATCATTACTAGCATCCGCGCTATTCGCTCAGGATCCTTCCGTCAGTGCTTACTGGAGCGTTCATAATAATTTATTGGAATCTGCGAATTATCGATGAATACCGGGTGGCCCATTCAAGACGATCCACCCTGAATAACTCTTGAACACATGATAAAATGAAAAAATGCTCAGACACGTCAACTTTCATTTCTTGGGGACATAATTTGAGATGGATTTATCATTTGTCATAACTTCCCCCTCCCCTAGAGAACCACCCTTTCAGAATTTCAAATGGGAACATGGGTCGAGTAATACCTCATTCGAGAGGTATTTCCACCCAGATAATAGCCGTGTTTTGTTTTTGAAAATTGATTGATTAGTTTTTGAAATAATGAGTGTAGCCCATTCAAGACGATCCACCCTGAATAACTCTTGAACAAATGATAAAATGAAAAAATGCTCAGACACGTCAACTTTTATTTCTTGGGGGACATAATTTGAGATGGGTTTGTCATCTGTCATGACTTCCCCCTCCCCTAGAAAACCACCCTTTCAAGAATTTCAAATAGGAACATGGGCCGAGTGATACCTCATTCGAAAGGTATTTTCACCCAGATAATAACTGTGTTTTGTTTTTGAAAATTGATTGATTAGTTTTTGAAATAATGGGTGTAGCCCATTCAAGACGATCCAACCTGAATAACATTTGAACACATGATAGAATGAAAGAATGCCCAGACACGTCAACTTTCATTTCTTGGGGACATAATTTGAGATGGATTTGTCATTTGTCATAACTTACCCCTCCCCTAGAGAACCACCCTTTCAAGAATTTCAAATGGGAACATGGGTCGAGTGATACCTCATTCGAAAGGTATATCCACCCAGATAATAACTGTGTTTTGTTTTTGAAAATTGATTGATTAGTTTTTGAAATAATGGTTGTAGCCCATTCAAGACGATCCACCCTGTATAACTCTTTGAACGCATGATAAAATGAAAAAATGTTGAGTTGTCAAATTCGAGAGGTGGTCCACCCAATATGGTTCACCCTGGAGAACTTTTGAACAATAGGTCGAATGAAAAAATGCTAGGAAACGTGATATTTTATTGAGTTCAAACATCCTAAAGTCATAAGAGTTGCTCAAAATGTGCTCCGTTCATAGCTTAACAATGGTAGAGCCTATTTTGAAACTCTTCTTGAACTCGGGTAAATGTTTCTTGTGGAATTGTAGCACATTCTCTGATAATTCTCTCTTCCAAGTCATGAAGATCAACAGGAGATGATTTGTAGATTATGGACATCAAATGTCCCCAAAGAAAAAAGTCGTTGGGAGCAAGATCAGGTGATCTAGCCGGCCATTCTATCGGACCTCTTCGACCAATTTATTTTCCCGGAAATGTTTGGTTCAACCATTCTCTCAATGGGATAGAATAATGGGGCGGAGCACCATCTTGCTGAAAATGAACATTTTCTGCTTCTAGAGTTGGATCGTTGTAGATAGCATCTGCTATGAGTGGCTCGATTTGATTTTCTAGCATATTCAAATAAACAGCACCAATCTAGATTTCTATCAATAATTATTGGCCCAATAATAGTATTCCCCAGAATGCCAGCCCACACGTTAATCTTCCGAGGGTTTGAGTATGTTCTTCTCTGAGAATATGCGGATTGTGATCGCTCCAATAGCGACAATTCTGTCTGTTCAGGTATCACTCGACCCATGTTCCCATTTGAAATTCTTGAAATGGTGGTTCTATAGTGGAGGGGGAAGTCATGACAGATGACAAACCCATCTCAAATCATGTTCCCCAAGAAATGAAAGTTGACGTGTCTGAGCATTTTTTCATTCTATCATGTGTTTAAATGTTATTCAGGGTGGATCGTCTTGAATGGGCTACACCTATTATTTCAAAAACTAATTAATCAATTATCAAAAACAAAACACAGTTATTATCTGGGTGAAAATACCTTTCGAATGAGGTATCACTCGAACCATGTTCCCATTCGAAATTCTCAAAAGGGTGGTTCTTTAGGGGAGGGGGAAGTCATGACAGATGACAAAACCCATTTCAAATTATGTCCCCCAAGAAATGAAAGTTGACGTGTCTGAGCATTTTTTCATTCTATCATGTGTTCAAGAGTTATTCAGGGTGGATCGTCTTGAATGGGTCACCCGGTATATCTCTCGCTTTATGTGCATCATTCTAGTTGAGTATCGATTAGTTCTTGAACACTACGACAAACTGATGTTTCCTCGTAATTTTGTTGGATGCCATATTGTGAATCATTGAAAATGTGGGTTGATTTGAATGGCAAAGTCGGGATGGGTTTGGATAGGTACCATTGTTTACTTTTTGGACTTTTACTTCGAGACTTACTAAGCTTCATATCTTCTGATCTGCAGAGATGGCAATTTTCTGAGAAAATAAGTCGATTTAGATATCGAATGGAAAATAAGATACCAGTATCAATTGAATTCTTTGTTCATCCTCTGCCCTCCCATTGTGAAAACAAACAAATGTTGATTCCACAATGTCACGTGTCCTGCTGTGTCATCGATGGTGTCAATATAATGTATAGAAGTAGTAGTTTTCCGCACTCATTTGCGTGCGCAAAGTAAAACTTTTCGGCTCTCAGTGCGGGTATATGGTAAAACTTTCCAAAAATCTCACTGGTATGGAACATTTATATTCATTTTGATTGATGTAGACTGTATGCACTATAAGAAGCCGTTATCCCTTCTACTTTTCAACCGTTCTTTCCGCTTTTTGTATTTCACCTCAATATAAATATTAGGAACGAATGTTTTAATTTTCTATCATTTTATTTTATTGATATGTAATTCTTTGTCGTTTAGCAATTTCTATCAAGTTCAACTGAAAATTATTCAATAAATTGTTATTTGAATTGATTTTTTTTTCTTCTTTTCGTTTTCAACTGATATGAAGCTCATAGGGAAAATGTGATTCTCCATTATTATATTTTATTGTTATATGTGATTCAGTGATTGTTGTATTGTTACATTTTTATTAAGTTATATATCTCTTCTATTTTCCTTTTTATCTGATATGAAGCTCGTAGGAAAAACGTTGTTCCTAACAAGTGCGCAAAAGTGTCCTTTCTGCACGCAAAAACTTATTCGAACTCCGCCCCCGCCTCGTTCGCCTAACTATATTTGAATTTTTCATCCCCAAGACCCCCAAATATCAATTTTCGAAATGTTCATGAATTCGGACTGCTAAGAATCGACCATTTTGACCTGGGGAATAAGTGCTCAGACTTTGTACAGACCTTTCAGGGACCTTTCTATAGTGTTTCTCTTATTGATTTGCTTATTTTGTTGAATTCGATCAGAAATGACGGTCTTTTTCTCTGTGGATAATGTATTGATTATTCAAAAATAAAATATAGTTATTATGACAGCTCATTGAATTCAACGATTCCACAGAATACTGACGAGAACCTTTGATGATTATATCAATGATTCTAAACGATCTGCAAGAGAATAGTATTCATTCCTAGCGTAAAACATTAGTTCTCCCTCTTCAATCTGGAAGTAATTAGTTTATGCCCGAAGCACTTTACATTATGCACGAATACATTTCTACCTTGCGTTGATTATGCTATGAGTGTGCCACAATCACTATAAACGTTGTAAGCCTTCAAGTTTTGCTTGAGTCCGCGTGAGTAGCAGTGAGCAGAACAGAATTTCGCAGGCGTAATCCTCATCAAAGATGTTTAAAGTGTTCATTTATTGCATCATGATGTTGCTCTGGCACTCGCGCAAAAAAGCGCGTATATAGGTCTCAGACTTATGTTGATACCATTTTCCACTTGGCACGAAAAGTTGTTTACAGATATTGATGAAGTTTGAGATAGATATAATATATGTATCGGGTTCCAAGAATATCAAGTGATAGGAAGATGAGTTTGATTCGAAAAACGTTGTTCTTAACACGCAAAGTGTCCTTTCCGCACGCAAAAACTTATTCGAACTCCGCCCCGCGTCGTTCGCCTAGCTGTATTTGCGTGCGGAGAAGGAACACTTTGCGCACTTGTTAGAAAAATAACTATTTCGGAATACTTTATTGGAGCGTGATTTTTATTTTTCGCACTATCCTGTATTTTGGGAACAGAGCAATTTCTGACTGAGGTATAAGTTTGAGTTATGTCGGCCTCAGGAATATTTACTGAGATTTTGTACAGACATTCAGAAAAACCCTTCATAACTTGAGGTGGTTTTCTTCAGTCTTTTATTTCTCGAGTATAAAAATTCTTTCCAGAGTGCTATTCTATGGGGTATCTATGAAACAGAGGTGTTCAATCGGATGTTCAGTTGATGTATTTTGGAACGGGATATTGTATGACGAACTCACCAAAATTTGAAAGAACTTAGAATGAAACTTATAGTAATTTAACAGAGTACTTATCATGTCAATCAGAAATTCAAATATCCTTAGGTATTATCATATTCTAATAATACCCAAAGTTTCTGACTCACTAGGTATCGTGGAGTATTTTGTTTGGGGTCGTAGTAATCATCAAAAAAATACGATCTGTCGTTTAAAGTTCTGGTGGATGAACCAATTTTGTTTTCCGTATTTGTCAGTTTAGATTGATTCATCAATTAAGGAAAATTTGATCAACACCATCAGCAAGTTGATTCCAAATTATACAATACACCTTTTTCTATCGTAATCCAGATACTTTAGCGTAAAAAAATGATATTCAGAAACTGAAACGAACAAGTACCTACCTATATGAACTGTAATTCAGACACTAAAAACCACTCATATGTATGTATTATTCGCCTTCTTATATGTTGGAGCATCGTCCACCAATATATTGATGGACGATGGTTGGGATTTATACTCTCTAACATTGATTCAAATTTGAAAAAATATGTCCCAAAGAGGAGTTTCACGTGAAAGTAAAGCTTTGAGTTCAACAAGTTGAATTGTCCAAGTAGGTGATTCATTTTCATCATCGTCTTGCAATTTAGTTCATCTTTGAAAAAAATTGAACCCCAGCAAGGAAAGACTCTAGGTCTAGGAAAATTTACATACGAGTTATGATCAGTGTCTCATTCTCATAATATTTAAATAACCGTTAATATTCTTTGAATTACAAGTGATGGTTTCCTAATTAGCTATAATTGACGATATTTGCAGAATTTTGGATGACTATTTTGAATATCAATCTGAATTAGGTACATGTTACTACGTTACCTGAATTAGAATTGAAAAATCCGAATTACAATTGAATCTTATACTTCATATGAATTACAATAATTGAAAAAAGTGCGTATTCCATGCAGTGTCCATGTGTTCTAAATTTCATCAGTTCAACTGAGTAATCTCCCCCTAATAACACCCTATACACAGAAGATTCAGGAAGTTGTGTCGATTTTTTTGAAGGTGTTCTTCGACATGGAGTAGGTAACTTGAGACTCATGAAAGAAATATGCTGAAATTATGCAAATCCTGAAATGTCTAGAGAGAAGCGTAGTGAAGTATTCGGAACTGAAATATCATACATTTCGAGCAGGAAATCTCGAAGTCAAATGTAATGTAGAAACTTTAGTGCTGTTCGCGTGAAAAAACTCCGACTCAGTTCCCAATTTCTCGCATTCTCTGTTGCATCGCATCCGCGCAATTCCTCTCGATATTCCAATGAAATTGTGGAAAAGCAGTTTTTTATGGACCAAGAATCTGGCTATATTCTCCATAGCTGAATCTGCCAGGAATATCACTTTCCCACTTTTACATAGTTTCCTTTTGAAAATCTATTCTGATGGTTGGAAATATGACCTTAGAACATCAATGCAAAGTTAGAAACCTGGATTCTATCGATAAATGAATAGTAGTTCAAACATAACTAGAAGAATACGCTTCGATGAAAGCCATACTTATAAGAAGTATGGAAAATCAAACAATCAGAGTATGTGTTGATAAAATACAAAACATAGAAAATACTGATAACGGAGGTTCATATATTTTCCATGTTTTGTATTCATCAATACATTTCAATCAATTCATTTGGAAGTATTTTTCAGTTTGAATATCTATGGAAGTGTGTTTGAATTTTTTTTTCAATCTCTTGTAACTACCGCCCTACAATGAAAGTGGGTTATTTGGATGTTGCTTCCTACTTCTTAGTTTGAATTAGTTCAGCTAACTGCATCAAAATCATGGTTTTATTCTGATATATGATTGGCTTATGTTAAGATTAGTTTTCTTTTTCAAAAAATTCATCTTATGTTCATGAATGCGCTGGTTAAACGTACGACCTGTCTGACCGATATATACCTCAGGACGAAATCCATAGTTGAGTTTGAACACCCCTGATTTCTCGAATGTGAAAGCTTTGTCTTGATTATTTTTGAAAAAACCTGCCCAACGTGTTATTTGTTCTATTCATGTCTATGTCGACTGCAACAACGGATACAAAATTTATTTGATAGACATTACTCTTTTTGAAAAACTGAAGCCATCCGAGAAGTTCATGCATTCTTTCATCAGAAATAATTATCACAATTATATAACTTCAACTTATTCCGGATCATCAACTGAAAAACTAGCTTCATTTCTACCTAAACAGGACTCAAAAGCAGCATATAGAACAAATAACACGTAGGGAAGGTTCATCCAAAATGAATAAGAAAAACCTTCAGAATTCGAAAATCAGGGATGTACTAACTCAACTGTGGATCTTGAAGTCCTGAGGTATACCTATATCGGTCAGACAGGGCGTACGTTCAATCAGCGCATTCATGAACATGAGATGATTTATTTGAAAAAAAAAAAACAAATTCAAAATCCGCCAACCATATATTGGAAGGAAACCATAGTTTTGATGATATTTTAGAAATTCGACACGTAGAAAATGAAGGAATGAAACTCACATTTTTAACCATTAGAGATCAACAAACAACAAAAATTCTAACATTTTACTCAACGATCAACTAGACCTCAATAGTTCACTCCTGAATTTGTTATATGTATTTGCTATCAACCCTTTCAGGGTAATCCGGTACACCGTTTTTCAATGTAGATATTGTGCGTATTTCCGAAAATGAAGGTTAATCGAACCTTTTCACAGATGATTCTTATTCTCCAGGTTGGAAAAGTAGAATAGGTAGATATAAAAGTAAGGCAAGCCAGGGTTGGTTTGGTTCATTGTATCAGTATTTCACCTGATGAAGCTACCGTGTTAGCGAGACATGTCGTGGATTGAAAGTTTTATGGAAATCTTATCGTTTGTGCAGTTTTACATTTGCTATGGATTTTCATCGAGTAACGGCTGAGTCAATTCGGAAGTCATTCCAGAAGTATAAAGTGCAAAATGAAGAAACCCTAAATGATTCGAAATTTGAGAAAATGTGAATACGGTCCTGAATCACGAATATAAGAGTTTGTCATTCAACTGTTGTGATATTTGTTTGCGATGTGAAGCATCAGTACCCTATATTAAGACTACGTACAAATGAATCTTGCCTTTTCATAAACGAATTTCATTGAATAAATGATTCAGAGTTCTACCAACTTGATCATAACTTTCGAGAAACACTCGTAGGTATACTCTTTCTGGAAATATTTATATTTATATTGATCTGGTTCTCACTTCGAATTGGAAATGTAGGAGCTTCTTCCACTTCAGATAGATCTCCATGTCAAAGAGAGTATGCGTTAAGTATGTATGACGTTTATCCTAAGGTATAAGCTATCTCAAAGACTCGCTTTGAGCTCGATATACTAGAATAACTTTCGGTATTTCTTTGAACTTCTTTCATTCCAATGGAGGAAAACAGATACACCTGACTCATGCATACCTATACATATAATGATGTGCTTCGGTATTGGTGATGTAACAAGATTCTTCAAACGGAATTGAGCTATACCTAGTAGTTCTTTGTGGAAAGTCTTATTTCAATGAGATTCATAGGAGATAACATGTATATCTCTGCTCTTTGATCTCATATGAAATCAAAATACACTCGTTATTCACACTGAGGAGAACTATTCATCAATCAAATAAAGAAATTTTGTATATTCAGTGTGAAATTTTCATTCTGAAATCGCAAGTTGTAGATTACCTACTCGTCACGTATTCACAATGAAGTCCAAAATTCAAACGATGACATGAAATGTGAAATTTTCAAAAACGTATATTTTGGAATCTTTGTTCAGTTCCGAAGGAAAGCAAGAGGAACCCTATACTCTTCTAAAGTCTGACAGATAGGTAACCTCAACAATTTTGTTGACAGAAATGTCTATGAATCAATTAGGCAATCCAATGACCTGTCAAAATATGCGCTGCTGGTTGGCACACACCAATGACGGCTAAATGGACTGTCTGACGGGTTATACATGACTGCTCATTCAGCGAAAATCGCCAAATCGCCCTGTAATGAAATTTTGATGGGACGGCAAGTGGCGTCATCTATTTCCTGTGTCAAATGAGCTATTCAACATAACCTGCATTCATGATCCTGCCTAAGATCCTGTTTTCTCACTGTCAGCCTGTCACTCATTGTCACTCGAGATTGAAGAGCTTTGTTCGAGATACCAAGTAAAACTGTGAAAAGGCCAACAAAATGAAGTGGTTAGGAGTGTTCATGCCAAATAACGCTATTATATGCATAAATAATGCCATTCAAGTGGAAATCATCTTCGTCAATTCGTGAATAGGTAAGGACATGTTCAATTATTTCATTGATTGAATTTTCAACTGCCTAATAAGAGCCATGGTAGCCCTAATAACCAGATATTGCTGTATTCTCAAAGTGAAATGTACTGCAACATTTCATATTGTTTCACAAAATCTGTGATCTCAAGTGATATTTCTTAATTTGTATTTTCAGGAAGATACTGAATTTTCTCAACACAATGTTGAAGCAGCTCTTCATGAGGTTTGATTGAATGATGACTGGAGACATTCAATTCTGATGATGCTATCTATGCATAACTAGAATATTTACTATAAGGTGAGCTTTGTGAACAGTTGTTTAATTAGGTGAGGGTTCAGAAAAATAATCAGGCATTTTAACTACGATATCAGGTATCTCCATGAATAGCAAATTAAATATCAATTCATCATTTCATACTTATATATTCCATATCAGATATACAGATAAATTGTATTGCAAAATTGATCGAACTATGCCACCTTCAAAATCATTAAATGTTCTATAGCAACATTTCTCTATAGGTTCTGGGGATGGCAACACAATGAATATAAAATGGCTTGGATATGGGATCTTCACTTTGGAGGATGAAGCTAGGTTGCCTGGAGATCCTTTGGACACTGGAAATAAAAGAGGAAGATGATATATGATTGTGTATCCCACAATTTCTATTATCTTTTCAGAAATCGGCAGAGAAGAAGCATGTTTTGGGTTCAAATATAAGCTCATCATCAGCTGATTTAATGAAAAAAGAAATTGTTTATTATGGTGACTGTCTATGGAATAAAATCATTATATTACTTGAATAAATGCTTTCTATACATATCATCTATCTATCTATCCATATTTTTCAACCATTTTCAAAACTTTGTGAAGACAGAAATAGTTATATGCATTTCAAATGTTGAGTTTGCACTCTTTTCATCTTTTTAGATCTACTTGGGGAAGCTATAGTTAGTGGGCTAGTATCAGTGACAACATTTTACCTTATTTCACATATCATCTCATACTTCTATCAAGAAAACAAGAAAGCTATACAGGATCTCATTGATAGATGGGCATACATAATACATAAACTTTCAGGCCAAATAATTAATTCAAATTTTTTGTGACAAAATCATCACAGCAGTGAAAAACATTTTTGAAAATCTCTGATAGTATCATTTTTCTGTGATATCTGCCAGGAAGCAAGAACACAAAATACCTCAAATAGTATAGTTGTTGCACCCGAAAAAACTCCAGATGTTGGCCTAGACTGATGATTCTCTGGGATTCAAAGAGCATACCTTAAATTCCATGCATTCCTCTTTCATTCTTGGTGTTGCTTTTTGGGATGCCCATCTTGTAGGTATATGGTAATTCAAGTTTGAATACGTTGCATTGATGGCTTGAACCATCAGGCTCACATGAAACAGTTTTCAACAATACTACTCCTACACAACAATGCAGACTAAACATACCTTGAAAATTATGGTAAGCGATAATTTCTGAATGTAGATCCGATCACTTTATAGTGTCTTCCAAAATCATTGACACAAATTTCAACACCAGAATTAACACCAGTGTTCTAATTGTGGAATCGAGGCTGAAATTGAAAATCATCAGAAAAATGTACATGAAAAATCATATTCTTACCAATGCCTTCCAAAATAAAATTCGACCATTCTTGCTGTGGAGTTTATCACTGGGTATGAGTACTACATTTCATTTCATACGCTAGAAGGCTGTAAATACATGATGAAGACACAACTAGCAAACCTGAATAAATAAACTACCAGAACTAAACACAAAGAAGAATGCTTGATTGAATGAAAATCCGAAAAAGTAAAGGAATTTATCGATATTCAACAGAACACATCAGGTACCTGACAGTGACAAAGTTTTGACACTTGATAAAATAATAATAATTCAATATAACCTATGTTATTGGAAAACAACTGAATGAGAGCCAAACAAATGACTTCTCCGCAAAGGACGGCAAGTAAACCCCTCTGGTGGAGAATACACTGAACTGAGTGATTGGACAGTCATGTAGTACTCGTCAGACAGTCCATTTAGCCGTCATTGGCACACACAATGAAATTATTCATGTGGGTCGAATTCCTATACTGCTATCAGAAGTATACAAGTCATATAATCAAACAAAATTACAAACACTATCTATTCAATTCATATTGTAACATAATTCTCCATTGATTTCATACAAGGTGTATTTTAATAAAACACCGAAAAAATTCAAGATTCCTTGTGATATTCTAGAAGATAAAGTTCATATAAACATTTGTCCTAACTTTCTCCGCTTCTGGGATACAGGATTTCGAAGTTGAGAGTATCAATGGTTTTTAATTACAACCTTCCTGTATAATAAGCTTTCATGGTGCCAAAATTCAGTATGGTTGGAGACCGAGAAAGCCCCAGATATTTCAAAATGATTCTAATTGTGGTTATTGAGTGAAATAAATAATGAATGAAAGTTTTGAAAGCACGCCTATAATAGAATTTGGAGTCGAATCGGATCTTTATTATTTCCCCAGAAATTAAGCTGGATACAAAAATACACAAACGATAAAAAAAATTGTTATTTCTATAGGTCAATTTGATGAAAATAGAGCATTTGGATGAACTGTTTGGGAGGAAACTATGAGAGAGATAAACAAATTAGGAATTGAGCGAAAAAATAGAGTTTTTGGATTCAGGCTTCCTAGATGAATTCTGACAATTTTTCTTGGACAAAAAAGTACCACAATTCTTCTGGAGAGAATCAGCAAGTATATTTTATGAATGATGCAAGCGATTCATAATTCAAACAGGCCTGCAGGCAACTGCTCGCGAACACTGTTTCATTCCGACGTGCCAGCACAATCATGTAAAATGAACGAATATTTTTCTATATTGTTCGTACAGGAAACAGGAAGGCTCAAAGTTCTTGTTATATCAACTACTCTGCATCTATTTGTTGCATTCGATATAGGATGGATTGTAAAAAATTGATTATCTCTTTGAATCAGAAATGGAAATGAGAATATTAATATGTTGCAGAGGTGGACTCAGTAGGCATTTTCATAGTTACTAGGAATGCAATTCATGAAGTTCAACAAGACATTCATTGATGCAGGCAATGCTGGATCAGTACCTATATGTTATTTTGCTTTGGAATGTCAGGTGGTTGATTTGGATAAAGCTTCAGAATTACATTACCAACTTTGATTCTGATGGCATTACCTAGGATTCACAAGATGGTCTAAATCTATTGTGATGCTAACTCAGAAACTGTTTCAAGTGCCCAGTTTGATACAGTGGAAACTAGACACTGGTAGTTTGGATAGACAAATGGGTGGGTTCAATAGGTTTAGTAGAATACTGAATTCAATTCACGATGAATATGCTTCTAATCACGAATGGAACTTTGCAATGACGAAATGAATATTATATGCATAAAGTTACTGAATATAGCTCAAAATTGAATTGGATGAATGTCAAATATCCAAACAGTCTGAAATCACAGAAAAAAAATGACTGAAATTAACTGTTCAGATCAGCAAAGAATGACACCTGACAAAAATCGACTCTTAGGGACAGGCCAATTGTACCGTGTGTTTCAAAATTCAGTATTGTCAAGAAGTACAAATGTCTATGAAATAACTTTCGTTTATTTTTAGATCTTTATTCATCAATTAACTTTTCCAAATTAAAACATCTTGTACAGCGTTTCGATCAGGTCAAAGCGGAGTTCATTGACTCTAGTTCCGGTAAAATTTGCATGAAACCGCTTCGCTTGCGATGCGGGCTAAGCTATACGCCCGGTATCGAGCATTGCCATTGCGTAAAATTGCAATGTTAGCATCGATTCCAAATATAAATAGATTCGGAATCGATAAGCCAGTCATTACTGATTTTTGATTTTTATTGATCACCCATTTCTCATTACTGATTATTCATTTCTGATTACTGATTACTGATTACTAATTCATTACTATTATAATGCATTTCGATAACACTTTACTTGATTCCGTAATTGAGTTACTTATTCACGAGTTGCTGCCAAAATGTGTACCGTCCTCCCGACTTTGATCCTGCTGGTCAACCCCATGTTAGATGTCATAATGTAAGTACTGTTTTCCATGTTCTATCTGATTTGTTTTTTCTGTGTTGTGTTCCGTTTTGTAATTTACTATGGTTTGTCTCTGCTACTTTGTCATGTTGAGAGCATTCATTCACGACTTTCCCAGTAAATCAATAAATGTTAATTTTATACGAAAACTATCTTGACTCTTCATTTGGGGATGAATATGGTTGGATGGTAAAATGATCAAAATCCTCTCATCAAGCCAAGCGAGTAGCCAAGTTGCGATCCATAGGAGGGCAACATCTGAGTTGCGACAGTATCATGATTTCAGTCACTCATTTATCAAGTAATTTTCTTTATTTTTCTGCACCATTAATAAAAGCTCAAGGTTTGCCAGGTTTTTCTCTCAAGGTTATTCATTATTATGTTTCCTATGTCCTTTTAGATATATATAAGAATATGTATACATACTATCATGATGATCAGCTAGGTAGTTTTGGCATGGAAGCATGACAAACAAACTTACATTTACATCGACATTATTAGTCGGGATGTTCGGAATGATTTCATCATTCTCTAACCTCGTGAATTGTCTTTGAAGCGAGATTCCTCAACTTCTTCCATTCCACCCTCAATCCAATACGCGTAGATTGCGAAGAGACCGCGATTCCATTCCTTGGAATTACCTATTCGACAAAGGAGTCACCGGCCAAGGTACGAATCGCAGGACGTAATTCATTCTACATAATGGCTCGTTCTCCACCGGATAGAATTGCTTTCTGGAAATAGAACGGAGGCCTATATGAGTTATCGAATCGAGTCGAACCGAACAATGGATCTTCCTTCGAGCGAAGAACGGTCCTTGATCGATATAATGGAAATTAGTAGGGTGCTTGTCTTTAGTGTGCTTCAGATGCACCGAACAAACTGAGATTCATTGCGATGAGGTTAGAGTTTATCTGCGTTGTTTCAATAAATGCACATAGTGATTCTTGCGCTTTCCGACAAGTTACAATGAAGAAGCCCTATCTTATCTTGAAGGGCCATTTCTTGACGAAAAATAAAATGGAGCGATTACAAATCGTCCTCTCCTAGCTGAATGAGAACGAGAATAAGTTCCTTATGTGCTCAAAATTATTACTGTCAACATTTTCTGTGTGAACGAGTATTATTGTCTTCAATTTTGGACAACATTTGATGAAATGGAATCGTGTATGAAAGTGCGTATTGGAAAAATCGAGAACTATCAAGAAAACTTCGAAAATACCTACTTATGTTTTGATATCGTTTCCCAATACTGGCGTATAATCAGATTCATTGTTTTCACTACGTGGAAATTGGTTCCAGCGAGTCTACTGATATGGAATTGGTCCGCCTATAACTATTATCACTCCTTGTTGACGGTTCTTTCCACGAGGATATTAGGCAGATACGTTATCGTGAATAATTATTATTTTACCTCCTACACGGCGCTTGAAAAGATGACAATTCCACGACGTATATACTGTCATCTTCTGCGATATCAGAACCAATCAGAATGGTTTGCTACGATAGTACAGTGCTCCTTTTCTTCCTTTCGAGCCGGTAGAACAACGTCGTCATGACAACGAAGAATCTAAATAAAACAATACCTTGTAAGTTGTCAGGCTGGTATGATATGAATATGACAGTTTCTTATAGGATAGGTCATACAATTGTCCCAATATATACAATATACAGTGTTTTCTTCAATGTCAACCCCCTTGTATTTTTTGAACGGGCTGAAAAAATTGAAACTTAGGGTAATGAAATTTTTACCTAAATACTATATTTTGGAATATTATGAATATTATCTTCTATTGGGGGAATTTGTTTAGTTTTTCCTTATAATTAATTATTGTGATCAACTCAGGGCGCGATTTTGGCAGCGCATTACTTATTGTTGATTGGATTTTTTTTTGTATTTTTTTTCCCTGTTGTAGTACACCCATACTACATAATATAGTGTTATTAATATAGGAAAGGACATACATTATTATTTATCAGTAATTTATAGCTACTTATTCTACTTTAGCTCTTACTCTTCTTGTTTTAAGGGAGTTAGACCTATTTAATTATTAAGACTTTAATCGTCTACTTACTTAAGTTTGAATCAATTTTGTTATAGTCGAAGCCGAGGTCGAAGCTGATAGTTTATATAATATCTATTGTAAGATGTTATTTTTCTTTTAATTCGTAAACATGCAGCAATTCCTGCAATGTGGTCATCTTAATGCTCGTTCATTGGTAGCTCACTTTAATGAAGTGAAAAATCTAATTCTGCATCTCAATTTAGATTTACTCGCAGTAAGTGAAACATGGCTTAAAAGTTATATATCGAATGATGTTATTAGCATACCTGGTTATTTTTTTGAGAGAGTAGATCGTGGGCGAGATATCAGTGGAGGTGGAATAGGTATTTACATAAAAAATAGTATAAAATACTCACGTATTCCTAGTGGTAAAGAAATTGAACAGATGTGGTTGAAGATTTCCTATAAGTCCGAGACCTTTGGTCTAGGCGTATTTTATAACCCTCATGTAAGACTTTGTAATTATTTTTTTGAACAATTCGAATCTGCGATATCATCCATTCAACCTACAGTGGACTATATTATTTGTTTAGGTGATTTCAATGTGGACCTTTTGGATATTAATAGTGCCGCATGTGAACTAGTGGCGAATACTCTTGAGGGTCTAGGGTTAAAACAACTAATAAAGGAACCAACACGCATCACTTATCATTCAGCTACTCTGCTGGATTATTTGATAACATCTGATGATAATATTATAATGCAACAAAAAGTTAAACATATTCCGGAAGTAGGGGATCATGAAATGATTTTATTCAATATTAGATTAAAATTAGTAAGAAATGAACCTAGATACATCATCAGTAGAAATTTTAAAAATCTAGATTACAATCAATTCAATAGTGACCTACAATCGATACCATGGAACATCATATTTGAATTAAACGATGTAGATAGCAAAGTGCAATTCTTATCTGATAATATCACTAGTATCCTGGATCTTCACGTCCCTTTTCAAAGTTTTAGAATTACAAAGAAATACGCTCCTTGGTTAACTGATACAATCAAGGCTATGACTTCTGATAGAGATAGAGCCTTAAAAAAATTCAAAATCACCAAAAGAAATAACGACTGGCAGTCTTACAAACAATTACGTAATTTAGTAAATGGAACTATTAAAAAAGAAAAAAAGGGATATATCAAATTTAAAATGAAGAATATGTCACACAAGGAGAGGTGGTCTAGTCTGAAGACGGTTGTGGGATTCGAAAAAGATCATAATGATATGGATTTTTCAAATAAATGGAATGTGAATGAAATCAATGAATTCTTTTTGAACGCTGTTCCTAAATTGACTCCTGATGATGACACGAAACAGTTCTATGAACATAATATTAAAAAATCGGTACATACAATACTCACGTTTCAGCCAGTATCTGAAACTGATATTCTCAATATAATAAAAGGAATTAGAAGTAAAGCTGTTGGACCAGATGGCATCAATATTCTCACTTTAAACTTGTGCCTACCATTTCTGTTGCCGTATATCACCCATATAATCAACTTTTGTTTATTGAACTCTGTGTTTCCTCAAAATTGGAAAAAATCTTTTGTTACTCCCTTGCCTAAAGTAAATAATCCACAAACATTACAAGAATTACGACCGATCAGTGTATTGCCAACTCTATCAAAGATCTTAGAGAAAGCTATCAATATTCAACTACAGAATCACTTGGCTAAAAATTCCGTAATACCCTCAGTACAGTCTGGATTTAAAACTGGCCACAGTTGTACAACAGCACTATTAAAAATCTCTGATGACATTATGACAGCTCTTGATAAAAATAAATTAACTGTGTTGTTACTATTTGACTACTCCAAAGCATTTGACACTCTTAATCATAATTTACTCTTTTCGATCTTATCTTATAGTGGTTTGGATATTAAAGCTGTGGATTTATTTAAATCTTATCTATCTGAGAGAAGTCAAGCTGTAAAGAATCAAGCAAGTGTATCAAGTTTTTTATCTGTGGATACCGGAGTGCCCCAAGGTTCAATATTAGGCCCTATACTCTTCTCTGTTTATATATCTAATTTTCCTGATATTTTCTTTTCGTGTTTACAACATTACTACGCTGACGATACGCAGTTGTATATGTCTTTTTCCTTGGATGAAGCAAATCAAGCGGTAACTGCTATCAATTATGACTTGCATAATCTTCATACATTTTCAATCAACCACTGTCTACAACTAAATGCATCTAAGACTAATGCAATCATTTTTGGAAGTAAAGCTGAGTCGCAGGAGTTTAAGACAGAGTACTCATCAAAAATTTTAATTAATGGTAATTCTATACAATTTAGTGAAAAAGTAAAAAATTTGGGAGTCTGGTTTGATGAGAACTTAAGATTCACGCACCATATTAGTAGCTGCTTACAAAAAGCCTATGGAGCTCTTAAACTCATATTTCAATCTCGCCATGTGTTGGATAGATCGGTTAAAATCCTACTGTGTGAGTCACTTGTATTATCTAAATTAAATTTCTGTGACATTATTTATAATTCCTGTTTAAATTCATTAGATGCAAAAAGAATACAAAAATTGCAAAACTCGTGCCTAAGACTAATTTTTGGTATTCGCAAATTTGAACATATCAGTCATACATTCAGAATTACTAAATGGTTACATATGAAAAATCGTCGAGAAATGCACTCTACCATGTTTTATATTAAGCTAGTAAAAGAACACTCTCCACCATATCTGTATCATAAAATAAAATTCAGAACCGATGTACATTCTCTAAACTTAAGACACAGAAATACTCTTACTATACCTCGTCACCATACTGAGTCATTCAAACGATCGTTTTCTTACTGTATTGCTAACCGTCTCAATAACTTACCCCACGATTTCACTCGTTCATCGCTACATAAACTAAAACGAGTTCTCTTTGACTACTATTCATCTGAGCAATAATTAAGATTTTTGGAAAAAATTGTATTCCCTCGGTCAAGAGCTGAACTAGTATCCTTTTTATCCTTTCTGTGTTGATATGAATTGATTTAAATTATTTATCATTATTTTCGCTGTTTTTGACTTCCTTTTGGGGTTAGATGGAAGAGCAGATGTATGTTAAATGTAAAATTTATATTTCATACTGTACATTTTTTTTAATGCATACAAACTGAATCTCGCCCTAACTATGCACTAACAAAATTTAATTATCTTTCATTAATTGGTAATAAAGACATTTATTATTATTATTATTATTATTATTATTAATAGACCGAAGAAGATGTTGAAATAGCGACTGGGTGCCTCCTCTCGAAGCTTCTGACAAAAACTTCACAATCGTAGAATATGAAGTTAATATCTTAACCTACATCCTTTCAGAAGATGCTCGGAATGAATGCCTTAAACTGCTTGACTTAGGAACAACCTATATCCGATATATCACGTTGAACACTTTCTAACACAGTTACGCCGATTTCTCTACAAAGATTTATGATTCTCTGTCGTTTATATAATATGGAAACAGGTACAGTGTTTTACAAATACTGTTTCAAATGGTCCCATAATAAAACGTTCAAAGGTGTCAAGTCTGGTGAGCTAGCTTGTCATTCCGTAGGACCTCGACGGCCAATCCAACTACCAAGAAAATTATTATCCTCATGTTCTTGGTGGAATATGATATTTATATTGATGTGTTTGTATTCAGATAACTATTTAATGTTCTGCCATTTTGTAGTAAGTGGAGATATTCACTTCCTATTCTAGGATTGTGAGAAGCTTAGAAAAGATCGCTATTTTGAAATTTTCATCTGTCAATATTGGTGTTACCAAGCAATTGGATCTCCTTCATTTCTGACGAAATGGCTAGGGATAGTATCGCGAGCACTCATGGTATCATCCCTGAGAGAAACACCAATTATTACAGACCAAAAATAACAGTAAAAATCAGGTAAACTGACATCACTGACGGGTTAACATAGAATCTAGTTGCTCTATTCAGGTGAATCCAACAAGGCTCGGTTTCATCATTCACGACACCACAAGTGATAATGTTCTACCAAAAATAATCAGCGATTGCTAGTGATTCGAAAAACAATTTTTGGATCAATGCGATAAAGTTCTTGTTGAGATATGTTCTGATACCAGCACAAGAATTATTATGAGAATTACACATTTTTGAATAAGAGGTATGATAGCGTTAACGATTTCGACACAGAAAAGTATACTGATGCTGTCGCTATCAGGCATATGCCTGTTCATCTCTGCGAGGTTCTTCGCATGAAACTGCACTCAATACTAATATTACAACTATCAGCCTGCAACGAGAATGATACTTGATGAACCTACTCAGGGATAATCAGCGCCTACTTATCGTTATTCGATATTTTGCTGTTTTCTTTCCTCTATTAGCATTTGTCAGACATCTTGCGTTTCAAAGACATGTTTAATAATTTCCGTATTTTGAGGCTGTTGATGCAAACCCATGTACAGGACGCGACAATCTCGACGAATTCACATATAGAATGAAGAGGTTTTTGAACGAATGGAAATATCTTTTGTGTATCTTTTTAATGATCATAGATCTGAGTGCGTAAGGTATTTCTAGGATTGATGTAATGATACAGATTAGTTTATTCAAGGTAGTACTGAAATATCTTCATTTCACATTCAACATTTCCTCCTTTCATGTCCAATTAAACTTCAACATTGTCAAATGGCTCCCAGAGCTCCTTCATAGAATGTGGTCTAGAAACCAATTTTGAGCAAAAATATTCATGTTGAGAAATTAGACATCGTCTAATAACCATATGCAGATTCACTGACTAGTGGCATCAAGGTTCGATTTTTAATTATCAGCAAAGTCGACTTTATAATTACAAGTGATAACTCGCTTGTCTCGTATGCAATTCGAGTTTCTTGCTGTGATATTTCAATTTCAAACTATGGTTGAACAAAATTTCCTCAGTGCACACACAAGTTCTATTAGTACGCCTATTCGAATATTCTACGAGATGATAAACCAATATGCGAGGAAATGATCAAGAACATGTGGAAATAATGTCCCTGATTCATGCAATAAATGCTGACCGAAATCTCTCCGAAGTCAAGGAAGAACCAAAGTTCGAGCACGAAAGTTAATTACAGGAGAAAGCTTTGAACCTTGCAATGATTTTCAACTTCCAAGAACATTGTAAATTAGAAAAGCTCGAGTCGTTTCACCGGCAGAATGGAATGAGTCGAAACTTTTGAATGAATGTCTAACGAGGTATTATTCTGCACCATTTAACGCGATCATCATATCACTTTGTTACAAGGAAAAGGCCTCCGATTCTCCCTCCACGCCATAACTTCGCCAATAAAGAGTTTCTGCTCAGATATTTTTCCAGAAATATGGCTTCTTTAATACTTCGCCAAAATTGGGAGAATAAAAAACGCTGTGATTGTTAGCCTTCATTCTGTTTATCTATTTTGTGATAGAACACAGACTTGGACATGATTAACATTATGTTTCTATGGATGACTAGAATGACATTCCAGATGAAAACAAATAAATCTGTCGATGTGATATATTGAAAAATTTTATGATGAAACTCGATGATAAATGTCAAATACATAAGTTACTATGGATGTTAATCAGCAAGAGATGTCCCAGAAGTAGTAGAGTAGAGAGGTAGTAGATATCAAAATATACAGTCTGTCCAAGATAAGGTTGAAAAGCATGATGGGGATCTCGAAAACGGTAAGAGATACGAAATCGGTTAAATAGGGAAAAAGTTGCGCATTCGGAGGCTCATATCAAGAGCCTTCGGAAATTTTGAAAATTATTTTTAGTTTTTGAGTTATATCGAAAAAAGTGAATTTTTGGAATTTCTATTTTATTTTTTTTCTCCGTTATTATTAGAGATACAGCAAAACTGAGAATACTTTTTCATAGCAACTTTTGATGACGGTCAACGTGGTGATACCGATTTTTCCATGCGACGTTTTGTATTCGTGGAACCATCATCAACTTTTGTTTTTTGAATACGGTCCTGATAATTTTTTCACAGATTCTAGAAGGTTTTTTCATTCTGAATTCAACTATGTATTATACAAGGTGGTTCATTTGTGTTTCGACCTATTTTTGGCCATCATCAATGTTTTTTCGAAACTCCAAAGGAAAAATGCCATCAGTTCCACTTATTTTGAAGGAAAATTAGTCAACACACTGATACCTCATCAACTGGTTTCAATCAACAACCCTATCCATTTTGCGGAAACAAAAATTCCATCCATACAAATTCAAAATATGTCAAGCGCTAAAACCAGGCGATGACGAAAGGCGCAAGACATTCTGTGAGTGGTATACCAGGAAATGTTAAAATTTTGCAGATTTCTTTCGAACAATCATCTGGACTGATGAAAGCATGGTCACTAATCATGGTAGCTGCGATAGAAAAAATACACATTATTTTTCACGAGAAAATGAACATTAATACATTACAGCGAGACACCAACACCGTTTCGGCTTTGATATGAGGGTTGCAATATTTGGTATACGAATTATTGTTCCTTCTATTTACCATGAAACACAGACTTCCGAACGTTATAGAAATTCGCTTGAGAATCATCTTGAGGAAGCTCTGGATGATTTACCGATTGCGGAAGTTCAGAACTCTGTTGGTTTCAACAAGATGGCGCTCCGGTACATAATTCCAGAGAAGTCCGTGCGTTTTTATCCCTTGGCCGGCGCGGTCGCCTGATTTGACACATGATGGGGATATATCGAACTTTGTACACGCAAATAACTTCGAGGATGAAGAAGAACTAAGGGACAGTGTCTTCGAAGCATTCAATAGAATAACCTCAGAAATGCTTAGCAATGTCTTAGAAACAATTGTGAGAAGAGGATATCTTTGTTTAGAAAATAATGGTTATTATTTTGAACATTTGTTATGAATGTCTCTGTAGGTATTGTCAAAGTTAAGTTGTTAAAGGTAATTCGTGTAAGAATTCATCAACAATTTTAAACGCTGCATTGATCGAATGATGTAGTGAAATATTTTTTATTCACTTTTCAGTATTGAATAACTAATCCATCAAGTTTGACACTAAATGATAAGAAATAAGTGGAACTGATGGCTTTTTTCTTTTGGAAGTTCGAAAAAACATTGATGATGGATAGAAATAGGTCGAAACACATTCGAATCACCTTGTATAGTACATTGTTGAATTCAGAATGAGAAAACCTTCCAGAATCTGTGAAAAAATTATCAGGACCGTATTTAAAAAACAAAAGTTGATGATGGTTCCACGAATACGAAACGTCGCATAAAAAAATCGGTATCACCACGTTAAACCTCATCAACAGTTGCAATGAAAAAGTATTTTCAGTTTTTTTGTATCTCTGATAATAACGGAGAAAAAAAATGAAATAGAAATTCCAAAAATTCACTTTTTTCGATATAACTCAAAAACTAAAAATAATTTTCAAAATTTTCGAAGGCTCTTGATATAAGCCTCCGAATGCGCAACTTTTCCCCCATTTAAGCGACTTCGTATCTCCTACCGTTTTCGAGATGCCCATGCTGTTCAACCTTATCTTGGACAGACTGTATATAGTAGTAGTAGTAGTAGTACATACCAAGGGAGTAGAAAATATTATCAATACCCAGAGACCTAGACCAAATTATATTGAGTCTTCAGCCGACGGTTATTAATCTCGTGATAATGATATTCTCCACTACCGAGGTGTATACAACCTTTTTTTCTATCACTAGCAATATACCAAGTGGTCCATTCATGACTATCCACCCTCAATAACCCCTAAAACGATTTCACGAAAAAAAATACGAGACATGTCGATTTTTATTTGGAGGGGGACACCGTTTGACGCAGAAGAAGGCGATAGAAATCAAAACATGTAGCACGTATTATTTTATTAAAATTTACTTGGAGCGAGACTTTGAGTTTGTTCTATTAATTACCTAGATTATTTTTATTCGAACATTTCTCCTTACAAAATGTCACATGACAAGTTATCGAATATTTTGTTCAGGCTTCTGGTTAAAAATATTTGATGAACGCAGTGACATATTGGGGCTAATCATTTAATTGGTCCAACTACACATATGATATTATATTCATATTTTCATTTTATAGAGACGAGGAGAAAAAGTCCTGAATAATCAGGTGAAATACTGAAATTTTATGTTTCTGAAAACAGGAAGAATCATCCCTTCGGAATATGCAATAAGATATAGGGTGTTTCATAAAAAAAATAAAAACGTTTCCACACCCACCGTATATGAAATGGGGATATTCTGTTCGGAGAGCACCATTCCGAAGGTGAAAACATTTGATTCAAGATTTCCGTCTGAAGTTTTCGATATCTCAATTAGTTGTCAGGGCATTGGGAGTTGATCACCCTGTACAGAATTTTGTTATCTCATCACAGAGGGTTCCAAAAATATTAAATGAAGAAATATGATCTCGAGCCCTCTTTCAGATGGCTATTAGTTTCCAGGGCGCCATTTGTGGGTTCATGTTGATATAAACATTTTTCATTATTCTTGTTCCTACAATCTGTGGTTGAAATATTTTTATGTAATTTCGGTACACCGGTGTAGTGTTTCAATCATCATATGAGTCAGTCATGCAGAAATCGCTAACAACCTCACATTCCGAATGTAGAATCATCTTGTTACCATTTTGTTTCATATAAATTTCCTTTTGCATCAATGGCTCCGACGACAGTCAGTCACCTGTTTTGAGGCGACAAAAGAGTCTCTCATGCGAAAAGCGATAATTGGCACACATATCAATGGATAACACTGAAACAAACAGCAACTTCCTCTAATTGGATGAGCGCATTCCTAACAAGAAAATGATGAAGTTGAAATCAGTTCGTTTCATATAACATCTATATTTCAGAAATGTTTTTCCTAGGAGTCACTATGTACATATTATTATCGAATAGATATTCGTTCATATGATCAGAATTCTAGAATGAACCCATGTACAAATTTTCTGGATGAATTCCTTCATATAGTTATGAACATATGATATGGGGAGAACTTATAAAAACACAGTGATTAGGGATAGAGTTTGCTTGGTTTTAACATCTTGGAACGTATGATTCTAACCCACTTTGTTACGTCAAATAACATAGAATCGTCGCACACTCATGGAAGAACGATGACATTTTTTGAAGGCGTTCGATACTATCAATCATACTTCACTATGCTTCAAATTGAAATATTTTGTTTCTGTCTTTGAAAAAAAATAGAGAGGTGAAAATGTGTTCAAAACCTCCTTGATGGTGGTGGAAAAATTCAAACCATGATTTATTCTCAATTTTTGACTCACCCTGTGTGTTGATTGAGTAATGGTATACAAAGTGCTCACACCCTATACGAAAGAGGCTTGTTCTGCGAGCATTTCGTTTTTTTATCCATTGATTTATCTCTAAAGTTTTCCAAATTACAGCTTTTTTGCTGAATCCTTGCAGATTACCAACTCTCTGAATTTATCGAGAAACAATTTTCTAATGAAATAAACTGATACCAATAATTTTGAAAAACATTCTTATTAAACACAAAATTATGAATTGGGATGACTGCTTAATATCGTGTATTGCCTCCTCTAGCAACTCTAAGAACTTCTAATCTACGAGGCATACTGGAAATTAAGTTGCTTATCGTTTCCATTGGTAAACGATCCCATTCTTCCACTAATGCATCTGCCATTTCTGCGAGACTTTCCGGAGACCTCTCGCGAGAACGTACGTACGGTTCGAGTTATTCCACCACCATCAAGGAGGCATTGAAGAAATTTTCACCTCTTCATTTTTTTTCGAAGACAAATGCATTACCTACCAACAGATGAAAAAAAAAATAAAATCGGCCTACTATTTTTTTTTTTTTTTAAGAAGCTCAAATAATATTAAGTGCGTCACTTTTCTTGGAACTGAGTGTAGTCTGTTCTAATAACGTTATATCATCCACAAATAATGTTACATCTGGGGTACCCCAAGGATCAATACTTGGACCATTAATATTTATAGTATATACCAGTGGTATACTGACCTCTGTTGACTACTATAATATTCAAGCATATGCAGACGACATTCAGTTCTATACAAGTCTGACCATTCACAAGTACAGAGTCATTCAAAACCTTGTCAACTCTGATTCACAGACTATTCATGAGTCAGCTCACCAACATTATTTGAAACTAAAGAAAGTGACTGCCACTTGATTTCATTCGGTTATAAAAGTCATTGGGCTGTTATTTCACAAAATATTGGGAATTTCATAAAAAAATCCAGGTAGCAAATTCGATTCACTGGTCACTGGTCTTGTTGTTTATACTAATTGTTTGAGGTAACTTGATCATTATAGGAAGCAGAAAATCCAGAGCTTTTGATGTAGATTCATTTTGTCAATTCGAAAATATGACCATGTCATTGTATCAAACGAACCCCAAGATGGTTGACAATAGATATATAATCAATCAAAATACAATTTCTGTAATTTTGTTTATGAAATATTGAAATTTCGAATTCTCACATCGGTTAACTCTTCCTGAGGCCTATGTCCAATAATCTTTTTCTAGTTTGCTCAAAACAGTTTCCCCAATATTCCTTCCATCTTATTATTAATTCATCATGGATCAAACTCAAGCAACACGAAATTTTTAATCATGTTTGTGCACTAAAAAAGTTCATTCGACCTGATGGATCTGATATTCAGTCTCCATTCCACAATTTCCATCAAGGATTCATCGAAAATATATTCCAATTTTGTTTCTATGTTCACCCATCTGCGGATGAAAATATTATCTCATCTGGAATTCAATATCTAGAAGGCGAAATTAATCATATCAAACATGATGCATCACATAACCTTCCACAAGTAGGGTAGAGAATGTGCTAAACAACAGAAAATTTCAATCATCATATTACTCGTGGAGTAGGTGGCTGTGAACCTATATAATATTCATGTTTCAATTCAGATATACGCTATACGTTATTTTCCAGCGTCAACTCATCTTCAACGAGCAGTGAAGTAATTATTTCCGTATGCGATATGAATGGCAAAATGAGAAAAATGCTTCCTACATTCAGTTTTCACAACTCTCGAAATGATAATGGATCAGTGGAAGCAAGAGTGGATGACATTAATTCATATCAGGAAGCTAGAAATATACCAGGTGCCTCGAAATTATCCTGCCAAACTTCACATGGAACTTTGACGACCGAAAATAGGAATAAAAGTTTCGATCAAGATGTGTCTTTTTTCACTATTGAGGTTACAGAAAATGTATATATTTCAACTACTTCAACAATAAGATCCAAGATTCTGAAGTGAACTGTAAGAAAAAGTGCATCGAGAAAAGAATGCACTTGCAAATATGCACTGTCAACATAGATCTCGGTTGCGAAAGGCGATTCAAAGAATCATACGTGCTTATCGCCTTGTTCAATTCGCGAAGAAAAAAAGCAAGTCCGGATATTACATCATCCGAATAATGATATACTGAGTGCTATAGAATGAATGATATGTCCATTATACATATGAGCAAACATGTATCTAACCCAAGCACTAATCTATCCATGCCCAATGCATTGAAATTCAAATCATTCCAAAGTTTCATTCAAGAGTGTACATTACAGGGTGAGACAACATTAAATATAACTATTTTTTATAAATGGAAGTATATCATATCTTATGCAAAACGTTTTCAATTTTCGGAACGAAGTGGCTATAAAAAAATCAACTACTCTATTTCCACCGAACGATCAAAGAAGCGCGTTAAATAGGGAAATGATTATTAAAAACTACTTCATTTTTTGCATTCCATTTCCATATATACACTAAGATTGATTTTTTTTATGACTCGGTGTTCACGAGAGGAAATCCTTATGATGTTCGAAGAACCTCGTGCAATATTATGCATAATATCTTAGACGTAACGATATTTTTGAAACGATGTTACTCCAGAATGATATATTTGTTATATATTATTCTCATGATTCGAGATCGACTTTCCAAGAAAATGCATACAAACATGTTTGAGCAATATTTAATATAGTCTCACCATGTATTATACACTCCTGAATGAAATTTTGAAATTATTCAATTTTATCTGCATTCGGCATGGAACGTCTAGTTCTTGTACCAAATTGCGTCATTTTAGTACAAGGTGTTTCAGAAATATTCAAGAAATATTTACTTCAGGAGCCCCTATTTATGGGGCCGTAGCTCCCTTAGGAGAAATTTTTTGACTCATGTTCATTGAAACTGTTTCTTCTATTTCGTTTTGTGAAAACCAGTGGTGACGTTAAGCAGGCCAATTTCGAGACACCCTGTATAGTGTACTATGGAATTCACATTTTTCGATATCATCTCATGCCAATCTCAGTTCACAGAATCATTTCAGTTGGCGACGAGTGAAAAACATAAAGCTTATAGAATAAGGTGCCTGTGGCTGGTTCTCCTGTTAATTTTTCAAGTATCGCACCTTTCGAGAATTTTGGTTCAGATTAGACTTTCAATCAATAACAAGCATATATGGCAATTCGGAGAAGTCAAGAAGAAACTTGGTAGACTCCATTACCGGGTCGTCTTAGACTTCGGAAGGACCTTGAAACGACATATCAACCAGTTGCGATCAACGCTGGTTCCCAAAAAGACAGTGACGTTCGGGCCCAGTCAGTCATTCAATGTTCCAAGGATTCCGGCAGTTCCTTTAGCACGACGAACTGATCAAGAACCACTGAACCATGATCATCATATAGTTGATCCACCACCGAACCCAATAGCAGCACGACCACAAAGAGACAGACGTCCACCTGTTTGGTCCAAAGACTACAGAATGACGTGAATAATCAAGTGTTCATGTAGTGATGAGTTCATGAGTATTCCTTATATACATATAGAAATTCAAAGTTTTCCATTCAATTTCATTCGCATGTATTTTCTAAATAAGTGGGAGAGAATGTTGGAACCCTCACTATATTGATGTTCAGATAGAAAAACCCATTGTGACATACTGTCAGTAGAGGATTGAAGTCATGTCCTACAAGACGTCAATGTTT
This sequence comes from Phaedon cochleariae, assembly GCA_918026855.4. Taxonomy (NCBI): domain Eukaryota; kingdom Metazoa; phylum Arthropoda; class Insecta; order Coleoptera; family Chrysomelidae; genus Phaedon; species Phaedon cochleariae. Next base: position 65,776,563 of record OU896709.1, on the reverse strand, counting down.
TAATTTTTGACCAGGATAGATATTTACGTCACTAGTCCGGTAAGTACACTTTTACAGTACGAGTGAGATGTTAAGCGGAGTCCGGAATTTCGAAACGAGTACTGTAAAAGTTTACCGGACGTGTGACGTATAACATTTTATTCCATACTGCTAAAAAACAAAAATGAACAGTGAAAAATAAAATATTAATCTATTTATCTGCGTCCAGTAATTTCGGAATTTTCAATCCCAAGATAGCTGGCAGGTAGTTTCCTTAGAAACATAATTTTTGTTTTAAATAATACTGTCAGTGATTGTTATTACGCGTTTTTCACGAAATGGCTCAAGACACAGCTCAAGATCAATTATTCATTCCTGAGGATATTTTGCGCAAATCACATGAAGCTACGGGGCATCTGATACCCAACAAATCGTCACTCCGTTATGACAGAGAATTCAAGCTTTTTTTGTCAATGGAAAATGGACAGCAACGTGAATTTTGTGAATGAAGATGTGATGATGGCTTATTTTTTGGACTTGGTGAGTTTTCATCTAACTTTCAAGGCAGTTTGAGTTTTATAATGAAAAATATAGTTCAAGTTTTGTTAATTATAGTATTTACATTTTTGTAGTTAAACAAATTCGAAAGCTCGTCACTCTGGTCAAAGTATTCAATGGTTAAGTCGATGCTGCTAGTCCACGAAAATTTGGATATATCCACATTTCCTAAATTGAAAGCTTTTTTAAAGAAACAAGCAGTTGGATATCAGCCAATTAAGTCGAAAATTTTGACATTGGAAGAACTGAACCGGTTCATGACCCTGATAAGGAATATCTCTTGATCAAGGTGAGGTCATTCATAGAAAAAAAAAATTGAGCCGTGAATATTGAAATCGATGATTTTTTAGGTCAAAGCTATGTTTGGAATCACGGGTGGATGCCGTCGGAAAGAGCTTTACGCAATGAAAGTGAAGGATATAAAGGATACTGGAACACAGCTAGTCGTAACTATTCCCCAAACCAAAACAAACCAAAGAAGAGTAGTCACCGTGATTAATCAGGATTATATAAAAAAGTATGAGACATATTTGAAATTACGACCGAAGAATGTAGGCCTAGAGGACCTTTTCATTGCATATCGTAAAGGCAAGTGCATTCCCCAAAGGGTAGGCATTTATTTTATTGCAGATGCTCCCAAAAAAATAGCGACATTTCTGGGGCTGCCTGAAGCAGATAAGTTTACGAGGCATTGCTTCAGAAGAACATCTGCCACAATACTGGCTGATGCTGAAGCCGATCTTCTGGTACTTAAGAGACACGGGGGATGGAAGAGCTCTTCGGTGGCGGAAAAATATATCGAGGATTCGATCGAGGGGAAAAACAGGGTATCTCGCATGATTCAACATGGAGAGAACATCTTCTGGTACTTAAGAGACACGGGGGATGGAAAAGCTCTTCGGTGGCGGAAAAATATATCGAGGATTCGATCAAGGGGGAAGACAGGGTATCTCGCATGATTCAACATGGAGAAAACTTTGTTGAAGAGCTACAACAAAAAAATGGGAATGTATCAGCAAGTAGCAACTCCCTAATAAATAATTCATCCAATGGAGCTCCTGGTATCCATATTCATGGGAACGAAAATTTAACGGTTAATATTAATATTAGCAATAAGTAATTTCTGTCTATTGTTTTGCTGTTGAATTTCCAATAAAATTTCATTACGGGATAGTAGCACGTAATGAAATATTACGTGCGCCTATCCTGTAAAAGTCTATTTTACGGATGAAAATCAGGTACGTAAAGGTATGTTCTATGATGCAGTATGAGATAAAGTATATTCCAATCTCAGTTCACAGAATCAGTTCAGTAACTATGCCTAGTTAGGCGGTATCCCCTACTTGTATCCCGTATTATTCCATCTTAGTCCATTATACATTGATTTTCACTACATCCATTATTCTAATCCATGTCTTCAATTCCGTCACATAAATCCGATATTTAACGACAGCGTAGCCTGACATTGATGATTCCGTGGCAATTAACTCGTTGATCGGAAAACAAATTCGTCAATGCTCGACGACTCGATGTTTATGACAGGCCATCCAGAAGACCCTGTGAACCGTGCTGATGCGATTGTTGCCGTCAACTATAAAAATAGCGAGCAATGTTGCATTTATCGGCTGATACAAATAATCATGGGCGTATACATAATATGGTGAGTATTCTGAGAAAGACTCCATTTCACTTCTTGATTAGATCTGATTTCCATCATGATTCCATATATATATTCACATATAGTAAATCTAATGGTGCACAAAAACAGCTTGAACTGGAAAGTTCTGGTGTAATTAATTTCAGTGGTTTATTTTATAAATTTCATCGGCAAATATCAGAAAATACCAAAAGAGCACACAAAATTATGTTTCATGATAGTTTTCAGCTTTCAACTCTTCTTAGTTGTTCGTTCCTCACAGCAAAAAATTGCATTGAAGGAATTGTGGGCAGTACTTATGAAACTAATGTATTGCACCGAAAACAACTGAGTTCAACCACTTGGTCGTGTGGACCAGCTCGCAATTATTTCAGTCAGATTATCAAAGTTATGTCGTATTCTTTGACATCAAGGAGGATGTGACACAATTTCAGCCTCGTTCAAATAACCCTGCTCTGATCAGGGCCATTCACATTTTCAAAGATACTACGTCACATCTCAAGCTGTTATATCAATGCTGGTGTTACATTTTGTACTGCAGTTTATATAATGACTCATAAGAAAGACAAATACTTGAACAAATCAAGGAAAAGATGCTACCTCAGGTTGCATTCTTTGAGGGTAGGTATATTTTCAAGTGCAACAGTATATTGGAACGCTACCAGCACCAGGAGCAGTTTGGGAACTTATATTCTGTAAGTGCATGAAAACCTGTCAGACTCACTCAGGATGCAAAAAAGTATGCCTAATCAGTTTCAGTATGTGCTTGAACTATAAGAATAGCTGTCATAACATGCCCATTGCATTGCAGACACAGAAAAAGAAGCAGACAATGATTCGGAGCTCTTTCCCAGATCCACTTGAATACATAAATAATCCTTCCCATCTTCTTTTTCTTTCTAATGATCCTTCAGTATTCCTGATCAGATAGTTCTTTCAAAGGTAAAAATTCAGGTACTCATCTTCAATTAATTTTCTCGTCATCTTCCCAGCAACAGGAACTGAAAGGCTCGATAAAATACCCAGATGCATTCAAATCACACATTATTACTCACTAGGTAATGCTTTTATATATCATTATTGAATTGTTGAATCAATTGAATTTGGTCAATAATTATTTTTTTCAGGCGTAGAGGAACTGGTGAGCTGTCCTGGAGAAACCATATTTTTTATGAACCTTCGAATAATGTTCATCTTCATGAAATAGAAATTATAAATCAGTTAACTTTTTTTTTTTCGAAAAACGCTGATTTCACTTGAACTTCAACACTCTTTTCCAAGGAAATCATTCGACAAACAGAAAGGTATAAGGAGACATACATACAACTTCGTTTGCAAGTTGAGAGCTGAAAACTACTAAAAACCACAGTTTCTGGTGTTATTTTGATGATTTCTTATATTTATTCATCGAAAAAGGTCTTCTTGGACAACTTCAGATTCTTGTTCAGTACACCAGAAAACATCAAATGAATCATAAGAAATATCAACACCAGAATTTTCCAACTCAAACTACCGTTTGACTAGGCTAATAAGGCTCTGTTCTCTCAAAATGAATGTTTGACATGAGTTGACAGATATCTCAACTTCAGAGCACATAGTGAAAATAAAATGATCCAATTATTGTGAAACAGATGATATTCAATCACATAGCAAAATAGCACAGTGGGTGTGGCGCTCGACAGAACATCGGAAGGTTGTTAGAACGAATTCATGATAGAGCTGACAATATTTATTCATGAAATGAGTTGAAGATTATAATTTCCATAGCATCGGCCGTAGATGATTCCGTACGATGTGCTGTTGCGTACCAACTAACAGTGTTGCCCCTAAGGTGGCATATGGGGTCAGTAAGAAAGCCTACACATACCACGTGAGGTCGATGGTCCATAACTGCAGTATGACATGTATAGTATTTTTCAATGATACCGTTACTCTACGAACATCGATGATACGCATATGGTTTGACAAATCCTACACAAAAGTAGATTTAAATACTCAATCACATAGTGAAATTCATATGTGAAATATGTTTGGGAATCTGCCTACATATATATGATAGATTATTGTTAGTATATCATGACATATTATAACATCAACATGTGTACAAATGAATCATTAATGTGGATTTTATTGCGAATAATGACACTGTTGAGATCAAAGGTGGACCTAACGAAGAGGGTGGAAAAGGGAATACTTGAAATAATGCTACTACTGATCGATGGAAGATGTGAAGAGAAAGTAAGTATTCGATTTGTTTCTGATTTCAGGAGTTATAAAATTTTGGGAATACCTACCCAGGCAGAGAACTCCGAAACGAAATAGATGAATATTCATAATCATATCCATTTTCATTCGGATGAGAGATGTCATATCGAAGTGTCTTGAGAATCTTGACACTCATATCTCGAAACATATTCATATATTTTTTGAATCGCACGAAAGGAATCCCAATAATGTTCGAAAAACATCGTGCGATGGGAAGATAAGCTGAGGGAGTTGGTATTGAAATGTTTTTAATTCTTGAGGTTATGAGTTCTACTCTAATACTCTACGAATTTAACGACAATTTTTTTCAACTACCTGTTTGACCGGAAGTGACCCCCAACTTTTTTGTTTTAGGTGTCACCCTGTACATTTCTTCAGTCTATCTTTTTTGCCTTGAAATTCTCTATCCAACCATGTATCACAAAGTGTCATTTATTCCTTGATTCGCTGTTAGATTGCTTTTTATTCAAAAAGAATAAGTTGGCTGTGACATGAATTCGATGATATATCGACACTTGGTAGGCTTTGAAATTTAAATATCATTTCTAAATCGATATTATTCAAAATGTTTTGATATTCTGATCAATGTCTGCAGGTTGTCAATAGCTTGTTTGAGTCAAGATGAAAACCTTCGAAAATAACTCATGATATTGAGGAATCTAAGATAGGAACATGTTTTTTCGAATTCAGCTACTCGTACAGAAACTATCTGTCTCTTATTTTCGTCATGTACCTATCACATGATCTTCCTATTTGGAATAATAAAACCTCGGATAAAACTAAAGATATGTTACCAGATCTAGTAACCTAACCTAAGATATGTTACCAGATCTAGTAACCCAACCTAAGATATGTTACCAAATCTAGTAACCCAACCTAAGATATGTTACCAGATCTAGTAACCTAACCTAAGATATGTTACTAGATATAGTAACCCAACCTAAGATATGTTACCAGATCTAGTAACCTAACCTAAGATATGTTACCAGATCTAGTAACCCAACCTAAGATATGGTACCAGATCTAGTAACCCAACCTGAATGTATTCAAGAAACGATAAATATGTTGTTAATATGCAATTTCAATCAACACACAAATGAAGAAGAAAAATTATTGATGCAATCGGTTAGCTGTTAAACACATAAAACATTTTGTGTAGGTACACCGCTTACTAAGTGAAATAATAAAGAAAAAATAGACTGATAGCCCTGTGGATCATCGTATAAGAGGAACAATTTTAGTTTTATTATTCCAAATGGGAAGATCATGTGATAGGTACATGGCTAAAATAAAAGACAGATAGTTTCTGTACGAGTAGCTGAATTCGAAAAAATATGTTCCTATATCTTATAGATTCCTCATTTCCTCAATATCATGAGTTATTTTCGAAGGTTTTCATCTTGACTCAAACAAGCTATTGATAACCTGCAGACATTGATCAGATTATCATAACATTTTGAATTACATCGATTTAGTAATGATATTTAAATTTCAAAGCCTACCAAGTGTCGATATATCATCGAATTCATGTCACAGCCAACTTATTCTTTTTGAATAAAACGCAATTTAACAGCGAATTAAAGAATAAATTCCACTTTGTGATACATGGTTGGATAGAGAATTCCTAGGTGGAAATGATAGACTGAAGAAATGTACAGGGTGACATTTGAATAAAAAGTTGGGGTCACTTCCGGTCAAACAGGTAGTTGAAAAAAAATGGTAGTTAAGTTCGTGAAGTGCGCTACCATTCATTATATACGCCCTGTGAATTTCAAAATTTCATCTCTTCAAATAAAAAAAACTAGAGGCTGCTTCATGTCTCCTGTGTCAGCCGGTATATGAATCTGGTGGGAAAATTATTATTAGTATTTGCGTAGAGTTTTTATATTGAACTCAACTATATCAAGTAGCCTGATTACCCAATGTTAAAGTACTATCAGTTCTTCTGATATCTTATGAGTATGAATTAATTTAGAAAACCATTCAACGACAATTTCGAGTCTAGTGAGAATGACAAACATTCGATTGAACGTCACCGAAAACAAAATTCTCAAATAAATCAAATCAATTCTCTCAGTACGACTATAGGGTAGCTTGCTTTGACAAGCCTGCGGTCCTTTGTTCACTTAATTCGGTCTAACGAAGCATAATTAGAACAGAAATCTGATTCAGAATGGACCACATGCCACATTCTGGCGAAATTTGTGCCAAAATAGTTCTTCTGAAGTGGAATCCCTCAAGATTAATCCATTATTCGAGTTGATATTATTCCTTGTATGTACAAGTTACACATGCGGATATTCCAAGAGTTATGTATGTATGCATTATGCCGTTATTACAGGATTAGAATAATTCAACAGGATCCTAGAAGAGATAGGTATACCCACCTGGGCTCGAGGCTCGAAATTGCTCATTCAACATACTCATCGATTTTTTCTGCATTTCATGAAACATTTCTGATAATGCACTTCTCACAATGAAATGCCATGTTTGTACTAAAATATGGGTTGATATACCCAATCGAAATTGTTGATCATCCGCTGAAATGGGTAGCATTTTTTTCTCAATGATTTGGCTGATTTTGAATTAGGTATGGTAGAAATGTATAATCTGAGACCTGCTCGTTATGGAAGGAGCTCAAGGAGTGGTAAAATCTTCACCAGATACAAATAGCTTCAGTAAGAAGCCAATCAGCTACTTCCAATATGAAATTTAATGATTGTTTCCTCATTCTCCTTCCTTCAAGCTCACCTCTTCGTCTTCTGATTCCTCTTCGAATCCATTGATGTTAGAATTGTCAACAATAATTACACAAGAGGTGGTGACTAGGTGAACAAATTTTTGTTGCTATAGATTTTTCACTAGTGGACCATAGGGGAGAGTCGTTTATCTATGAGTTGACGAAGTCCAGGAGGGGGATTTCTCAATAGCAACTAAGACGAGTCCTAAACTGGTTAAAATTATGACAAATAAATAACCACCAGGAATGTATTTCGGCGTGATTATTTTTCTAACTATTTCGCATGATGCCCAGTAGACACGAACATTTTACAGCCACATACTTCGGTTTTGCGTCATTTTTGTTCGTCAAACAAAATAGCCTACCAACAACCCAGGCCATTGGCCCTTCATGTATTCTTCCGAAAGAAGATCGAAACGTGCGTTAAGATCATCTCTGTGATTTGCTACTAACAAATTATCATTATGATACCGAATGATTGTCTAGAATTGAACATTGATATTGGTTGAAACAACGAGAATGTCCCATATGACATGTGAAAAAAATAATCATTGTCAAATACTGGTGATTATTTTTTTTACATGTCAAAATGTGACGTTTTCCTTGTTTCAACCAATATCAATGCGTGATTCTAGCCAATCATTCGGAATCATACTGATAATTTGTTAGTATCAAATTACCGCGATGACTTATTCACGTTTGGATCTTCCTTCAAATGGATACAAAAAGGGACCCATAGACTGCGATGTTGATAGGCTGTTTTGTTCGACTAACAAGTCTGTTCGAACAAAAATTGCGCACAACCGAAGTGTGTGGCTGTAAAATGTTCGTTTTCGCTGGCCACACACTTTAGTTTTGTGTCTTTTTTGTTCGAACAGACTTGTTCGACGAACAAAACGGCCTACCAACAACGCAGTCTATGGGGCACCTTTAGAGAATTAGCATTGACTTGACTTGGTTGTCAAGGTAACGCAGCTATTTGTCTCAATGTAAACATTTCGAATTCAGAACCGACGCCATTGTTAAGTATCAGTCAGACTTCGTATTTTGTGATTTTCTCTAACGTTTAAACGAGTTGGTATAGGTTCGGAAAAACTTTACAATTATTATTAGTCATTAACAGAAACCGACATGAGCACGAGATTTGGTCAAAGCTCGGCTGATTCAATACATTTAGCTGTCGAACAAGCAACACCAATCAACACCACAAAAAGCAAGAATACGATATGGAAACAGTTTTTGGAGTTCTGCCTTGAACGTAATTATGAGTTGACTGCAACAACCGAGATGAAACAAATCGCATCAATTATGGAGGACTGGGCATATAACATGCGAAAAAAAAATGGAGAAAACTACAAAGAATCTGTTGTCAAAACTTTGTGGAATGTCACCGCAAAACTTATCCAGGAAAAATATTTCAGGGAGTATAATAGAAACATTGATCCGTTCACTGATATTGAATTTAAGACCGCGCGAGATGCGCGGAATTGCAAACGTCGAGAACTTCAACATATTCCTGAAAAAAGAAAAGCATCTTCTGTTGCTCTCAAGAAAGAAGAAATAGAAAAAATGATAGCAGCATGGGACGAAAATACTCCAAATGGCTTACAAAGGAAGTTTTATCATACTGCTAGCTACGAATTGGCTTGGAGAGGCGGAGAAGCGACAAAAGCATTAGTACAGTATTTTAGAGAAGAAATGGATCATTATGGAAATCAAACTGGAAGGATAGAATATAATCCAATAATTTCTAAAACAGCACAAGGAGGATCGCACAGGTTATCTGATAGCAAATTTTTAACGCCAAATGAAAATGAGACTGAAAAATGTCCAGTACGTCTCTTTCGGAAGTTAATGTCGAAAAGAAGTGCAAATATTCAAATTGATCGTTTATTTTTAACACCTAATCCAAATTGGCAGCAACCTTTGTCTAAGGGGTGGTACAAAAATCTTCCGGTAGGACAAAATGAAATAGCAAAATGGACAAAACAAGCGGCCCGAAAGATTGGCTTGGATCCTAGCAAAATCAAGGTTACAAACCATTCACATCGTTCTTCTGCTGTGACACAACTCGCTAAAAGTGGAGTAAGTGAGCAGCAGTTGTTGAAGATAACTGGACATTCATCTGCAAGCTCCATCAAACCCTATCTTCAACTTGACAAAGAGCATCACGCAAGCATGATAAACAACTTGAGAGGAAACACTGTTTCGACCTCTTCATCTCAAGGAAATTGTACAATAACATACAATAATTGCACCATTACAAACGTAAATTGTAAACATTCTTGATTGTTTGATATATAATTATTTGATATATAATTGTTTGATATATAATTGTTTGATATATAATTGTATGATAAATGATTGTTCAATAAATAATTGTTTAATAAACATATTCTGGGGCATTTTGCGAAATAGTAAAAAAAATAATCACGCCGAATTACATTCGTGTTGGTTATTTTTTTAAATAATTTTAACTAGATTTAGCACTCGTCTTTGTTGCTATTGAGAAATCCCACTCGTGGACTTCGTCCACTCGTGAAATTTCTATAGCAACAAAGATTCGTGCATCTAGTTAAAATTATCAAAAAATTACCACCACTTGTGTAATTACTGGTGATAATCTTTCATTTGATTCTCCTGATCGCAAATATCGTTCCTTACCATAATATAGTAAACAACGAAGTATTTTCAAAGATGTGGGCAAATTTGAAATACAGAAAGAGTATTGAAGTTGAGAATTGTTTCATTGTGATCCATATTCTTCTCCTGGAAATATAGATAGATAATAGAGGATCATCCGAGGTAATATTTTCTATATACAACAATTTTCATTGTCATCTTGAATTTGCTTTCCATGTCTCCAAAATCGGTATATTTTTTTTATCACATGAAACATCAGTATTACGTCTTGCAGTCTTTGGAAATTATCAATCTCAGTCATTCTCTTTGTGTTTTATCCTCCTCCTCCAGCTCCTTATCAATCGGAATGATTTTCAAAGTGACTGAGTGGTGAAGTGTGTGAAAGTCAGTTTACTCGAGTTTCCAAAATTATGAACCTCAACTTTGATATTTTCGATTTTTGATTCACCTAGCGACAGCTTCCTGTGTAGAGCTTACATCATCGATGAAACTTCGTACCTAATTAGTATACAGGGTGATTCACATAAGAACCGACATAGAGCAGGGGCATGTAGGGGGTCCCAAAATATGGCAATTTAACGCAACTTACCTCTATACCAAGTTGCTTCCCTAAGGAGTTATAGGCTTTGAAAGTGAAGTTATAAATTTTGAAAAAAGTCAATATCTCCGTTATTCTTGAACTTGAAGCAACCAAATTTGGTACACTTTGTGAATGTATTTAGGGCGTTACTTGACAGTAACTAAAGCTTAATCGAAATTTGTGAAGAGGGTATACCGGGTGGCGCACCATTATTATTCAACAGAATTTTGTTAACCCTTGATGGATTTCAAAAAACTTCGCTTCATGGTGTGGGCAGTTCAATACTGAAACTTCTCTTGCTCTAGTAATTTTTCGAAACACCTCATCATTTTCATCAAAAACTCGAATAACTGAAAACGCGCGCTCTAGGTGTGTTATTTAAAATTATCGAAAATTCAAAAGTTGGCTATGAAGAAAGTAGGTCATTGATTATGATCAGTAGAGATTGGCTAGCAAATTATTATTTAGATACGTAACAAAATACGTAAAGTAAGTACAGATACTGAAATGTGAAAAACTGGGATTAGCAACTAACCAAAATAAACATGAAAACCTTTAACAACAACCAGAACAAACAATTGTTTATCGATAAATCACTTAATTGAACAGCTTACTTGCTTCATTGTCAAGTTTGACGTTTATTTTCATAGCCACCTTTTGAATTTTCGATGAATTTAAATAACACACCTAAAGCACGCGTTTTCAGTTATTCGAGTTTTTGATGAGAACGATGAGGTTTTTCAGGAAATTACTAGACTAAGAAAAGTTTAAGAATTGAATTGCCCACACAACAAAGCGAAGATTTTTGGAATCCATCAAGGGTTAACAAAATTCTGTTGAATAATAATGGTGCGCCACCCAGTATACTCCCTTTACAAATCTAAATTAAGCTCTAGTTACTGTCAAGTAACGCCCTAAATACATCCACAAACTGTACCAGTAAATTCAATTATTTTAAGTTCAAGAATAACGGAGATATTGAATTTTTCCAAAATTTATAACTTCATTTTCAAAGCCTATAACTCCTTAGGGAAGCAACTTGGTATAGAGGTAAGTTGCGTTGAATTGCCATATTTTGGGACGCCCTACATAGCCCAGTCGGCAGGTCGTGAAAAATGGGTGTCACGATGAAAAATTCAGAAGTTGATGAAATTCAAGTATGTTATTTGTACATGTTGAGTGATGTCAAATCCAAGTTTTCGACCTCGAGGAGGTTGTGGAAAATTTTTGGCGGTCAAAAAACCTCGAAATTTTCGGACTTGTTTCAGTTTTTCACCTATAACTCAACAACGGTCAATCCCACGAGAAAAAACATAGTATACTAAATTAAAGGAGACAAAATTCCCCGTTGACTCACGAAAAAAAAAATGAAATCGGAGGAGTAGTAAAGTTTTCACGAGCGATCGAAATATGGTGATTATTTCGAATTTTGGTAAAACCTGCCATAACCCCATTTTCAAAGTGCTGCATCTTTTTTATTATTCATCTCAGAAAAAAAATTATTTGTCTTAAAAAGTTCTGTATGTCCTAAAATCTGGAATACAATCATCCGATATCATTTTTTTTCAGTCTAATACACGGTGAGCCAAATATAAAGGTACTTTACTCTTGGGTACAATTCACATTTTTTGACACACCGCGTATATGACTGAATAATTTTTATATCTGATGATTGTATTTCAGATTATAGAATATGCAAAAATTTTTATGAAGAATAACTTTTTAGTGAAACATACTGTATTTAGGTAGAAATAAATCTTGAGAATTTATTATCCTTACACAAGCTGTTACTAATTCTGTTATATGGATATCGAAACCGTCAGGGATAAAACAAAGTTCAAAGGGAGGCAAAGTTGCGTAAACAGAAGTCCAACAAAATGCAGTTAATTAATAAAGAAAAAACCGCTTATTTTAGGAGATATACGTCAGAAAATCAATTTGATATTGTCATTCTGTATGACGTAGGTCATTAGAAGTACCAATGATTATGTTGAATTACTGTCCATTGAATAAAGTTGTTGATAACTAAATAATGGGTCACATTCTTTTAGTTTTCTTTATGTATATCTCCTGAGATAGTTGTATTTTTTAAGGTTTATTGTCTGCATTTTTTGGGGCTTATGATTACGTAACTTTGCATTCATTCAAACATAGATAGATAGATAGAGATAGATTTATTTGTTTCAAAATCATACAGTTTAAGAAAGAAGAAATTCTCTTTCTCCATGCCTTAAGTGGATGCGACACTACTTCCGCACCCTTTGGTTTGGGAAAGAAGAAGGTTTGCAGCACGTACGCGAAGAATCCCTTCCTTACGCCCAACGTTTTGATTTTCACCAAACCAGATGCCACTGCATCAGAAATTTGTGAAGCGGGCGAAAAATTTCTGGTGACAATGTATGGAGGAGACCCCGAGCGAGAAAACCTTGATGGACTGCGATACAAAATATTCACCAAGTCGGTGTCAAAAGCCAAATTTCAACTTGCCAGGCTTCCACCTACTAGTGATGCTGGTAGGTATCATTCCTTCCGTACATACCAGCAGGTACAAACTTGGTTAGGAAACAACAAGATCCCTGCAGATTGGGGGTGGTCCCTAACCAAGCAAGGAGTGGTACCTATCACCACTACGAAGAATGCAGCCCCTGAGTCTCTCCTGAAGATTCTTGCCTGCAAGTGTGCCAGAGGCTGCAGCACCGCGGCCTGTAGTTGCAAGAAGGCAAGCCTGCGGTGCTCAGTTATTTGCAAGCACTGTTCCGGCCACGCCTGCGAGAACTCGCGCGTGCCAGAACTCAATGAGGACGACGAAAAGGAGGACGACGACCTCCTGGAAGATCTCATCGCCCAAGAGGAGCACGAACTTGAGGACGACGACGTCGAACCTCAGCCAAAAGGGTCTCGACTCAATCAATGTATGTATCTCCATTCATTATTATTCATTAGCGTTCTTATTTTTTACATGAAATATTTCATTGTTGCCTTTTTTCTCGCAGAACAGAACCTTCGAAGACTCGATATGAAGACTGATGCAGATACATTATGTATTATATAGTGTGTAGATATGTATATGTTTTTATGCTATACCTACTAATGAATTCTTCGTAAATATATTTTTTCACATAATTATATATATTATCTATTGGGTATGACATTGTTCTCCGTCAACCATTATTATTTTCCTAGGTATCAATAAAATTGAGACGGAATCACAAGGTGGTCATGGGTCATTGGGATCATTTACCCCAAGTAAAAAGCATAGAATCAATAATAGGTAGCTATTTTCGAGAAACGCTAATTTTTTAAAAACAGTCCCAACAATTTCAGAAATTGAGCTGATTTCAAAATGTTAGCGCATTTTGAACTCTCTGATTGATACTCTACAAACTCTAAGGAGGGAGGTTGAAAAAAAAAGTAATTTTGTAAAGATACGGCACTTTGAAAATGGGGGTGACGGCAGTTTTTACCAAAATTGGAAATAATCACCATACTTTGATCGCTCGTGAAAACTTTATTACAGCTCCGATTCCAGTTTTCATTTCGTGATTCGACAGGAAATTTTGTCTTCTTTAATTTAGTATACTGTGTTTTTTTCCGTAGGATTGACCGTTGTCGAGTTATAGGTGAAAAACTTAAACAAGTCCGAATATTTCGAGGTTTTTTGGCCGCCAAAAATTTTCCACAACCTCCTCATGGTCGAAAACTTGGATTTGGCATCACTAAACATGTACAAACAACATACTAAAATTTCATTAACTTCTGAATTTTTCATCGCTAAAACTACCTGCCGACTGGACTAACATGCCCCTGCTCTATGTCGGTTCTTATGTGAATCACCCTGTATATGTGTTAATTCATTGAACGACTTTATCGGTCATATCAACTCATCAGATTTCACTTTAGGGTGAATTGAAATGACAAAAATTTTGAAATTTGCTATTGAATAATTAACACTCTATATGAGAATATGCGTTCAAATTTTGTATGGACGTATTTCAGCTATTCTTGAATCGAATTTAAGCTAGTCAAAATTTCGGAAAAAAATTGCTTCATACCCCTTCTTGAAATTTTGACCTCTTCAACAAACAAACGTAGGCCTTGCAAATTTGATTATTCCATATTTGTCCACATTTGTGAATAGAGTTTGTTGAATACTATAATATTATGGAATTTTAATTTTTAGAAAAAATGAATTATAATTGTCCATTCGTCCCAGTAGGATATCAACTCTAATATTTCAAACCTCTTCCTCAACAGAAAAATATAATTTTTCATTTTCGAATTGAATCTTAATATCATCACCGTTTCTTTTTCTCATGATCAGAAGTTTCTTGAGGAAACTCTTCAATCAACAGATTAAGTAGCGAAAGCGATCTTTGACTGTATATGTACATACCGCCCATACAACTTTCATGTTTCAATCCCACTTCATTCAGGATAACATATATGTTATCTCGTGGTTTTCGAAATAGACTTTTTAAAAACAATTTTATTTATTCCGGCATAGATTAAGTTTATACAATGAGCTTTATTTCAAGACTAACTTTTTGATACAATATAAAATGAATTTATATTAAAAATAATGCTGATGCCAGCGTCAGCAGATATTATATTCCATTTCTGCGGATGCTGACTTCAAGGTCAAGATCATGTTCTGAGGAATTGTTATCGCTGGTAAGTTGATACTACTGAGAACAATGGGAACTGATTTTAGCATATAACAACTCCCCATCATAATAAAAAGTTGGTGCTTATTGCAGCGACTTTTAATGAAGGTCTTTCGAGGTGGATGATGTCAGCTCGAAGTCGTCTTCTTGGTCTCGGATGTTGACGCTTGGGCGTCTTCTGGGGATGAACCTGGTAAGGGATGATCTGAAGGGTGTCCTTGATGTTCCTGGTGGAGCTGGGGGTGAATTGTCTGAGGCCATGATGCTTATTCTTGCTGGTCTTCTACGTCTGCACTTACAGTAGAAGTAGAGTACAATCAGGAGGATTATCAGGGTGATCGTAAGATACGTAAACCAAGAAATGTGTTTGGTCACGTATGGTTGATTGATTAACTTGTCCAAATCATCGGAATATTGACTCAATTTGTGCTGGGCAATATTCAGGTCTTCAGTATCCAATTTGCTTAGTTTCAGTGGTTTCAGCTCTGGAACATTCTGTTTTTCAGGTAGGTGTTTGCAGCATTCGTATGGGATGATGACTGGTTGGTTTCTGTAGGTCACATTCTTGTAAGAACTGACCAAGTACTTAGCGTGTACTCTCGTGCTTCCTATAAATGCATTGCATTCCGGTTGTAGTGTGAGGATCGAATTGGTATTGGCTATTTTCGTGATTGTTTCTCTATTGGAACACTTAATCGTTATCGGTAGTGGATCTGACAAAGCGATCAACCACATATTGGAGGCAATTTCTTGTACATTATAGTCTTTTGCAAAGATGACTGAGGATTGGCATGTCTTCGGTACTTCGAATTGCTGTCGAAGAAGTTGAGCTTCACAGATAGCGTTGTTATCGATTGGATATGGCAGAACATCTGAACAGATTTGTATTCGGCTCTCCAGGTATTTGCATCTGTCCAAGTTTTTGAATGATGCGTACAACATTGAATCGTCATCTCTCGCGATATATTTTTGATTTGTTAACAAAATGTGATGAAAACCTGTTCTATTATCCAATATTGGTATTGGGAATAATCGGAATAGGGTATAGGTTTCTGGTTCAACTAGTGGAATTTTTAGCAAGAAAACTATTTTTGAATCAGTTAGGTAGGCTTCGAGTTCCATAATTTCTGAGTATTGAGCTACTGTTGATAGATAGATTGGTAGGGGTAAATTATTTTTGGATAATGATTGAGATATTTCCTGAAGGGAATTAACTAAATCTCTAGGTGTCATGATTGACGTATGTATTATTCTTAGTCGAGAAAAGGTGATTGAGTTGAGCATATCGTCTAATGTTGCTTCGAGAAACATATAGCTCTCCATTAGTGATTCGCAGAATTCTAAGGTTTCTAATTGAGCTTCAACATATGCTACATCGTCAGAAATATCATATATTGATTTCTCGATTGATTTTAGATTATTGTTGAAAGTAGCTTCGTCTATTTGTAATTTTTGAATTGTATTATTGAAACTTTTGATAACGGAAGTAGTTACAGATATTTGGTTTTTCATCAGGTTTTCAAGCTGATATTCGTCTTTAGATATTTTATTGATACAGTCATTGAAATATTCTCCATCGGAAGCATCCAAATTTCCAGTGATGGCTTTCCAAAAGGAACCTGCACCATTGAATATTCCTCTTTTTGTTCTATGGCCGGGTTTTGTATCTGCGAATATTTCACGATACTTCAGGCCTAGTGAATCGGAGATTTGTGAGAGAAGACTTATATGAGTTTTTACTTGAGCTTTGAAGGATATCATACGAGGGTTCGGTGTATCGAATAAATCGAGCATCGATTCTAATATTCGGTTATTTTTCTCGAGAGCACCTTTGATGGGTTCGAGGTCTTTGTAAACTATTAGTGTCCATTTGTCGTTAGAGAATTTAACTGTTGATTCTTCGTGGTAATATATTCCGATTGTATTGTTTATTGATTTGAGCGTGTGTTGGGCGTCTGCTGCTGAAAACAGCAGAATGGACCTGTAAAGAGATTCACTAATCAAAATAAGGTTTGAGTCTGTCGAAGTTTACTTTAGTCTTTTGTTTTGTTTGCCAATTTACGAGCATTGCTGAATTTTGATATATTTCAATTATTTCAAAAGGACCATTAAATTTGTTCTGGAGTTTGTCTTTAATTTGGGATTCTTTAACATACACTTTATCGCCTACTTGATAATTTGGTAAGTTTTCATTTACTCGTTTGTCAAATCGAATTTTGGCTTGCTCTTTTCTATTTTGTGTTCTTTCGCGTGCAATATTGTAGTAGTAAGAAATCCTATTATTGAGGTCACGAACGTATTTTGAGATTAATTGTTTTTCATTGTAGAGAGTATCGGGCGCTCTGGAGGCGGTATGTCCAAATACTAGTTCATATGGAGTAAAACCATGTGTTTTATTCTTCATGGTATTATAGCACATGACTGCATATGGAAGTACGTTGAAAGGATGTTCATTCGGATTTTCGGCTAAGTTTACTCTAATCATTTCAATAAGTGTCGCATGAAATCTCTCAAGTGAACCGTTCGATTGTGGATGGTTAACACTAGAAAATGTTAGCTTTATGTCGTATAACGTACAGAGGTCTTTCAATAGTCTGTTGTCAAATTCACGTCCATAGTCGCAGTGAATTCTCAGTGGCGTACCATAATGTTGGAAATATACCAAAAGGGTATTAACTACTGATTTTGCGGATTTGTCTTCTATTGCATAGGCTTGCGTGAATTTTGTAAGTTCGTCTCTGATTGTTAGTGCGTAATTTCTTGTCGGTACTTCAAATAGGTCAATATTGATTCTCTCGAATGGTGATTTTGGGGTTTCGGTAATAACTAATGGGGTACTTAAGTTTTTTCTACAAATTTTAGTCTTCTGACAAATTTCACAGTTCTTGACAAAATTTTCAACGTCTTTGCTCATTCCTTGCCAAGTGTATTTTACTTTGATTCTTCTTGCGGTTTCATTTATTCCACGATGAAGATTATTTTTGCCTGAATGGAATTGGTCTAATATGATTGGTATTTGATCAGGATCGGGTGTTCTGGTGATATTTTGGCAGATTTTGATTTTGATATCTTTGTCATTAAATATGAAGCAAAACATTTCTAGAATTGGTAGTTCCAAATTGTTTTCAACGACGTATGTTTTTGAGAGGTCCAATTGATTTCTATTTTTGTACAATATATAGAATAATCTTTCTATGACTGCTTCGGGATCGAAGGGGAGAATGATTATAAAATATTTGCGATCTTTGACTGATTTGCTGTTGAAAATAATGATAATATCAGAGTGGAAATCGGCATCTTGTTCAAAAATGTCTTCATTGATAGTTTGATGGAAACCTTGCAGTTTATTTTGCCAGAAAAAGATAATTAGGTTTTCATTAGATTTATCGAGTAATTGAGAATTGACAAATTCTATCTTTGAATAGTCTATGAGTGATTTTGTTCTGTATAGGTCAACAAAGGTGTAAAATTCTTCTTGAATTTTTTCGGGTATTGCTTCGTTAGTTTGTTCGTCTAGTATGGGATTGTCTGATGTATCGGGGTTGTCTTCGGAATCTGAAATTTCTATAGGGTCTTCGATATGATGGATTTTCGTTTGAAATTTTGCGCATTGATCGAAATGATTGATTTTAATACGAGAGAGTGCGTCTGCATTTTTGTTAGTTTTGCCTGGTTTGAAAATTATCTCATAATCGTATTCTTCTAGTTTCAAGCGCCATCGAGCTAACCTGCTACCAGGGTCTTTAATTGAAAAGAGCCAGGTCAGGGGGCGATGATCTGTAACCAATTTAAATTTGTGTCCGAAAAGATATGGGCGGAAGTGCTTTACTGCCCATACAATTGCCAAAAGTTCTCTCTCTATCGTAGAGTACTTTGTTTCGGCTGCACACAAGGTTCTTGATGCATAAGCAATCGGAAGATCTTTTCCTATTGGTCCTTGAGATAGGACTGCGCCTATCGCGAATGCACTAGCGTCGGTTGTTAGAAGAAAAGGTTCGTCAAAATTTGGATATATTAGTATTGGAGATGTAGTGAGTGCTTCTTTAAGTGTTTCGAAAGAGTTTATACAGTCTGCGTTGAAATTGAAAGGGATGTCTTTTTGTAAAAGTCTTGTCAAGGGTTTTGAAGTCTTTGCGAAATTTGGGATGAATCGCCTATAGTAGCCGGAAAGGCCAAGGAAAGATTTGATGTCTTTCGGATTTTTGGGTTGAGGAAAATTTCTTATACACTCGACTTTAGAGGGGTTTGGCTTCACGCCATCTTGGGTGATGAGATGTCCTAAATATGCAACTTCCTTGCGAAGGAACTCACATTTGTCGGGTTGTATCTTTAGGTTTGCTTTCCGTAAACGTTTGAAAACTTCTGTAATCCGGGCGATATGTTCATGAATAGTAGGGGAATAGACGATAATATCGTCCATATAGACAAGGCAACGTTCATTCTGAATTCCCATTAAGATGTTGTCCATTACGCGTTGAAAGGTGGAAGGGGCGTTCTTTAATCCAAATGGCATACGAACGAATTCATAATGCCCATTTTCCACAGAAAATGCGGTTTTCTGGATATCTTTGGGATCAATCTCAATTTGGTGGAATCCGGAAGCCAAATCGAGGGTGGTGAAATATTGGCACTTGCCTAATTCGTCGAGAAGATCGGAGATGTTCGGAAGTGGATACTTGTCGTCGATAGTCACTTCATTCAGTTTTCGGTAGTCGATGACTACTCGCCACTTCTGTTTACCAGAAGCATCAAGCTTCTTTGGTACGACCCAAACGGGGGAAGACCATGGTGAAACTGAAGGCTGAATGATACCTTGATTGAGCATTTTCGATATTTGTGTCTTTACCTCTTCTTTATGTACTTGAGGGTACCGATAAGATTTGGTAAATGTAGGTCTACTGTCTTTCGTGTCGATGGGGTGTTTAATTTCGTTTGTGAACGTCAGGTTGTCACCTTCAAGATAGAAAATGTCTGAGAAATCTAAACAAAGTTCTGTTATGAGATTTTGTTCTTCTTCATTGAGATGATCGAGTCGTAGTTGATTTTTAATTTCGAATTGTCGGTCAATTGGTACATCTGTATCTGATATTTGCATAGCCAAGTTATTTACTGAGAAATCCTGAAATGGTTCTAACACAAGATCGGAAAAATCTACTGTTTTTGGAATAGCATTAACGTTCAAAACTGAAATTAGAAATTCTCCATTTTCGTCAATTTTGACAATTGAATTTGGTATTTTGACTTTTTCGATTTCCTGACCTATCAGTATAGCGTCGGTATAAAAAGTTGCATTTCAACTTGAACACTTGTTCGGTTCGAGGTTCGATATTTATTTTATTATGATATTCTCTAGAGGGTGGTGTATCAACTGAAGGTTGAGTATTTTCGTCGTCGGTTACTTTAAAAAAGAGGGACAGTTTTGAAGTCAGTAATCAGTTTTTTATTTTTGAGGTCTACTATGCAATTATAATGTTCTAGAAAATCAGAGCCAAGGAGTCCGTCAAATTCTATATCTAAGTTGTGAATGTAAATTTTATGTGGGTCTTCGGGTTTGAATGGAATTAAAGTTGATTCGTTTATAATTATTTTCTGATCGGTTATGCCTTGAATGGAAATATTTTCTGGAGAACGTTTCCGGTATTTTTCGCAAGTCTTTGGTTTGAAAATCGAAAGTCCTGCACCAGTATCTATTAGAATTTTGAAGGTATTAGTGATGTCTTTGATGTAATATAAGTTTTTCGAATTAACAGGCAATAGAGGTTTTAAATGAACCGTTGTTCCGGGAAATTCACATTCGGATCGAAACTGTCTAGGTTCATTGTTTGGATTTGGGCTTGAAGTTCGTCCATAGTACTCTGTTGTGGTTTGTTCGGTGGGTCGCCAGGATTCAGCCCTGACTGAAAATCCTGAATATCCGAATTTTGGGGTAGATTGTCATAGTCTGGGTACTGTGTCGGAAATTGATCATATTCAAATTGTCTTTCAGCGGTATGATAATCAAATTGTTGGCTATCAGCAGTATGATAGGCTTGATCGTAATTTTGATTTTCACTAGCTGTATAGTGATCATCTTGATAAAAATCATTCTCATAATATTGGTCATATTGTTGGTAATTCAAATGGTGTGTCTGTTGATTATTTGGTCTGTTAAAATTTGGATTCGATTGAATGGTAGGTTGTCTTTGATTGTTGAAGTTCGGGTTAGTCCTTATGATTGATGGTCGGTTTTGTTGAAATTGATTGGGTGGTTGATATTGATTGAATTGAGGAGGTCGCTGTTCTGGATTTGGGGTTTGGAATGGTCTTGAAGGTCCAGCTTGATTGAAATTTTGTTGGTTTGGTCTTGGAGGGTATTGTGGTCTATTTTGGGAATTCTGTTTTGCGCGGCATTCATGAATCAAATGTCCGGTACGTCCACAATATGAACATTGTTTTATTTGTTGAGATGAAATTGGTTTTCGAACAGAAACTGCATTCGGATTTCGATAGCTTTGTGAGTTTGGCAATTTTTGATTTTCGAAATAACTCAATTGCATTTCTCGTCTGATACGAGTAATTGCGGTTAACATATCAGTTGGGGTGCCTGCTCGAATTATTTGACCAAGTTTTGGATCTAATCCAGTCAACAGGGTGTTCAAACTCATAGTTTCTATAAGCCTGGACTGCGCGCCTCTTTGGTCTGGTGGCAAAATTTGTTTATTTACAGCGGCGTGCATTTTGGCATTATGCGTTTGCAATCGTTGAACGAATGTCATTGCATTTTCGCCGGGAAGTTGACGAAGTCTTTGGAGATCTTGAATTAATGAAGTCAAGTCTCTGGAATCGCCAAAGTGGGTATCTAAAAGATGTCTAACTTCTTCCCAAGTAAGTGGGTTTCTCGAATTCACTAGCTCTGCAGCACGTCCACGTAATTTATTTTTTATGTGAAGTGTTACTAGTAGTCGTTGTTCGTCGACTGCCATTCTATAAGCGGTATTACAGGCTTGTAAAAAGGTGGTTAAAAATATTGGATTGCCATCATATTCCGGTATGATGGAAAATATTTCATTGAGTCTGTATGGCTCAATTTCTGCAGGTGCTCGTGGTGGTGCCACGTTTACGTTATCGTCATTCATTGCAATTGGTTTTTGTTGAAATGTGACAAAAAGGGGAGACAATAATTGGATAATGGAACAGTTACTTGGTTGTTTCAAATTTGAAATGCGGTACGATTCAATATAGTACTTACAGGATCAGTATCATTGAGTTCGTCGTGTTCTCGTCGATTCTGCCAGGGGCTTCACCAGGTGTTCCTTCCACAGCTCTTCGAGTGATGACTCCCTCAGGTTGGTTCTTTGATTTCGGCAAAGGATTGGGATCCACCGTCACTAGTTAGGTCGTTTCCGTGTTCTAGCAACGTCACGAAATCCGTACGACTGCGCCAATTTGTTATCTCGTGGTTTTCGAAATAGACTTTTTAAAAAACAATTTTATTTATTCCGGCATAGATTAAGTTTATACAATGAGCTTTATTTCAAGACTAACTTTTTGATACAATATAAAATGAATTTATATTAAAAATAATGCTGATGCCAGCGTCAGCAGATATTATATTCCATTTCTGCGGATGCTGACTTCAAGGTCAAGATCATGTTCTGAGGAATTGTTATCGCTGGTAAGTTGATACTACTGAGAACAATGGGAACTGATTTTAGCATATAACATATATAACCGTCAACATTACGCGAATTTCCCAGTGGAAATTCGAAAGTAATTAGTTGGTCGTGGTGCATATAATATGCGAAAAAGGAATGAGAAAAATATTGCGAACGAATATTTTCACGCCTCCCAAAAGTGCCAGTGTGGATTAACATAATTGGATATGACTGAAAAAGGATACCAAGGCAAAAATTATTAAAATTGCAATTCCTGGTAGAGTAGTTCAATATGCATTGAATTTACAGAGTGATTCATGAGGAGAGTCACATAGCCAAATGGTAAAAAGGGGAAATCAAGACGAGTTTATGTATACAAGGTGATATATCGAAGACTAGAACCTTTGGGAGAATATTAAATCTTAATCTTCTCATGAAAATGCTAAACATACGAAGCGAAACACATGTGGAGGCGTTGAAAAAATCGGTTTGGTTAGTGGTGAAACAGTGTAGTGTATACATCAAGGTGAGTCAAAAATGTGTATCGAGCTTTCTAGTGGTGATAGTACGTTCAAAAATAGATTGACATATGGCTCGAAATGCAATAGTGAGTAAGATATATATATCCTTTCAAAGTTGATGGACGTGAATTATTTTCCGCATTACTTCTAAACAGAGCAAGACACCAGATTGAGATCATCTACATTAATGTATCTTGTTGAAATACATTATTCTGATGCCCTTCTTCATTTATGATATAGTTATGAAGGGTGTTTTCAGAGGCTGGTCATGATTTTTTAGAAGCAACTTCTCATCTTGTATTCGGTTTAGAGAAAAAATTTTCAAATTGAAAAATCTCGATTTTGAACACCCTATATCTCTGTAATCATTCCTGCTAGATCTCAAGTGTGATACATTGATGAAATGAGCTCTTCAGGAAGACTCTGAAAATGCAATAAAATACAGGGTGCTCCATTCTGGAATAACGAAGTTGCTAGTTGTTTCTGATAAAAGTGGCAACACTGTCTGGATGAAAATATTTTAGACGGATAGAAAATGTTCAATTATCAAAGCATCTCAATTTGCAGATTTCGTTCTCCAGATACTTCTAATAGGACATCCATCGTGAATCACCCTGTGTAGGAAAGTGAAATGGCGCCAACTTTCAAGTTTCAATATTGTCAGAGAATTAATTAATGGGTGTGGCATCACTCACTGAGCAAATTGCTTGTCTCTGGATGGACAAAGAGAGGAATGTATGATTTCCATGACTTCTATAACGATATATTGGAAATGATGAGCTCCATGGTGATGAGTAAATATTCTCCATAGATATAGATATTCTGAGAAATAATTTCTCATTCACTTTCCTATCAACCCATCAAGATTGATTTGATTCTATTGGTTTAACAGGCGATTATTTGCACTTGGCAATGCCTTCCATTGAGGCGAACCCAAATACAGTTTGTCCCACTTACCATGCTCACCATGGGTATCTTTTCAACGGTGAGAGATACGAGGTCGGTTAACTCCGATCAACTTGAAATTTGTCAGGTGTTCATAATTTCGGTGACAATACATTATGAAATTTTTGTTGAAATTTAAAAAACTGGCTGCCCCAAGATGGCGGACAAGATTCGGTCCGATTCCATTCAAAATTGTTAAGTGGGGGTTTTCGAGATCGGAGATCATGATTTTTTTGTTAAAATGTATAAATTCAAAATGGCGGCTTCCAAATAATCCTTTGTTTTTGTATAAAAGACGATAACTCCGTTGTTATCAACACAAAACTATTACTGCGACATATCATCTGTAAGAGAAAAAAAAGTTATTTGTAACTAAGTCATAGTGAGCTATGACCTACATTTGAAATACTAAAGTTGGTGCTGATATCACAAATTCTACAAGAGTTGATATAGATTTGATATTATTTTCGAAATCACTTCGAAAAACTGCCATGAGAATGTGAAATTCCTATTTGAAAATTTTCATAAATGAAGAAGTTACGAAGGAGACATGAAAATGATCAAAATCTGTTTTTTGCGTATAAAACAAAAACGAACAGATTTTATCAAAATATTTTTTCACATTATAGTTGGCCTTGACAAACTCCACATTTGGTGTCATTCAACCGACCTCGTATCTCTCACCGTTAAAAAGATACCCATGGTGAGCATGGTAAGTGGGACACACTGTAAAATTCTGGAATAACATAATAAGAATGTCTTGTCCACATATATTTTCAACAATTTTGAATACCAAGAATAGATATTTCTGGATGAATAAGAAACTGCCCATATCTGTATCGAGGTCCTTCAGTGTGTCTTCCTCAGGGGAATTGAGAACTAGTAAATGCGAAGAAAACTGGCACACGAATATTCCTGAGGCTGTGGAAATTGAATAATCCGCATGTCGGCAACGACAACTCCAGGAGAGGGATGAAAATGAAATGGAAAACAAAGGAGAAATTGAAAAATGCTGTTGTCTCGATAAGGAACCGATCTAGTGGGGTTCTGTTTATGTTCGGATTTATGGTCCGTTTACGTTAAGGGAGTTTTCGAGATCATCCCCGACTTGAATCAAGATTTATCGCAGACGAAAAACTTTCGAACGGAAGCAGCACTACTGAAAAATGAGTTGGCTTGAAGCACCTAGGAAGATGCAATAATTTATGCTTTCCTGCAGAACATGCAGATACCATTTTCACTGAATGGAGTATGGTTATCACCACATAATATAGATTCCTACTTATCTGTGGAAAAAACTGGATTAGAGAATCAAAGAGTCTACACTTGCACATATCAATTATAAATAACATGATGCTGATTCTCAGAGCTTATCTGAAATGGTCATGATAGTTTATTTCTGAGACTGATATTGTTGTCTGTACATCAAGATATCCTAATGGAATTTTGGAATCATTCTGACTGAGGTTTTATGAGGACTCGGATCACATTGAGAAGGATAGACGGTTTTCATGATATGTGTCACACTATATTCTTTCTGCTGTGAACTTCAAGGAAGCATTTTATAAATACTGTCTGTAGGTTAATCGAGGAGGTGGTACATTCATTTTACTTGGTTCTTTGGGATTTTCTCTCCTCGTTTCTATAAAATAAAAGTATTCGTATCATTTCAATATATTTGTAGAGGGACAAATCAGAGGATTTGCCCCAAAATGTCACTGCGTTTAACAAATTTTTCTATCAGGGAGTCTGAAAGAAAAATCCAGTAGCTTGTCAGTGACAATTTGTTTGAAAAAATTGTTGAAGGAAAGAAATATAGATATATTGAAAAAATATCGAATTTGTACTTATCTTTGGACGTTTCGGGACCGATTCTGCTCCCGTTCTGAACATGTAAATGCAAATTATTTTTCTTTGAAATTTTTGCTGCGTATAGTTTGACACTTTTCAATGTCATACTGATGTTGGCATATGAATGAGTGATTTTAGTCTACAAATGAGTTACAGGATGTTTTCATTAATTGATCTTGAATCTACCATTTTCATGTTCAGTTTTCAGTAGTGAATACCATGTTCTATCAATATCAACTGAACAGGAAGCAATGCTATTGTCTCCGTTTAAAAGAATGCAAGCGGATTCCTTTATTTTTCTTTTTTGTTTGTTATCTTCCTTTCCTATGATTTTGATATTATTCCACTGTGCCATATGTTGTCCATCTTCAGTGAGGATATGTTCAGTTAGCTTCGATTTATCGATATGTCTTTTCTTGATATTGTACTTCTGTTCTTTTGTCCTTACTGAGAGAGGTCTCTTCGTTTCACCTGTATAATATTTTCCACAAACACAAGGTATACTATAAATACAATTTTTTGATGATTGTTCTTCATTTTTTGGCTTTGTTTGAGTTAGAATGGATCTCATTGTATTTTCAGTTTTGAACACAGTTTTCACTTGGAACTTATCACCAACACGTTTTATTTTTTCAGATATGCCGGGAATGTACGGTATTATATTCGTCGTTATTGATGGTTGTTTTTGTTGTGGTGTATTTTGTTTGTTCTCAATTTGGTGAATCGTTCTATCAATGATGATATGGGGTGGTGTTGTAGATTGTTTTAATGAATTAGTTTGATATACTTTGTATATAATTTGGAATTGAAGAAGAAGGCGTTGAGTTGTTGAGAAAAAGTGACATAAAATAAATAAAGATATAAAAGTCAGAAAATTTGGAAAATCATTTATTTTTGGAAGTAATAGAAATACTGAGTCTATTACATTTGGTCCTTCGCGTTCAAAAGACGAACTAGCACTGTGGACAGCAGTTTCGACGAATCGACAAAAGTTGACTTATGACCGACTCCTCCAGGAAAAGAGAAACAGCTGGAATAAATAGAAATCTTGACGAGAACTATTTGTGGCCCAAAAACTTTGGAGAACCTAGACATAATATGGATGACAATGCCAAAAAACCAGAAGGTGACATCCCTGATGGTAGAATCATCTCCGAAGCTCAAGTCATGGGCGACAACAGCTCATCTGTTTCCCGACATTCTATTCCAAATAGGACGAATACATCATCTAGACATTCTACACGTACTAAGTGTTCAAATACTTCTAAGGCAAGTGTCGATCTTCAACGTATGAAAGTTACGTTGGAAGCCGAAAAAGCCAAGCAGGTTTTGTTGAATGAAGCCTTGCAAGAGAAATTGAAATTAATCGAATTAGAAAAAGCCTATCGTGAAGCTGAGATTCTAGATCAGGACGAGCGACGATCTCGAATCAGTAGTCGACATACAGACTGTTCCAGGCAGAGTGTGATAGATATTTGTCACCAGTCTGTAATAAATAAACAACCACCAAGACAAGCCGATGGAACATATGTGGCACAATGGATTGATCAGTGTCCTTCCATATACGAGGATCCTGTGATGATATCTTCTCGAGAGATGAACTATCTCGATGGACAAACGATTGCAGTACAGAAAAATCCAGGAAAATCGTCGTCTTCAAGTACAAAAGAACCGATTATTCAAATGACGACAGATCATATAGACAAAATTTGCCAGATCATGAAAAGCAATTGTGACAACAGTAATCGTATTCCAGGACTTGGAAAGCATATTAGCCTACCAATATTTGAAGGCAATCCTGAGGAATGGACACTTTTTTATGAACAATTCAAGAGAAGCACAAGAATTTATAATATATGTGACGAAGAGAATATGTTACGTATACAAAAGTGCCTTCGTGGTAGAGCTAAAGAAGCTGTGAATTCACTTCTGATTTCATCATCTAATGTTTCGAAAGTTATAGAAACACTAGAAGTAACATTTGGCCGTCCGGAGTTCATTATTTCCATGTTGGTTGAAAAAGTGCGGAAAGCTCCTCCACCCAGAGAAGGAAGATTCGAGACCTATTTACCCTTTTCGAATATCATTGAGAACTTAGTCACGACCATGGAACTATTCAATAATACTGGTCACATGAATAATCCTCAGTTGCTGAATGAAGTTATTGTGAAGCTACCACCATTTTTACGATTAGAATGGGCGAAGGCTTCCATGACAGGAAATAATTTATCATTGAAAGATTTTTCGGTATGGTACAGAAACATTGCCTTAGCTGCTTCAACGTGCACGAATGTAAATAGTCTGGAAAAAAAGCAAAATGAATCTGATCATTTCGAGGGAAGAAAGAAGCGAGAGAATGTATTTTCCACTAGGAAATTCCATGAAGAGAAGAAATCGATATGTCCATGCCAAAAAATGTATCACCCCGTAGAAGATTGTGATGTATTCAAGAAGATGACAGTTGACGACAGATGGGTCTATATAACGTCACATAAACTTTGCTTTTCGTGTCTAAAACCAGCACATAATGTATTCAAATGTAGAAGAAAACCGAAATGTGGGATACCAGGTTGTGAGAAATTCCATCACAAAATTCTACATAATCCTGGACGAGCTATCAACACCGATGTCGAGCCAGGACCATCGATGGTATCGAGTTCAACAGAGAATCACCAATTAGAAGTGATTCACCATATTCAACAGCACGAAGATAGAATTCTTCTACGTATTGCTCCTGTGAAGATACAAAATAATGATAAGCAAGTCTTGACTTTTGCATTATTCGATGAGGCAGCAACAACAACTTTAATAGATGCTAGAATCGCTGAAGATCTTCAACTACATGGACCTGTAGAACCTTTTTGTTACCAGTGGTTAAACGAGGTTAGTCGAAGTGAGGATGATTCACGAAGAGTTTCATTTTACATCTCTGGGACTGAAGAAACTTCGAAAACATTCAAAATAGCTGGAGCAAGAACAGTTAGAGATTTATGTTTACCAAGACAAACCATTGATGTCGAAAATTTGTCGAAGTCTTACCCCTATTTGAAGCAAGCAGCAGTATCTTCCTTTAAAGATGCACAACCAATGATTTTACTCGGACAAGACCAATGTGCTTTGACAATAGCAAGGAAGTTCTATCATGGTACTTGGAATACCCCATTTGTATCCAAGACATTACTGGGTTGGGTTATCCACGGAAAGAGTGAACAGCCAAGAAAACTAGACAGATCCCTAATTTTTCATTTATGTTGCAAATCTCAAGAAGAAGTTGACGACGAAATCCATAACCTTGTCAAGGATTCTTTCAAAACGGAAAATTTTGGTGTTCGACATGCCGAGGAGAATGGAAAATCAAAAGAAGACGAGAGAGCTCTCACGATAATGGAAAATACTATAAAACAAGTTGGTACTCACTTTGAAATTGGCCTCTTATGGAAAAATGATAAAGCAATCCTACCAGACAGCAAGAATATGGCAATGAACCGATTAAGATGCATCGAAAGAAAAATGGACAAAAATTCAGACTATGCCAAGCGGTACTGTGCAAAAATCAGTGAATATCTACAGAAAAATTATATTAGGAAATTAAAACCTGAAGAGATTGAACAAAATAATGATAGGATATGGTACTTACCTCACTTTGGTGTTGTCAATCCCAACAAACCTGAGAAACTGAGATTAGTTTTTGATGCTGCAGCAAGATCTCATGGTATCAGCCTGAATGACTTACTTCTTCAAGGTCCAGACCTGCTGACCAATTTAACTTCAATTTTATGGAGGTTCAGACAGAAGAAGATAGCATTCTGTGGAGATATCAGAGAAATGTTCCACCAGGTGTGGATACGGGATGAAGATTGTCCAGCGCAACGTTTCTTCTGGAGAGGCATGGACAGATTACGAAATCCAGATGTTTACGAGATGAAGGCAATGACTTTTGGAGCTACATCATCACCCTGTATGGCCCAATATGTGAAAAATAGAAACGCCACTCACCATTCGTCCGAATTTCCAAGAGCAGCCACTGCAATCATCGATAAACACTACGTAGATGATTATTTAGAATCTACTGATACGGTGGAAGAAGCGACAGAGCTGATATCTCTTATTGAGGTACACAGAAGAGGTGGTTTCGAAATTTGCAACTGGATCTCTAACTCGAAAGATGTTTTGAAATCAATTCCCGAAAACTTGCGCTCCAAAACACAAAAAAACTTGGATTCATTCAGTCAACACCATGTAGAAAGAGTCCTGGGACTATGGTGGAACCCAGAAACTGACAATTTCACGTTCTTTCTGAATTGTCATAAAGTAAATCCAGACGTGATGAACTGTACCAAAATTCCTACTAAGAGAGAAGTATTGAAATTAGCAATGTCATTCTTTGACCCACTAGGACTATTATCACCGATGATTGTAAAATTCAAGATTTTTCTGCAGCAGATCTGGCGTTCAGGTATTGGATGGGACGATACAATCACATCTGAAATGGAGACAAAATGGTTTCATCTGATGGGAGAGTTGAACATGATCGAGACAACTAGTCTTTCACGTTGTTATGGACCCAACTTATTCCAGAGCTCTTTTGTGGAACTGCATGGCTTTTGTGACAGCAGCGAACAAGCCTTTTCTGCAGTCGTATACTTACGCTTTGGTATTGATCTGAAGAATGTTTATGTATCTTTCGTCAGTGCTAAGACACGAGTGGCACCATTGAAGCCAATAACTGTACCACGGCTGGAACTTCAGGGAGCAGTAATGTTAAGCAGATTAGTGAACACTATAAAGAAAAGTCTAGAGGTACAAATATCTGCAATACATCTATGGACTGACTCAAGAATTGTGCTACATTGGATCAGATCTGAAGTGAAACGACACAAAACGTTTGTTTCACACAGAGTTGGTGAAATAACCGAATTAACTGATGTATCCGATTGGCACTGGGTTCCAGGAGAACAAAACGTTGCAGATGAGAGTACCAGAGAAACAACTAAGAGTCCTAGAAGATGGTTAGATGGACCAACGTTCCTGCAGTTTCCGAAAGAAAGCTGGCCAATTGAAGAAAAAGTGGATATAGATGAGGAAGAACTAGAAATCAGAAAAGAAAGATTGTTACTAACAATACAAGTCGATGACTATTTACCTGACATTACAAGATTTTCAAAATATAGAAAATTGATTCGGACAACTGCCTGGATGATTAGATTCATGAAATATTGTAGAGCACAAAAGAGGACGTCCATAGATTTAGAAAAGCAAGAATTTGAAGAAGCAGAGTACACCTGGTTAATACACGTTCAGAAGAAATGTTTTCCAGAAGAAATTTCGGATTTGAAAAGAGACGGAGTGGTGGACAGAGGAAGTAGACTTCACACATTACATCCAATGCTCGATGAAAAAGGAATTCTTCGAATAAAAGGCCGACTACACAATTCAGAAGATTTAGATTATTTCCAGAAACACCCCGTAATATTGGACTCAGGTCACACCTTCACAAAATTGTTGATTGCAGATTACCATGTGAAACTTTGCCACCAAGGACAAGAATTGGTGATGAACGAGATTCGACAAAAATTCTGGATGGGTCAGCTTCCAGACTATCGACTGAAGAGTTTTGTACGACCATTTACTATTACTGGGATGGATTATTTCGGACCTATATCCGTTACCATTGGAAGACGTCACGAAAAACGGTATATTGTTCTGTTTACATGCTTGAGTGTAAGAGCCATACATCTGGAAATAGCTGGCTCTTTGAATACAGATTCTGCTGTGATGGCGATTAGAAGATTTATTGGAAGAAGAGGTTGTCCTCAGGAAATTCACTCAGACAATGGCACAAATCTCCATCCAGCAGATAAGGAACTGAAAAACGCGTTGGTGGAGCTCAATAGAGACCAACTTTCCATATTTTTAACCTCTAAGAATATCATTTGGCGATATATACCAGCAGCCAGTCCACATATGGGGGGGAGCTGGGAACGTTTAGTCAAATCTGTAAAAACCGTACTAAAAGTTACTCTCAAGGAAAGAAGTCCAAAAGAGGAGGTCCTGCAAACATTAGTTGTGGAGGCTGAAAATATAGTAAACAGTAGACCATTGACCTATGTTTCTGCCGACCCAGATGATCCAGAGAGCCTAACACCGAACCATTTCCTCTTGAGTTCATCCGATGGAGCAGCACCACTACCAGGGAAGTTTCGAGAAGATCAAATCCATCATTTGAGAAATCAATGGAAACTATCACAAGCCCTAGCGAACATATTCTGGAGAAGATGGGTTAAAAAGTACCTTCCTACACTGAATAAAGTTGGCAAGTGGCACAGGAAAGTTGAAAACATCAAAGTTGGAGATGTAGTTATTGTCGTTGATGATACAACGCAAAGAAATAATTGGCCTTTGGGAGTAATTCAGAGAGTGTACACAGGAAAAGATGGAAATGTGAGGGTAGCAGATGTGAAATTGAAAAATGGTACACTCAGACGACCAGTGGTAAAGATCTGTAAGTTACCTGGAGTTAACAAAGAAGAAGAATGAAGAGAAAGAAGCGACGAAGAGATTCTTATAAATTTCAAGAACAGTTGATATTTTGGGAAATTCTGAAATATTCTGAATTTTGGGGGGAGAATGTTGTAGATTGTTTTAATGAATTAGTTTGATATACTTTGTATATAATTTGGAATTGAAGAAGAAGGCGTTGAGTTGTTGAGAAAAAGTGACATAAAATAAATAAAGATATAAAAGTCAGAAAATTTGGAAAATCATTTATTTTTGGAAGTAATAGAAATACTGAGTCTATTACAGGTGGTATGGATATGTTCAATCCCAAGTAGTCTTGTGAGCTCCTGAAATAATGAAGACTCGAACTGTCTTCCTTGGTCAGAAGTCACTCTTGCTGGAACTCCAAACCGTGATATCCATCCTGAATAAAATGCTTTTGCTACTGTTTTTGCAGTCATGTCTGGTAAGGGAATAACTTCAGGCCATCTCGTAAACCTATCTATGCATGTCAAACAGTAAATGAAACCGTTGGATGGTGGAATAATCAGATCACTTCATGATCGAGCCAAATCAATATCATCTAACCAACAAATTCTCAATAACGAAATCCACCACATCAGAGATGTTCATCAACTCAACTCATATCCAAGGAACTTCATTGATAGAACGAATCACCAAATTGAAAACAAACAAAATAAACCACAACAAAAACAACCATCAATAACGACGAATATAATACCGTACATTCCCGGCATATCTGAAAAAATAAAACGTGTTGGTGATAAGTTCCAAGTGAAAACTGTGTTCAAAACTGAAAATACAATGAGATCCATTCTAACTCAAACAAAGCCAAAAAATGAAGAACAATCATCAAAAAATTGTATTTATAGTATACCTTGTGTTTGTGGAAAGTATTATACAGGTGAAACGAAGAGACCTCTCTCAGTAAGGACAAAAGAACAGAAGTACAATATCAAGAAAAGACATATCGATAAATCGAAGCTAACTGAACATATCCTCACTGAAGATGGACAACATATGGCACAGTGGAATAATATCAAAATCATAGGAAAGGAAGATAACAAACAAAAAAGAAAAATAAAGGAATCCGCTTGCATTCTTCTAAACGGAGACAATAGCATTGCTTCCTGTTCAGTTGATATTGATAGAACATGGTATTCACTACTGAAAACTGAACATGAAAATGGTAGATTCAAGATCAATTAATGAAAACATCCTGTAACTCATTTGTAGACTAAAATCACTCATTCATATGCCAACATCAGTATGACATTGAAAAGTGTCAAACTATACGCAGCAAAAATTTGAAAGAAAAATAATTTGCATTTACATGTTGAGAACGGGAGCAGAATCGGTCCCGAAACGTCCAAAGATAAGTACAAATTCGATATTTTTTCAATATATCTATATTTCTTTCCTTCAACAATTTTTTCAAACAAATTGTCACTGACAAGCTACTGGATTTTTCTTTTAGACTCCCTGATAGAAAAATTTGTTAAACGCAGTGACATTTTGGGGCAAATCATCTGATTTGTCCCTCTACAAATATATTGAAATGATACGAATACTTTTATTTTATAGAAACGAGGAGAGAAAATCCCAAAGAACCAAGTAAAATGAAAGCATTTTATACTCAGATAAGAAGCATTCTGTTGAAGATGAAGATATTTACAGCAGAAAATCATCGTTCAATAATAGGTGTTTAGCTGAAATAAGCTATATATAGGGCACCAGAAGCTTTCAACAAAAAGTGTAGGAACAAATCTTTTGGAAGATGACAATTCCAAATGTCAGAATTATAGTGATAAAACTAGCGTGATGAAGATTATTACTAATTTAACTTGATGAGGGGAGTAGAAGAAGCGAAACTGTGATCAATTTCAGAAATTGGGAAGGGATTTTTTAAATAGATATATTGTTGATGAAATGAAATTGTTTGAAATGTTTTGAAAAGCTTCCATCGAATGTGTTATTGAATAATTGCCAGGATGTATTCTATCATTCAATGAGATGATACAATTGCTCACATTTCCTGCCAAATTGGCTGATGAGTGCAAACATATGAAATTTTCGGTTCAAAATCCTCGCCTAGTTAAAAATCGTGGACTAATTTTGTTTCGATTGATCATGTGTATCGATGAAACAATGGAAATTGTTGGATGTGACGAATGAGTGGCATTTTCGTCCATAATCCATATCATACATATGAACAAATGCTGATACAAAGAAACGGCGTACAGGTTCCATAAACCAGACGACTACCACGAAATAAAATGAACAAGTATTTTTTGGTGTCGGTCGACAAGATTCAGCAAATATCATCGAAATGCATTGAAAATTCCATATGCCATCAATAGTAGACTTCGCTCTAAGTTGCCAACCTAAAAACCACTACAACATATAATCTTCAAAAATTCAAGAAAAATTCCAATACCTACCTCCTGTCCCTATCCTCCCTAGGAACGCACGATGTTCTTTGAACATTATAGGGATTCCCTTCCGTGCGCTCCAATCGATAAAAAAAAATATATATACAGTGTGACCCACTTCTAATGGAACCACCCCTGTATCTTACGTAATCGTTGGGTAAAGATCCTGAAATTTGCTAGAGCGAGAGATATACCAAGAATGCACTCTATGACCAAGTGGGGTCATCTTCGTGATATACACTGCTCGCCATGAAACTACCCCAATTTCCGGCAAATGATATTAGGAGTCGAAATAGGTCGAAAATCACTTCAGATTTGAAATCAGGACGCCCAATTTACTAACTATTCAAATTTTTCCTGGAAAATTTTCATCACAGCAACAGAACACAATGCGTCTAATTGAAATATTTGATAGAGGTGGTGTGGTTTCATTCGCTACATCAGCAAATAAACCGGTCCGGACTAGTGTGCCTCAGGGATCAATCTTGGGGCCGGTTCTATTCCTACTATACATCAATAACATCGATAGAGAAATATTATACCCATTATTCACAGCATATGCAGACGATTTCAGTATATTGATCTCGAATGAGCAATCTGATATTTCAACACATAAATGCACAGATATCCTAAATTCAACTACTGTATATTTCAACAGACAGGATCAATTTTTTAATGCTGAAGAAACTCAGGTGATTTGTTTTCATAATTATCAGAATGGAACAGTATCATTTCAACTGAATATCAATAATACCACCTTACAAAGTACCCGCAATGTAGGTAAATTCTTTGGTATGCAAATAATAATACCACCTTACAAAGCACCCTCAATCCAGTTGAATTCTTGGATATGCAGATGGATGAAATTCTGAACTGGATTCCACACTGTGGAGAACTGGTTTCAAAATTGTGCTCACTCATGTATCTCTTCAGGAATCTGATAGTCGTTGTGAATAAAAAGCAACTCATCAGTGTATATTATGCTCAGGTTGAGTCTAGGTTGCGTTATGGTGTTTGCTTGTGAGGCCACTCAACGATGAGTGAAAACGTCTTTATTGAACAGAAGGCTATTTCACGATGTATTTTCAATATTCCTAGACGTTGTTTATGTAGAACTCTATTCATAAATCAGAAAGTTTTGACTCTCACAAGTATATTTATATATGAAATTTCAGTTTATGTATTCACTTATGCAACCGATTTCATTTCAAATAGTGATATTCATGATAAGAACACTCGTCAAAAACAAATGATACATGTCAAAGATGCAAAATAATTAATTACTCAAAGAGCTTCTGAATACATTGGACCTGAAATCTTTATTCATCTTCCAGAAATCATCAAAAGACCTGAAAATTTATCGATATTCAAAAAACGTCTGAAGTTCTTTTTTGTTGCTCAACTGTTTTTACACACTCGATGAGATTTTATCTAGTCCCCTGTGATCCACTCTACTATGTATCTACGTGCCTTGTTGTTTAGACCATAACCCATTTTTTCATCTCATTTATTTTGTATACGTCATAATTAGGATATAAGTGCTGACTGTTCATTCTAATAACACAGAGATGTCCTAGGTACGTCCCTATTTGTCCCGCGGTACAAGGGCATGATTGGGATATCCACTCACATCAGAGAGTCATTGAATTTCATCAAAATTTTGTGTCGAATTTTTTCAAAAATGTATTTCTTCCGGAATAGAATTGGTATGGAAATGAAGAATATATAGTGTCAAAACTTCTCAAGAAATGACCATTTTTCGCAAAAAAAATCGTGAATGCATACTGCCCATCATTTTCAAACACCCAAGAATGATAATAATTATACATGAAATCCTAACAAAGTTGTATTCATTCAGGTTTCAGTTTTGTACTGTTTATAAATTTGTTCAGTACATATATCGTGACAAGGCATAGTAGCCAATGGAGCAAGGTGCGTGCTTGATAAGCTGAAGGTCTTGGGTTCAATCCCTACTCGACCTAATTTTTTTCCTTTTGTCGAGAAGATGTCCCTGGGATATCCTTGGGACGTCGTAGGGATATCCCTTCTTCGTACTCGGTACATCCTAGGGACGTACCAGAAGGGACATCCCTTGGATGTCCTTTTTGTCTGAAAGCGGATGTCCCTGGGACGTCCCTAGTATGTACTTTGTCCCAACAAAGGATATCCCTGGGATCTCCTAGTTTGGAATTTTTGTTTTAAGGGAAAATGAAAGTTGAAAAAGAAATAATTCAGGTTGGCAGCTAGAAGCGAAGTCTCCTATTTCCGGTAGTTGAGAA
Organism: Phaedon cochleariae; assembly: GCA_918026855.4. NCBI lineage: Eukaryota > Metazoa > Arthropoda > Insecta > Coleoptera > Chrysomelidae > Phaedon > Phaedon cochleariae. The sequence goes on along the minus strand of OU896709.1, from coordinate 65,739,296 downwards.
TTTCTCCACGTCCCCTGGTATATGTGGCTGCACTGTGACATTATCGCAAAGCAAACAGAAAAGGCACTGTTTCGAGTTCCGAGCCACCGCACGGGGGCACAAATCGGGATATCGGCGAGTCCATCAGGATTCATGGTCACGCCATGGTTCGCTTCGCGTCATTAGCTTTCATCGGCAACGGACGATGGTAATTATCGTTTATTTTCACTTCGTCGTTGAAATTGTCACCGTATTCATCGGCCTGCAGGAAGTAGCGATACGTCGATAAAGCAGGCTACATAGATTTCGGCAAGTAAATTCACTCTTCATGCAAATAATAATACCATTCGATATTTCAAATGATAATCATGTTTCATAATATCAATTAGGCATAAAAGGTAGATAGATAGATAGATTTTATTAATCCTATGTGCTACAACATGTATAGATAGGACAAGTCACACATAATGGTAAAGGGTACAAAACAACAATGTAAAAAATGAATAAATATAAGTATCTACATAGAAAGATGAAAACAATTATCAGCCAGGAACATTTTCAATTTTTTCTTGAAATTTTGGGGATTTATTTTTTCAATATTATTTGGTAAGAGGTTGTAGAGACGAACTCCTGCAAACATGGGGGAAATTTCCTATTTTGAATGATGGTGCTTATTTGTTGTGATCATATTTCTGTTCCTGGTATTATGACTGTGAATTTCCATTCTTGTTTTCAATTCGCCTCTCTTTCCTTGTATAACTGTTAATAGTTGCAGAATATATATACTTGTTACGGTTAATATTTTATTTTGGCGGGAAATGTCTCGACAGGAAGTTCGATAATCTAGATCGAAAATAAACCTCAACAAAGCTTTTTGTTTTATGAAAATTCGATCTGTTCCCAAAATCAGTCCCAAAATGGAAATTTTGTACTTGATAATAGAGTGGAATTTAGCATAATACACTGATATCAGTGATTTCGAATCCAACTTACATTTCAGAGATAAAATCAATATGATCATGTCATGTAAACAGTGGATCGATCATCGTTCCCAAGAATATTGTTGAATCAGATAGCCTTAGGGATTCATTTTGAAAATTGAATTCGAAATCTTGTAGGGTTCTAGATGAATATGGAAATTCCATGCAAACTGTGTATTTTTCATGTTAACAATAAGTCTGTTCTTATAACACCAGTTACTAGATTCAACTAATGTTCTATTAACTAGTTGATACATATCTTCGGCAGTTTCACCCGATGATATGATCGAAGTTTCGTCCGCATATAAGAATATTTCTCCATTGCTTATTTCATTAGGGAGGTCATTAATATACAGCAAAAATAACAAAGGCCCAAGTACACTGCCTTGTGGGGTCCCTGTCATTGTAACAGACTTTTCTGACATTGTGTTATTTTGCTTTACACGGAAACATCTATTGGATAAGAATGACCGAAGTAGTTGATTAGTATTTTCTCGAATTTTTAACTTGAATAGTTTCTGGAACATCGGTACAACATACACAATATAATATTCAATATTAATGAAATAGACTCAGCCTATGGTATACATTTTATTTATTGAATAGCAATTCGAACGTTTTTGGCACTAGGCCATCATCAGGAGAGTATCTGAAAAGTATTCTTTTTCTTTTACAGGTACAATATACAGTGTGACCGACTTCTAATGAAAACACCCCATTTTTAGTGATATATACTGCTCGCCAACAGCCACGGAACCACTCCAATTTCCAGAAAATTATATTAGGAGTCGAAATAGGTCAAAAATCACTTCAGATTCAGAATCAGGACGCCCAATTCACTAACTATTCATATTATTTCTTGAAAATATTCAGTCCTGTAAAATTAAATTTTGTCGCACTTTTTACGGAAGCCTCCTTTTATCTCACGTGATTAACTGTATCTCTGGACTTTGCCTTTCTTCTGAAAATTTCAGAACCCTACCTCAATTCAAGAAAGATAGATTTTATTATTCCTTTGTGCTACAATAAGTAGATAGGATAAGTCATACATTAGATAATATATAAAATAGTCATGTAAAATACACTACACAATACATATACTTATACATACATGTATATAATTACGTGAGGTACAAGAGGATGCTTTCATGAGTAGTGAGACAAAATTTGATTTTTCTGAACTGAGAATTATCTACGAAAACTATGAATATCAAGAGCATTGGGCGTCCTAATTCCGAATCCGAAGTGATTTTCGACCTATTTAAACTCCTAATGTCATTTTCTGGAAATTGGGATGGTATCATGGCTGTTGGCGAGCAGTGTTTATCACTGAAGATGTGAGTGTATTTTTGGTATATCTATATCGCTCCAGCAAATTTCAGGATCCTTACACAACGAATACGTATATAAGATACAGGGATATTTCCATCAGAAGTGGGTCACACTGTATATAAAGATTGTGAGGTCGAAATTGATTTGTTAATATCAGAAGAAAATCGTTGAATAAATCAAAAACTCACTTGTTATATATTTTTGCAGAAGGTGAGCATTGAAAATGTGAATGTATTGATCAACATTGGTTACTTCTGGCATTAACAACTTAATTTTAACCTCACATTTTCCATATAATATATCTTCTCAGATCATTCCATAACCAAAATAAATATTATTCTGTACCCGTGGCACTATGCCAGTCACATAACGGAATAAATTTTGTCACTACTGTGAGTCATACAGGAAGGACCTCGGGAAGGACATAAAAAAATTCTATGAAAATTTTCAACTTCAACACTCTCTGTATCTCGCGAACAAAACCTTCTATACGACTGCTATTCATGAAAGTTTTTTTTATTTTCTTGAGGAACTCTATCACCTCACGAAGTGCGTCTCACATATCACCAAACACCCTGTATATCAATCTCAGAATCTGATGTGTGTGAAATCGATTATTAGAATATATTCCAATCATGGAAACCATCCATATTTCTCAAAGTGGTCCAATTATTACCGAGATAAAGGGTATTCAAAAGATATAATGAACATGGTTAAGGAGTCAAAAAACGAGTCAAAGATTTGGTATAACAACCTCAGTGATACATATCAGAAACAAACATTATCAAAAAGCCAAGGTCGAAAAATCAAATTATCAGTCCTGAATGTGAAATAGTTTCAGTTTCAAATCTGGAAAAAGTCCAGTAAAACCAGATCAACATAATATTAATGAAGAGGTACATCAAAAATAACAGAGAGGTGTTCCCACCTATAGGTGTATCATGAGAAATATTTTCATAATCATCATTGAGTTGAATTACCAATATATATATTGTAAAATTTTGTGATCGTTCAACGTATATTTTTGTTCCAAGAAATACAGATTATTATATTTCCAACATCTATCAACGTTGTCAAACCTAACATCTCCTCTCCCCTCGTCATGTATGCATAATAGTAATATCAATTTCATGATGAAATAAATGATATAAAAAGTATAATCATGAATCGAACATTCGTCTCATCGACACACGTGATCACATTTCTTTCGTCCACTAACTTCCAACTGCAAAGTTGCTGAAAACTCTGACGTCGCCGTTATGTACTGAAAAATACTTCGCAGTAACCGACCTCGGATTTTGAAAAATCTATTACGAAACTTGAGCCAACTTTTATATTATTCACCACACGACATTACTTTCGGGTTTTCTAAGTGATTAGGGTCGAAGTTAGAAAGTTGTTGCTGAGAAATTGCTTTCTCGGCGAAAAGAAGGGGAGGAAATTATTGTACACCGAACTGAACGTGCGGACCTGACGTGCGAGATGGATTTTCAAAGACTGACTCGATTTCCTGATTCAGAAAACTCCCAATTGTTTCTATACCTATACTGCATTTTCCCCTACTACTCTAATTGAACGAGATAGTGTCACACCTGTGAATAGTGTTCGGTCTAGGGCGTAGCTTCAGGGGTAGTTTTATGCATTCATGACTTGGAAATAACGAGGCGATTACGTAGAAATGTAAAACAGTTCATTTTAATCAAATGAAGCAAAGTGGAAAACACTAGAATGAATAGTTTATTTGAATTGAATGAACCATAAAGAAAATACTAAAATGACCACAAAACCTGAACAATATATGAAATAAATCCTATCTGACACAAGGGTTACTCACCAGGGTAGAAATGTGTCAATTCACGACCTCCTCGTTGGGCTCGGCAAGTACGACTGTCCCTCTGATTGATTTCCCTACTCCTCAGGTTGAATATGATTATTGATGATCAATGCAGTATCAGCAAGCAAGTACAATGCCCGCAGGAAATGAACTCGCCTAGCTGAGACTGCATATCGGAAATGGAAGCGAAATATGAATTTAAAAAATAATATCTATACTGTTGAATAAAATGATTCTGGGAATTGATTTTATATTTGGTTCGTGAAATCAATCAGATTATGGGATTTTTCCTCAAGCTTGACAATAGTATGAAAAACGATAATGTTCGTGTTTTGTTAGGGAATGAGAAAATATCTGTAGAAATTAAGGTTGACAATGCGTTCTATGTTGATCTGTTTCTAGATATTGAGTGATGTCATTTCCAAAAGGATGAAGAAAACTTGATAATTCGCTTCTTCTGGAATTGTGCCCCTCTATGATTTGAGACCATGTATTTTGGAAGTAAAATGTACGAATAGCTCTCAAAATAATTCGATCGTTTCGAATTCCTCAACCTTGTATAAGAATCGAATCATTCTCTGAAAATTTCATTATATACAGGGTGTCTCACTTTAAACGGCTCTCTATCTATATCGCAGCTATTTTTCGTGCGATATTTACCAAATTTGCACTGATATAAATAACCATATGTTTGGTTTTGTAGAGACGAACATCCTTATCGTCAGTCCCGTGCGTTTTTATTCAAATAAAAAGGGTAGATTATTTTATGAAATCATATCCTCATGCTCTTGAATGTGCAATAATTCGACTCATTTCAAATTACCAGAAGATTTATTCTCAGATAAATCATGAACATGAAAGAATGAATATATATATGAAGAAATGAATTGAGTATTAGCATTCTCTATGTGATGAAAGTATATCGATTCATTCTCGGTTTATTCTAAAAAAAAAAAAAAAAATTGAATGAAATTTGGAATTCATAAAAGTATACTCGTATATATAAACTCTAATCTTGATGAGCTTGAAAACCCCAAAAAAAAAACATTCGCATCACTGATATAGGAATTATATTTATCACAAACAGTTTATTCGACTCTATTCGAATGAACTCATTTCGGATTTCAAACCCTCCTCAGTAACCTGTAGTTACCCTTCCAGCCATCTTCATGATATACGATATTTCCATCTCCCTATAATATGAATGCAACTATTACGAACTGACATATGAGCATTATTAGTATTATTACCACAGTTGAGAGAATATTACATATACGTATATGTAATATTCTCTCAACTGTGTTATTACTGAGGAAGGGCAGTTTTTATGCACTCAACTTCCATCAAGACTGACGCTGCGTTATCAATTGGACAAAACGGCCTCTGCTCAGTCTTTCTTTCGCTGATGACCAGAGAGATTCGACATTCCTTTATTAAGAATTTCTTCATTTTGAATTATAACGTGATATTGTGGTGGCTTAAAACTGCCTGGACCGGCTTCTCCACCAATTATTTGGTGAAATCGCTCGATACTGAGTGATTTTCACATGTTTCATTGAAAAATTGAGTGGAAGCCACTCTTATATGGTTTTCTGGTTTGTTCCATCTCAAATTTTGTGCTTTAACAATCAAATTTGTCATAAAATCAGAAGGAATTGTGAAAATACCCAATTAACATTGATAATTTACTTAAAAGTTTCACTTAGTAGATAAATTCACTACCACATTTGCAATCACTAGAAAAGATTTCTTACAGTGATATTCTCAACATAATCAGTTCATGATAAATCGACCTATCAAGTACATCGAAACATCACATGAATATGTGAATTTCAAACGTCAAAATGAACAAAATGAATAATAATTTGCTTCTTTCACTATAAGATGAAGTGTTGAAAATAAGACGTCTAATTAACGTGTTGATTCCTCGTTTTTTTTCCAACCAGATTTCAAGGTTGAAGTTTTCAACGTTATTTCCACGATTCGAACCGTTATTCAATGTTTTATTAACGAGTTTGTGTCTACTGGGTTATGATTCCATAGAAAATCAACCCCTTTTCATTACAGTTACAATGCACGGCTCTGCCCAAAATGATGTTTGTCGCTAAAAAACTAATTGAATCGATGATTATCCATAATACAAGTTCGAATTTTAGCAAGAATCGTACGATTACTAGCTGAGATATAAGACGGGTAGAAGGGCGTTCAAAGTGAGAAATAAACTTGTTTGGTTGATGTTAAACCCATGCATTATTCATTCTTACTATCATCGTCGCACATAACGACTTATCTCTCAGTTAAACTGAGATTGAAACCTTCCCATTCAATAAATGGAAAATCCGGTGAACTATGTGATAAACCTTTAGCGTGATACACCAACATTATTGAGAATATTTCTATTATCTCAGACTTGCATGTTTATCTTATACTGAACTCCTTAATAGAAAATCGGCGGCCGGACTAATCGAAAATGTGATCCGTGTAAAGTAATGTTATTTTTAAGTCTGATTCACATCCACCTGCCGCATTGGGAAACGGAAATTCGGATATTATATCTTTTTCGAGTAGTTGTAAATCATCCATTCAAAAGTATCTTATTAATGTTGACATGGATTGCATGTTCATAACTTCCCAGCAAGTGTTTTCGTTTTGAAGTTGGTTGCGTTTCGAGCATATGAAATAATTTAATAACTCCCAGACATGCGAAACTTGTTTCAACGAAAAAAAAAAAAAAAAATAGGAGGAAATTCGAGGTACAATATGTCAGCTGGATGTAGACATGAATTATATTAATGGATTAACTGGTGACACTGGTGACAATATTTGAATTATTCAAAGTGTGTCGCACATATACTTTCTCCTGAAGAGTCCTAGAAATTTGTGTTTGAAATATCGACATGCGGTTATACACTGAGGGGAATTTCTATTAATCATAGTTAGAAATTGAATCATCCCAGCAAGAAATTCTAATCACCTTTGATTATAAAGTCGACTTTGCTTATTATTAGAAATCGAACCTAGCTGCCACTAGCGAGTGGATATGCATATGGTTATTATACAAGGTTTCTGAGTTACGTTTATTACTTTGCTACCACTAGTGCGAGTGCATCTGATAATGATAGTAACGCTATGTTATAATCATTCGAAGATTATACTCTCTCTAATAAAGGTAGGTAACCATAAAGATTACATGACCTCATTCTTGCTGTAGTTATTCGGTGTTATCCAAGATTGTTGTCATGAAGAAAAGGTGATATTTCAACTGAAATCAAATTTCACTTTCCAAAAGTTCCTCCCTTTTTAGTATGAATAGTCATTTATAGATTCCTGAGAGAAATTCCGGAACAAAGATCTATATAAAATTCTTCAAATATCAATCAGAAAGAAATATTCTTAGATGAATTATGAACATGAAACAATGGATATACATGTTAAGAGATACATTGCGAATCTGCATTCCCCATGTGATGAAAATATCAATTCTTTCCTAGTTCATTCGACAAAAAACAACTACTTACTTGGCTATATGCCACGACGAACATTGGATTATATCTATTGAACACACACGATGAGAATTGGGAAACAAATGTTCACCAATGTAATCATTCAAAGAATTTCATTATTAAAAAGGAATATTCTTAGATATAATTGTGAACACATGAAAAATGGATATATACGTGAAAAGATAAAATTAGAATTCGCATTCTCCACGTGATGAAAATATTAATTCTTTCCCGGTTCATTCAACAGAAAACAACTACTCTCCTGGCTATGTGCTACGACGAACATTGAATAATATTCATTGAACACACGATAATAATTTGAGAACAAAATCTCCTGAAGTAGAGAATTTGCATTCTCCTTCATATAAAGGTATACACAAAATATCATTCTGAATATTCAACAGAGAACAACTACTTTTCTGGCTATTTGCCACGTCGAACATCGAATTATATCTGTTGAACATCCAAAAAGAGAGCATGAAAAATGCAAATCTTCTGAAATTGAGAATTGACATTATCTCTCAAATCGTTGATTAAGTTCCCTCAATTCAGAATTTCTTTCCACATCCTGTATAATTAATATCAATTCATCATACATTGAGAAAAAAAAAACAAATATTCCATTATTGCTCACAATTCGTTTTCAAACCACATTCTTTAAAGAAGTTCTGGAACAAATTTGACTTTGGAGTTTCATTGGACCAAAGCGGAAGAAATGTTGAATGTGAAATACCAATATCTCATTAAAAATACCTTCAATAAACTCATACTTCTCAGTTAGAAAAATGGCTGTGTAAGTGTGTATACTTAGTATATTGATCAATATTAATGAGTATAAGACTCAGGCTATAGTATACAATTTATTCATTGAATAGCAACTCGAACGTTTTCGGCACTAGGCCATCATCAGGAGAGTATTTTTCAAATATTCTTGCAGAAGATAAGCATCAAAAACAATGTAAATGTATTGAACAACATTGGTTACTTCATGAGATGTTTTTGGATTTATCCAAAATATTGAAATGACACAATAATGAAGTGCTGTTCTCTCCACTATTGGAAAGAAAAGGTCATCATCATCATCATCATCCTCTTTTTCATTCCATCAATCCTGGTTAAAACTTAGGCCCTCAGAGATCTACGATCATTGGGAGGGACACAGAAGATTTCTTCATTAGTAAAAAAAATTTCTTATTCCATATTTGAATTCAGATTGAGGTTTTGAATAATGAATTGAATTCAAGAAAGGAAGTATTTGTAACCTTCGTGTCGTCACGATTGAGGCGTCCTGTACATGGGTTTGCTTGAACAACCCAACAGTGGGAATGATTGAACCACAGCTCTAGGAATACTTATTATTCAAACTGTGATTAAACATGTCGTTGGGCCGCAAGATGTCTGATAAATGCTCGTAGAGGAAAAAACATCATCAAAATAATAAATGACGATAAGTTTATACGCACTTTATAACCCCTGGTAGGTTCGTCGAGTATTATTTTCGTGACCGAATGACAGTTGTATTATTGTTAGTGAGTGCAGATCTATGAGACGAACCTCGCAGCAACAGACATAATGTCTGTTAGCCCCAGCAGTTTATATTTCTGCGACAGAAAATCACTCACATAAAACTCGTTACTGCTATCATGGGATTTCAATGTCCTACTTCTATTCGAAAGTGTGCAACGTTAATAGAGCTCCTTGTAATGGGAGCAAAAAATATCTCATAGATGAAAAATCCGAAGTCATCTCCACAACTTTCATTGAAATGGTCGATGATCATTGGATATATATGTGTCAAGCCTATATAAGTCCATCGTCAGCCGATAATTAGTTCAAAGGTATGGAAGTGAAAGAAATTGAAATTCAAATAGAGTAGGAAGTAACAGAGCAAACAATGGCAATTCCATGCATGATTGTTTAGGTAAAATTTGTGTTTTTATAATAAGTATAGTAGAATGCCCATAGTTTTTCTGATAGTTTGATATTTTCCTGGAAAATTGCCACTTCTCAGTGATTCTAGGGCACGTGGGCCGTTATTAAATATGACCCTCTGATGATTATTTCATAAAAAATCAACACTTTTTTTAAAAAGCATAAATTTCACATTGGAATTCATGGATCATTTGACTTCGTTTGCTTTGTTATTGTCAACTTCATTTGAATTTAAACTTTTTCCTCTTCCATAACTTTGAACTAATTATCGGCTGATGATGGGTTTTTATATGCCCGGAACATGTACCTCCAATGATCTTTGATCACTTCAATAAAAGCTGTGAAGATTACTTTGGGTTCTTTATCTTCTTCCAAAGATAAGGAAATATCTCAGCAAAAACTCTGATAGCAAGATTTGCCTCAGTGCAGGAAAGCGAAAAGGATTAAAACATTGTGTTTTCATCCATCTATAGCCACCCAATATAAAATGATGGTTTGTTTGTGTTTATCGACATTTTCATTTGGTCCGTTTCTGTCTTTCTGCGCGTTACTTTGGTGATTTATTTTCGGTATTTCTCCGGCTTGTCTAATAATTTTGTTCAAAGAGGGCGGTACGGAATATGCTCTCTGAATATACGAGGTCATTCTGAACGGTTCCTCTTTCCATTATTCTTACACACCAATAAACTTTCGTAGAATCGATTCCATCTGCTCCAGATTGTCCAAATTGTATTTCTTGTTTTATGTGAGTCGCTTCTTCTGTCTTCCTTTGTCAGGGCATGGCAAAGTTTCGGAGATATTGAATGTACTCGTGAGTGAACTATCGATGAATGTAATTCAAATGAAATCAAACTTTTCTCCTAGGTTCCAAACAATGAGATTTTGAGCGCAGTGACAGTTTCAAGCGAATCACTTGATTTGTCCCTACTACAAGTACAGTTGTTATGAAGTATTTTTGAGGACTTCATTACTTAGAAACGATTTATGTAGAAATGCCTGTCTCATCATCTTGATTTGGATTCCAGCTTTAGATTCAAGTGAAATCAGTTGTGTTACACGATATAGGGTGGGCAGATTTAATTAATAACCAGGTACTAACCTCATGTTCGACTCATAGCTGGCCATGAAGATACTCGACTCGTTGCACAGTTCTCTATTTCAAATTGGGTCAGAATTATATTTCTAGGAAAGTATCAGGAAACCTTTCTGTGATATAGGAGCACTATAACTCTTGATTGATGAGATTAATGATGAACAGGAACGGGAAGTTCTCAAGAGGCTCTTGTAAGCTATGCAAATCAACTCAGTGGTTCCTGAAGACCATGCATTCGTGTTTAGATGAGTCTGTAGGAGTTCCTGGTTCTTTTCAGAGGGAATAAATAATCATTTACTGAAAATATAGGCTGATCTCACTAGACCATGTGGTCAGAAATTTTTACCTGCATGTAACTTTGTCAGTTCGGAATATTTTTGGGTAGGGTAGCTGATCCTGTTCATTGGCTCTTCTGGCATAGAAAATGATTTTTTTCGCAAAATTTCGGTTTCACCGGACGTGACTCTAACTTTTTCATTTCAAAAAGCACCCTGTGTTTTTTTTCAATTTTTCATCTCTTCTCAAAATTGCAGTTCCAATAATGTAAGTATCACACTTCGTATTTTAAATTTGATATGATGGGGAAAACGACAATTGGAATCTCAAATTGAACGAATTGCAGTAAACTACTCATCAAAATTGTAGTAGATCATGTAATTTTCAAGTTTTCATCTTTAGAAATGGCTGATATAATCTATTGGAACAGGTAAACTGGGATTACCCGGTATATTTAAATGAAGATTCATTCTTGAGACTCTGGAATTATATGATATGGTTATGAGACGTACCTTTGAAATTATAAATATTTGTTCATTACAGTCGTTCGTGGAATTTGAATCTTCTTACATAATATGGAATACGATATACAGGGTGTAACTGAATAAGTGTAAAACATTTGAGGGGCTGATTCCTCATCGAAAAAAAGATGGGATTTTTCATATAAAGCAACTTCATTGGGGCATCCCATGTTAAGATACAGCCCCTTGAAGGGGGTACATAAAATTTGTTCAAAAATTTTTTTCACAAGCACTAAAAAAGTTACAGTATTGAAATTAACCTGACATTTTCTACTACCAAAAAGACACTTAGCCACTAATTTATTTGGTTCACCCCATAGTTGTAAGGGGTGGAAAACTCAACCCCTAAATTTGATTTCCAATGTAACTTTTTGTCTTATTATTTGTTTACCATTTAAAAATTTATTTCCGATAGCCAATTTCATGCTAAATAAAAAATGTCCCTTGAGTTTTTTGCCCAAAATGAACCAGTTGGCAGCAAAAAAATATGTTGAGATCAACTACAGTGATACATCATTGTCATTTTGTAGTTACTATCTGCGTTAAATAATTAAAGGGATTAAACCATGGGGTAAACCAAATAAATTACTGGCTAAGTGTCTTTTTGGTAGCAGAAAATGTCAGGTCAATTTGAATTCTGTAACTTTTTTAGTGCTTGTGAAAAAAATTGTTAAACAATTTTAATGTACCCCCTTCAAGGGGCTGTATCTTGACATGGGATGCTCCAATGAAGTTTCTTTATATGGAAGATTTTATCTCTTTTTCGATAAGGAATCACCTCCTTAAATGTTTTACACTTATTTAGTTACACCCTGTATATGATTATGAATAAGTGAAGATACAAATTCGAGTATGTTGTTATGGAAATTTGTGTTCTGTAACTTCAACAGATTCAATCAATTCCATATTGTTAAGTGGTCAATATCAATTAGAGTTTGTTGTATGCGTTCCGAATCATTTTTTCCAATTTGAATTTGTTTGTTCCCATTTTGAAAGTGATGAATCTCAATTTGAATTTGTTAATTTCCAATTTGAATGTGTTATATCCATGCTGAATCAGTCTGTCCCAAGTCTCAATTTGAAGTTGAAAAGGTAAAGAGAAATTTTATTTTCCACTTACTTGGTCAGGAAGAGAGGAGTGTGGAATCAGAGAATAACATTTTCCTGAATTCTCGTTCATTTCCTGAATGAATTTTAACCATCAACAATGTAGCGATCGAATAGGGACAAAAATCAATGAGGAAAACTCGAATATTCAGAATCAGAGTAGATTCTTGTTAATACTTGGTATTGGTTCAAGAAAACCAAGATCTTGACAAAAATTTTGCCCACTTCGTAATTGATGTTCAAGAGTAACCAAGAAATAAAAGTGGACAGACTATTCTTTTCAGTAGTGTAGTATCCAACCTCAGCTATCCTTGATGATTTCATCAAATATGGAAGGTTTTTCACCAACATACACAATATCGTAAAATATTTCAGAAACGAAAAGATAGGATAATTACTATGTATTTCCATCAAGTGCATAACGGTCAAAAGAATGCGGAAACAAGAAGAAAAATAAGACAACAATCCAAGATTGGTCTTTTGTGACGTTAATATCAATTTTAACCTCGTCACTTGAATATAAGTAATGATTATTTTGTAATTAAAAATAATTCTAATTGATTAGAAACTTCTGACTTACTTCGATCAATATAGTTTCTGATTCCGTGATATTGGTGTTGAACAGCCCCATGATATTTCGAAATTCCAACATATTATTATTATGTCTAGGTTTCATTCGATGAACGATGGAATTCTGTCATCTTCCTCAAGAGAACGTGCCTTTATGTGATATATCGATAAAAACTGAAAATATAAACTCAAAGAGCAGCATGAGGATACTGCTCAAGTCATCATAAATCCACTCCAGAGCAATATGGCGCATAGGCCCGTCCCCTTGACAACAAATACGAAAGCTACGTGTCACGACTTCGAAAATTCTCCATTCAATTATATTCATCAGGCATCGTTCCAGACCGACAAAACCCATGTATACAAACCAGGCCGGCCTTTATGATTTTCTCTTCTACATATATACAGAATCTTGGCTTTTGATGTGCATAAAGGGCCCCGAAATCCTACGCTGCCTTTGTAATGACAATCTCTGTCTCCGGCATTGGCTCCACTTCTTCTTTCAACTCTTTGAAGAGTCCTCGAGCAAGTTCTGCAAGGAGAATCGTCATGGGTCTAATTAGGAGCGAGGACAACAATGGCGGCCATATTTTCAGATTCAATTTTGATGAAAAATAACAAGAGGGTCGATAGAAGGAGATGCAGAGTATATTCGAGTGGTCTTATCTATTTGAAAATTCATGGAACTGGACGGAATGGAGAATCTGCTTGACAAATGAATAATTCATACAGATATTCAACTTTCCGCAATCGTATTTTCATTGAGATTCCTATACAATACTGGGATGATTGGAATGAATATTTGTAATTATATTTTGATTATTGATTCGAGGCTTTGATTATGTGAATATCTCATTTTGATTTCTTATTCACGCTAGAATTCATTCTACCAATCCACGCACTCTCATCAAAACCTATTGAAAATTTGAGTATGTCACATGAATGATGAATGATATTTTTGTTGATGAGCTGAAACTGGTTATTGATATGCTACAACTACTTAGGTGTATCCCAGCTGATCCCTAAGTCCTTAAGAATGGTAGGAAAAATCGAAAATAGAAATGTTGATTTTCATTTCGAGGAAAAACTCGATCACCAATTATGCCATCATTGTGCTGTCAATCACCTCATCCTAGCTTTCCCTACTTCAGATATTTCAAAAAGGATTACTATACTCGTGATCATTTGGAAGGAAAGTCTATCCCAAATACATCGATGTAGTGCAAATGAGAATCGATCAAGAGATATGGAAGTTTCAATGGAAACTGAGTTTCATCAAGATATTTTCATTTTTCATCTCCTGAATGGACCCCGCACGAAAACATGGTAAATTGGCTCTCGGTCGAATTGCCTGAAATTTTACTATGTTATTGTGGGATGGCTCATTAGAAAAATATGTGAGTTTCAAAAGTTTTGTATGTTTAGTTTCTGAGATATAATCCGACAAAGTTCATAAAAACGTCGTATTGGGTAGGATTGACAAAGAAAAGAACTGTTTTTTCAGTTTAAATGAAACAAAATTAGCTAGAACATATATTGATCGGAACCATGTCTAGTTATAATCACATAAATTAAAGTAAATCAGAGTGTATACGAGGCACGGTCAAAAAAATCATTTTTCGGATAAAAAATTCGAGCACTATTCCAAAACCAACAAGTTATATTTCGGTGGAATATCATATATTTCAGTCTATTGTAGGCTTCGAAAACGTATTGTGATTCTTGATAACTATCTATATTCGAAATATGAATTTTTAGAATTTTGTGTTTACCCCTTTTTGAAAACAATTGACAGCTTGTTTTTGATCACAAAGAAAGGGATTGATTGAAACTGTTGATTAAATGAAAGCTGAGATAAGTCACTAGCGAATTCATTCGTTCAATATTGCCTTCCATTTAGATACAGGATGTGTTAGATTTTGTTGAAGATTATTTAACATGTTTCAATTGAATATCTCGAAAACTGTTCCGTTAATTCGGATCTCATTTTACTCACACTATTTTGAATATGTTGACTATCATATGCAAAACGTTTTTCAATTTGTTATGTTTCGTTTCTGAGATATCAATTTTTGATAGTAATATCCGAGGTAATAACCCTACAATACCTGTAATACTGTAAACTCAAAAATGCATATCTCAGAAACGATACATAAAAAATTGAAAAACTTTTCGCATATGATAGTCAACATATTCAAAATAGTGTGAGTAAAATGAGATCCAAATTGACGGAAGTTTTTTCGATATATTCACTTGAAAAATTTTGAATAATCTTCAACAAAATCTAACACACCTTGTATCTTAATGAAAAGCAATATTGAACAACTGAATTCGCTATAGTGAGTTATCCCAGCTTTCATTCAATCAACAGTATCTCAATCAATCCCTTTCTTTGTGATCAAAAACAAGCGATCAATTGTTTTCCAAAAGGGGTATAATACAAAAGTTCAAAGAATTCATATTTCGAACAGAGATAGTTAAGAAGAATCAAAATACAAAATACGTGTTCGAAGCCTACAATAGACCAAAACTATGATGTCTCATCAAAATATAACTTGTTGAAAAGGAATATTCTCAGATGAATTATGAACATACAAAAATGGATATATATATTTTTGTATGTTCATAATTTATCTGAGAATATTCCTTTTCAACACTTTCATACCCAATCAGGGGGTTCAAACTTGAACGATGGAAACTTGTGATTTTTATAGACTTCTAATCGCAGATTCGTGATAGAGTCTCAATTCAGAATTTCTTTCCACGCCCTGTATGATGAATGTCAATTTATCATACACCAAAAAGCAAAATATAACTTGTTGGTTTTGGAATGAATTTTTTGACCGTGCCTCGTATTCACCCTGACTCACTATAGTTTATGTGATCATAACTAGACATGTATTTGAGTTCCGATCAACACATTTTCTAGATTATTCTGTCTAATTTATACTGAAGAAACAGTTTTTTTCTTCGTCAATCCTACACCGATCCGACGTTTTGACGAAATTTGTCGGCTGATATCTCAGAAACCAAACATACAAAACTTTTCGAACCCACATATTTTTCTAATGCCTTCTATGTGCATTGAATGTCATGTGAGAAACCATTCCAACAATAATTAGATTCAGATATGATCATGATTTTTTTCACATTTCATACATAATAGAGAGAGAAGAACAGGTTCTTGGCAGCCAGAGTGCTATACTCGCATCAGATATTGACAAAAATGTTGATCATACGTAATCGATCACATGATGTCTCCCCATCCGCATTGTTCCTAATGAAGGTTAGCAGCGGAATATTATATTTGTGCGAAAGTTATCCAAACATCATAAATCCGTTCTCCCGTATAACCCTATCACCCCTAAGAGTTTGTATGAGGGCGCAGGGCCACGGGGATTCTGTTTACAGACAGTTTCGTCTGTCCGGCACAGATAAGGGCAGTAAACGGCAGAGTTCGGCAATTCGCAGGGATATTTCGATGGCATTTTTAGATAAGACAGAAAGCCTGACAAATACCAGGCTCATTCAATTCCAAATAAATTTCTGGGACTGGCCGTATCCGTATAGATTGCAGCTGTGTGGAGAGCTGATAACAGACTAGAACATACTGTTCGAATGGACCGAGTGTGCACTTTGGCCGAGGATTTGTAATTCTCGTTGATATCAGGGAAAATAACATATAATTCTGATAGGGAAAAGATTGACTGAATCACATTTCAACATTGAGTTTGTTAGAGAAAAAGGGGTAGTCTCTTAATAACACACAGATGCAATTGTGGCTTTAACAACAAAGATAAATGATGCACTGAATGAGAACAAATCATGTTTATGTCTGTTCATAGACTTATCGAAGGCCTTCGACACAGTAAGTCATAGTCTTCTTTTGCGATCTCTGGAAGATATTGGTATGCGGGGTGAAAGTTTGAATCTATTTGAAAGCTATCTGTCTAACAGATTTCAGAGGGTGGAAATTGATGATGTACTTAGTGATCGAGAGGTTATCGAATATGGTGTACCACAGGAAAGTGTCCTAGGACCATTACTTTTCAACAACTACATAAACGGCTTGCTCTCATTGCAGAGTAGTGGACATATAATTGGATTTGCTGATGACACTGTAATCGTATATGAAGCTGAAGACTGGGACATTCTGAAAGATAAAGCTCAAACAGACTTCTGTTTGATAAAAAGTTGGCTCGAACATAAGCTCTTAACAGTCAATCTGGAAAAAACAAATTATTTACCCATCAGTGGTGATACCAAGAATATACCTCTCTTCAACAACCTTCAAATAACCACACGAAACCAAACATTCATTATATTACCAGTAGCAGAAATCAAATACTTGGGTGTAATGTTTGACTGTTACCTAAAATGGAATAAACATATTACTTATGTCATAAAAAAACTACGGACAATCCTATACAAATTCAGATATCTAAAGAAATTCCTGCCACTTAACTACATGAAAACCCTTTATCATGCACTAGTGGAAAGCCACCTACGCTATGGCATCATCGGATGGGGTGGAGCACTAAAAATACACATGAATCCCTTAGAGGTAATACAATGAAGATTTCTGAAATTAATTCATTCTAAAAATCGAAGGTTTCCTTCAGACCAAGTATATGAAGAAAGCAGAATCATGGATTTGAGGCAATGATATTACTTCAAGGTTGTGCTAAAATACAAACAAAATCAACGTCATGCCAGATTACATACCCATAGCTACAAAACCAGGCAAAGGCATCATCATTTCATTCTACATAATATGACCAAATCTATATGTCACTGGTCCTTTTCCTATTTTGCCCCAAAAGCTTATAATTCAATTCCTGATGAAGTTAAATCTATACATAATTTCAGACAATTTGAATATAAACTGAAAAAATTCATACAGAGTAATTCAAGATTATGGTGCAATAATATTTTTGAAATCATATCTTGATCAATTTCTATTATTATAAACGTATTACTATTTTTATTATCTAGGTACTTTTCATTTTGTTACGTTGTTATATTAGTGTTATATCGTTATATTGTTATTGTGTTAGTTATTTATAAGTTTCAATTACCTGTACTCATGTTCTAATGTTTGTTTTAATGCTGGTAATTCATAGATATAACATTTGCAATAGTTATTTATAACTCCATAGTTAGTTATACATATTTGTGTATGTGCGTTGATTATTCTTGTTATTATTATGAAATTTTAATCTTGCTGAAAAGATGCTAGAAAAACCTATATTAAATTATGTATATTTTTGTTCTCGAAACAAGTAAACAGTTACTTATCGAGTATCGATAATTTATCATAAACTTATATTATGTCCACTGTATTTATACTTTTCTCTATGAATAAATGATATTATTATTATTATTATTACTCTGTATGCCCCCTTTTACTCAGGCTATTGTCAGGAACGACCACTACGATGAATAATTCACTGAATAACTATATTACACACTTAACTAGACAACACAATACTTCTTGAACTATTATTACTAAAACAGTTCAGTCGTATCAGAGCAACTATCACACTCGGATGATGGTTTCGATCTGATGCTTCTGGCTTAGGTCTGGAATCTTGTAAATATATTATTATTCATATCTCATTATCGAACATTTCATACTTCTCAGATGATTCAGAAATGTCCGAGGCAGCTGTTACAACGCATTTCTCGGCTCTCTGCATCAGTCGTGGTATTCATATACGGAGTGATCATTTGTACAGGACACAATAATTAGGTGATAATGTCTTTCATTTCATGGCAAAGCCAACAAGTTCAACCTTTCTGCAAACAAATCATCTGAAACTTTATACAAGAAAATGTTGTTGAGAACTTTGTAGATACGTACCAGAATAGTTATTTTTGTATTCAGAGCGCGAAATGCTACTGGTGATCAAGATCTGATTCTTCCAACGACGCGTAGCCGAGTTGAAAAATAGTCGAGATGACCAAAGTATTTCGCGCTCGAGTTGCAAACAACATTTTTTCTACAAACGTCAAAAAATATAGTACTGATTTTTGATTAGCTTGATATAAAAAAAGGCCTACCCCTATCCTTCCTAGGTACGCACGATGTTCCACGAACATAATAGGAATTTCCTTTCGTGCGCTCCAAGAGATGGAACAAAGTTATTGTTGAACATTCAGAAATGAATGATTTCGTGGATGTTTGCTCGATTGAAGACCATAAAGTTGAAATAAAAATATCTCATATACCTATTTTTCATAACAATGCACGAAGTAGGTACTTGACGCACTGTTTTACTTCACGCATTGTTTTGTGCAAGGTATCATAGTGACGTAGGAAACTGAAAAAAAGTGTCACTTCGCAATTTGTTATTAATGCGCGAAAATTGTCATTTTTTAACGATTGTAGAAAATAGTTATTTGTTTTACTAGGCAGAAGAGCACAAGATTCAATTACGCGGCTGGCGTTTCATAGTCAAGGCGTAGCCGAGGCTAGAAAACCAGCGAAGGCATTTAATCTGCTTTTCTGCCATGTGAAACATAATTTTTTTTCCAAATTTGTCCAATTTCACGCAAACTCCAAATAATCCATCATTTTATGTTCACCCAACGTCAGCGTCAATTTTGATTACCAATTTGATTCGGATTATTACTTGGAACGTTGCATAGCAACGAACTTCTTCTGCCTAGCCAGTAAAAGTACACTTTTTCTGCCTGTTAGGTGTCATCAGAAAGACATTTCGAATGTCATTTGGAGAAAAACTTTATTCGGGGAATTGTGAGATGAAAAGGCATATTTTCTGAGGCTCATGACAGATGAAAATAGTTATGTTTGCTACTTTGATGATCTAGAACTGATAAAAAAATAGTCGAGGACACCATAATACGCGTACGCGTAGCAAACAGTTTCTTTCAACGAACGTCCAAAAATACTGTTCTCAAATAAGTAATGTGCTTACTTCCATGTTAAGATTGGTGTTGAGTTGGCTTAAAGAGCCCTAACCAGTGGTAAACGTTCAGAAATAAAAAAATTCCTAATTTCTTGCCCTTGATGTTGAAATACAAAAACTGAAATGCTCAAACGATCGAGAGTGGACCCCTTTTATTCTCGACGTTTCTCAAAATGCGATAACTTTTTTGCAAATCAACCGATTTCCACTAGTCATATACAGTTTTCAGAAAATGCATCCTTTCTGTTTGAGATTCATTGATCGAAACTCTCAGAAGTTCTATAGTTTTGACATACATACAAGTGGTAAGAAAGTGTGTTACATGATCTGAGAGTTTGAGATTTACCGTATTCATATCAGGAATGTTTCATCCTTCTGCAAATCAGATTTTTCAACATAACAGTTATTTATCATACAAGAAACCGTGAGCTGAAATCTTATATTTCTTCCGTGACAGAAAAAAGGATGAATCAATATAGAGAAGATATTACATTATATTGAAATCAGGAGATTATTAACGTGAAATTTGAGTTGACCTGAAATTCGTTCAGAAATAAAAAAAATAGTTAGTGGATTGGGCGTCGTGATTCCGAATCCGAAGTGATTGTCAACCTATTTCGAGTCCTGATATCATTTTCCAGAAATTGGGATGGTTCCATGGCTGTTGGCGAGCAGTGTATATCACTGAAGATGACCCCACTTGGTCAAAGAGTGTATTTTTGGTATATCTCTTGCTTCAGCTAATTTTAGGATCCTTACATAACGATTACGTAAGATACAGGAGTGTTTCCATTAAACATGGGTCACACTGTATATATGATAATATATATCTTGGAAAAAAGTACTCATTTTTTTCCCGTGAGAAACAAGTAATGTATGGAAAGTGACATTTGATAACCTGTCAACAGAGATGTTTCAAACTATTTCACGGTCACAGAAAAAAATTTTTGTTTTTTTTTTGGAAATGTTGAACTTCAGAGCTCATGACCAATAGTACCTTTTTCGTGTTGAAAACATTGACGGTTCAAATGGGTGGCTCATAGCTGCAAAACAAAAAATAATTCTGCAAAAACATATATATGGGTCAAAATTCAAAAATGCTTACTGAAGCTGTTTGCTGTGCGATGATCGGTTCCAAAGATATTCGCAGAAAACGACTATAATTTCAACACCCTGTATCTCTCAAATAAGTGCATTTCAGAGTGTGAGTGAATTTTTTTTCTTCTAATTTTCTGTTGCGCTAACACCTTCTGAAGTCCAGCGCATATTGTAGAAAGAACCCTGTATAAAGGAAGTGTCTCCTTCTGGCAGAGACACAAATTACTTATCCTCATCTCTGGCTTTTTCACCGCCCCCGCCTATCGCCCTATATTTCTATTTTACAGCTCCCCGAGGAGAGGTTATACTACCAGATTTACAACCTGCAACTTTGCAGAATCTTCTTTTTGTCCTAGGGCCAACTTTACGCTGAGAAATGTTAATTTTTCCGAGAAGTTTCATCATCCTAGTCTGGAGGAGTTTATGGACGTTCGTTGGAATGTGGTGAGATGGTTTCAGAAAGAAACATAGCGCATAAATCAACTTGCCACAATCAAATTCCACTGAAACAAATGGAGGTATTTCGCTAGAAATTTACCTTCATATATTCTGAGAATCAAGACTCGAAATTTGGGGGGGAGAGGGGGGGGGGAATTGGGCAAGTCACTTATACCCCATGAGCTTATTATATCTTTCTACAACTCTTTTGCTAATATCTGATATACCTACACTGTGTCCGTGAAGTATAGAATAAATTCAATATTCCCAAAACTGATATCTCTGATGGAAAACATTGGGAGAAGTCAATTTATTTTTCTGATGTGTTTTATTCACACGGCACCGGCATTTTTTTTCAATGTAACATCCTGATGAATTTTGTGACCCCAAGTATCATACCATTTTGGAGTCAGCTCATTTTAATTGATTGATGACGTCGTCATTTTTGTGTATGACCCTGTAAAATGGAATTTGGTGGTGAAATGTTTAACATCAAGATTAAAATACGACGTATTTCAGTTTTTTCTTTGGAAAGGCTTCAATCTCGACTAATGTAATGTTTTAAGAATGATAGAATGGTACGGAAGAGAGATATGAGTGAGAAACCAAGACAAAACATACAGGGTGATTCATTGAGAATGGGCAATCTCTGAACTACAGATATCATCATGATCAACAAAATATGAAGTTTCAGTCCAACATGCCTAATACAAATGTTGCAGTTACAGGGTGTTCATTCCACATTCACTCATTTACACTATTGATGAAAATGCAACAGGAAGATAATGATTCAATAAATGATATCCAGGCGTTTCAGATCGCTTGCTATTTTCGAAAGGCAATCCAGTTGTTTCATTAGTGGAAGCTTGCAAATCGACAACTCAAAATGACGACCAGATGTTGAGTTATTGTGTTAAAGTATCATAAGAATATTGATGAATTCATCCAAGTATTTTCAAAAATGACGGTTGTTGAAAGTGACAACTCTTTTTCAACAGTTCAGTGGGAAGTATGTATTGAATAAAGGTTCCTTTTAGTTACATGGATCAGTTCATAACTTGATATAGTGTTAGTATGTTTACTTCTGCGCACAAATAACACAACAGTATATTAAAAAATTCAACATTGACATGAGGATTGTGAAAATGTGACATAATCTAGATCAATCACTCCACTTGACGAATCATATTCAACAGATAAGTTATCTGAATATCTGAGTCGTCTAGAAACGTGAATCAAAACATCAGGTTTTTTTTCTGGAATATCACATCTTTTCTACAAAGGTGGGACAAATTCCTCGAAAGGGTGCTGAAGTAACCAATAATCGCTCTTTTTCTTTTCAAAAAATAATCTGTATCTTCAAATATACTAAACTTGTATCATACGTAAATATCTCCTTACTAACCTGACTGTTGAACATTTTGAAAAGAGCATACTTCATTTGGAAACACTTTCTGCGTCATGATTTCGCCTTTATCAATCAATTCTCGACGTGTCAAAGACTAAATTGATAATCCGAAATGATCAACGGGCCTCAAAAGTTCTACCAACTTGTACGGGACTATCAGACTAGACTAATACGAACTGTGTCATGTCATTAGAAATTCGGGATGTGTGTAATTAGTTTTGCGCGTAGTCTTCGCAGATATTAGACAAATTCCCATCGATTATACAGACTCAAAGGGAGAATATTAACGATTTCGCAAAGAGGCAATCAACAAACGATTAACTGAATTTGGGTGTATCTGACTATAGGTATATAATCGGTAGGTGTTACCACATCAGGCAACTCTAAACAAAAATTATCACAGAAGTTTCTAATCATTGTAGATGAAAACAACTTTGCTCCTACCTATATATGCCATGACTAACATTGAATTTTTCTTCTCGTTTCTTGAAACGTCGACCACTTTCTACCGCTGAGGCTGATCATTAACGCCGGTGAGCAAACTAACCCCAACCAAAGATTTTGCCGAATCCTGTAGTGTTCCAGAGTCTTACGAAACGTCCCTTTTGAAGGACGGCATAACCGTACCATATCTTGTGCTCATTGATATGGTAGCTGTAGCTATTTCATTTATTTATTTACATCAACTTCAACATCCCAGGTAGAACATCATATTGGCTAGAACTTGGTTTCATATTAGCCCAATATTCGAATATTGAATATGGAATTACTAGATTGCACCAATATCAAACCAATTTTTCATTTCAATATTCGATCATCAATCCATTGCCAATATTTAAATAACATTGAAATTTTGTGACCAGCCGATATCAATTTGTCAATATTTATTTGATATTGGAGGAATATTAACGATCACAATATGTCAATTTTCATGATGGGCTGATATTGCATTTTCAATATCAAATCGATCTTGGAAAAAAATATTGACTCAATACCCAATTTATGATGGTTAGTGAATATTGCATTTCATTGTCCAGCAATGTTGTAATAACATTGAAATTTTGTTTCCAGCCGATATTAATTTACCAATATCTATTCGATATTGGTGAGATATTGACGATCACAATGTCAATTTCCATGATTGGGCTAATATTGTATTTCCAATATTGAATCAATCATGGAAAAAAATATTGCATCAATATCAGATTTATGATGGTTGGTGTATATTGCTCTTCGTTGTCCAGCAATATTGCACTGATATTGGTGATTCAATATAATTTCGATATTCAATAATCAATCCAGTGCCAATGTTGTAATAACATTGAAATTTTGTGGCCAGCCGATATCAGTTTGCCAATATTTATTTGATATTGGCGAAATATTAACGAATACAATATGTCAATTTTCATGATGGGCTGATATTGTATTCCCAATATCGAATCAATCTTGGAAAACATATTGTATCAATATTTTGTATTTTTATTCAGCCAATATTAGTTCATCAATATGCGACCCATTTCAGATAGATATAACTAATGAAATATGCCAGAACCAATATTGCACTGACATTGGATTTCTAATATCGAATCGATATTCGTGATATTTCTCTTAGTATTTGAGCTACGTTATAACAGCTGGCGCCACTAGCACGCCTCCAACAAACGACTGCTGAGAGATATCAAATACCGCATTCGTTCAACTAGCAAACTAAGTATTTTGGGATACAGGAAACGAAAATGGATTTGATATTGTACAAATATCGCAATTTTTTAATGAGGCTAATATGGCTTCGAATTTTGATTTCAAGTTTTGTTGAAAAACGAAATTCAATATTGGTTGAATATTATAATTCAACATGAAGATAATATTGCGAAATGATCACATCCTCATTTTAGCCAATATAGTAGGGGAATATGAATTCAATATCGATTTCACATATGAAAATTATAAGAAACCAGTTTTCTATAAGTTGGCATCATATATTTGTCCAATCTTGTATACGAATATTAACTCGATATTGGATAGAGCATATCGAAACAAGATTGAAATTCAACATAGCACCAAGATTCCAGAATGTTCACATTGATTTATTGACCCAATAATTAAAATTAATATTTTCCCAATATTCACCATTTATTGACTCAATATTGAACCAATATTAGTGTTCTACCTATATAGCGTTTACAAACATATAGTTACAAAAATTGACACCTGAGAAGACTCGTATGTGTCAAGCAGTATGAAAAGGAATAGTTCCCCTGTAATTCGCTATTTTATTTCATATCACAGCTAAAATATTTTTTACCTACATTATCGAACTACTTATGTCCATAGAAGTAACCAGTGAAACAATAAATAAGTGATGAACGCTAGCAGGTAGCTACCTATTTTGTTGAAGAAATATATGGAGGATGTGTAGAATTTATATTGAAGGAGTTATGTAATGTTCATGATTGTTCAGCTATGGTATGCTTTTTCGCTACAGATGTGCTGCTTTTCCTGGAATTGTTACCCATCCAAGTACCAACCGCCCCAATGAAGATTTGAGGTCCAAACAGTGCAAAAGACTGAATAATAGAGATGATTTCAGTGAATACTAGTTTTTTTCCTGATGGTTCCAGCTTCTCCCTCAGTGGAATTGGTGATCACCAAGATGAACAAGCATGAATTCGTTCCTACTGCGCCCCTGATGATTACCCTTCCATTATCTCCGCTTGGTCGCTTGCGTCGTTTCTGGTGAACTTCCTACATGCGAATTATGTACTTACATAATTTGAACAGTGTTAAATACTTACTGCGTAATTCATCGCTCACATCGATAACCGTATCAACTTATGAAACATCAACAGAAGCGAAACATCGCAAAGTTTCAGGCAACATAACAAACAATGAAGCTAACCAAGAAACACTGGCTTATTGTAATCAGCGGGCCATTGTGCAGATATGAAAAGTCGATCATCAGATAAAAAATTTGACTGCATACATCGAGACTACGAATAGTGCAGGTTATTTTTTTTTACTCTTGGGGTGCATGAAATAGAATCCCTATGATGTTCAAAGAACAGCGTTCGTGCCTAGGAGGATTGGGATTTTTTTTCTGAAGATTATAAGTCCTTTGGCGAAGAATTCCAAAGTTTCGCAGTTTCACAGTCAAGAGAGTTTTGGTGAAGGAATGTTCGATATCTATAGAGAGTTACAACAAAAAGATCTACCATATCTATGAATCGATACCCGAGTTCAATAGTGGTACATCTCAAAAATCGTAGTTTCGACAAAATCGCAATCGAAAATGCAGGTCATAATAATTGTTGTTCTAAAATTGTTTTATCCGTCATTCGGTTGCCTCCTTACGAGCAACCCTCAGAAGTCTTCGAGAGTCTTGATGTGCGAGCAAGGAATGACGGGGGCCTTACCTTTCAACGTGTGATCCCAAACACTTTCTTGGGCCATCAGAAACATTTCTGCAGTCGATGGGAATCGAACCCACGACCGGCAAGCGAATGCGGCCCCTAAATTTGAATCTCTCCCAAATTCAACAAATTCGAAATGGAAAACTCTTGGTGAAACATTTTTTTGTTCAGCCTTGTTACACTACCGATCTAAATGATATGATTGATAATATGAAGCTTTATGATGAAAAATCATCATTATTATTAGAGGGGTAAGTTCGATAACTATAATGACTAAAAGAGCAATAATATTACATTGTAATAAAAGTGTGTTTAAAGATTTGAAATTGATTATTCCGAGCTATGCAATCTAACAAGTCAGAATCACTGAAAATAATTCACAGTTCAGAACTGTCACAAGTCTTGACTCTTGTATCGAGTTATTACAGTATGGAATTATATGGGGATAAAGTTTCCTTCATTTACATAGAGTAAGTAGCACCATCTCTTGGTCAGTACTGAAACTTTCAGTTATCACAGTACAGCACGAGAAAGCTAACAAAATGAAGAACCAGATAGCGTATACAACTCAAAATGGTTATTTTTTTAGTTGCAACGCTATTGAATTCGCGTATCGATATCTGGAAACAGTATGTATCTTTTCATCATGAGAAGCTGTTGAGGTGTGAAGTGGAAGCATGGAATGAAACCGCGAGTTTTTGTGAATTATTATTCACGATGAATCTGACATGACTTTGCCCTGAGAGAGTATCGCTGATGGATATACCGAGCATAGATATAGTGAACTTTGTGAGTATGGTGGTATAGTTCATCCAAAGTCTCGCGTTGCGAGAGATGCTAAAATTTACTTCATATAGACTATACCAGACATACAATGAGTTCCTTCTAGAGAAAATATAGGCTGGAGTCTTGGTGGAGTTGATTGAGTTCTTTGTTTTTTGAGAAGAAATTGAAATTCTGGAAGATAACTCAGTATGGAGAGTACTATCATCTGCTAAGCTGCGAATACAGCAAGTGGTTTCTCCCTACGAATCATTGATATGAAGTAGGAACAGTATTGGTGTCAAAATGGATCCTTGTGGAACTCGTGAACTGATGGCTAGATGGTATTAGATGAAACTCTGTCCACCACCACATGGAGCAATCTGTCTGAAAAAAAAACATCGATTAACGCTGGAATAGCTCATGAGGTGGTAGGCCGTATGATGGTAGTACGTGGAGAATTGGTGCCAAAACGATCGAATACTCTGGACTCATATAACGCCATAGCTAGAGATTTCATTTTGATAAAGGAAACAGCTAGAACGAAACTCAACTTATCGTTACTACGAATGTACCTCTCAGCTATGTACTGTTCTGTTCTGATATAATTGATTGTTCATCGACAAGAATCTGAGATTTGGTAACCACGTCAAGGAACTCACTGGTGAGATTTTTTCTAGATGTTATACAGTGAGAGTGATTCCTAGTGAATTAGGATTCTTTACTGCCAAGATGGTATATCATTCACATATAGATTTTCAATCACGATATGGAATACCTTCTTGGGGAGTGTGCAACCCAATGTCTTTGAAAACTCTGTTAATTCTACAGAAACGAGCGATGAGGTATTTATGTAATGTCAAACCTCGAGATTCTAGCAGAATTTCATTTTCCAATAATGAAATATTGACAGTGATTGCATTATTCATTCTGAAATCTGTTTGCCTGATACATAAACACAAGATAAAATTCTCTACAACTCCCATCCATCATATAACGCGCAACAGAAATTTCAATTTGAAACTTCCTCTACCCAGAAGAGAGTTCATTGAAGACTCCATATACTAAAATGGTGGGAAAATGTACAACCACTTGTCAGGTGATATGAGGTCAGCAAGTCTGAATGACTGTCAATTCAGGAAAAAAGTCAAAAAGTTTCCCTCTGTTAGACCCTATTACAGTTCGCAGGAATATTATAGTGATACGTATGAGTTGTGATATTTTAGTATTTCAATGTGGTATTCATTTTGACTATATCATCTCGTATTTTTATGTCGTTATATTTGAACCATTTTCCACAATTTAATCTGACCTAGCTTTGTCAACAAGATTCTTCTTCAAACAATAAAGCATATTATTATCATTATTATTATTATTTTGTTTTTCGATGTGGAATATAATGAAAAGCCTTAGTTTCTCATTTTATTCAGATCTTCAAATCATGTGCTGCGACAGAAGCAGTTTTGAACATTTCATTTACAGCTAATCGTATGTCATTTGAGAAATTACTCATCGTGAAGCTAACTTTCATTAATTTATTCGAGCACGACATGTATAACGAAGCGTTAGGTGATTCCGTTTCATGTCTGGAAATGAGTTATCGTGATGGATCAAGTATGATAAAATGTCATAAAAACAGTCGATGTGGATGTTAATTATTATCAACATCAAGAGCACTGGGAATCATTGATTCTAGCTTCTCTTTGTCGAGCAAGAAACATATACCCCGAGGTTCTTTTTACCAATTAGAGCGAACTCATTAACTCCTGTTTCGTTGACAGGAAACGAATTGAATATCTCAGAAATTGAATAGAAGAGAGAAAATTGTAGGTAGCTTGTTGTAATGAAATCTTGTTTCTAATGGATGTACTTATTGTTTTTCTACGAAATTGTATTCTGTGTAGCAACAGAACGCTACTCATTTCATCTCATCTCAGCTCATCTCATCTTATCTCATGTTGTGAGAGTTTGATTAAATGATTTATGAACTGTAAAATCGGACGAACAAGGTTTCTGTTACTTCGTAGTGGCCTTTGAAATATATTTCTTTTCATGATCATCATATAGAAAATACGAACGTGAGATTCTCTATCTGTGAAAGGCAACAAATAAAAATAATATTTCAACGAATACTACAATATTATAATAATTTATGGAAACCTTGCACGGCTTTCTGGGAGAAAAGCCTTCTTGAGATACTTCCTTTAGTAATGAAAGTCGGAAGGGATCTGGATAAAAAATATCATCGGCCATCAATTCAATCCGATGCAGTGGCATATGTTCACAATGCGATAGAAGAGATGCATTCACCATCTGATCGCGTATACTCATTCACCCATTTTCCATCATCCATTTCTCATCATCAATTTTGATTTAGTTCAGATTCGAATGAAATAATTTCGAGCATGAAGCATCGATTTCGAATCAAATCTTGTGTTCCTCATCTCACTATCGTAATATCTGCCGCCAATGCCATATGTCAAGAATTTATCGCTATGACTAGGGTTGGTCTAGTATCGAGACAGGTGGTTAACTCGAATGATGTCTTCAAGACAATTCTTGATGATACATTAGTTTATCCACAATCAAAAACGGAATCAATGGAATTGAAAATGCCTTCAACCACTAAAGCATCAGATTTGACAATTAGGATGATAGGAACCTTGACCCCTATACATTCAAAATTGATATGATATGATCTCAAGCTGAGGTTTTTACTTTGGAAAGTCCAAATTATAGGCATAATTTCGGTCGAAACAGAATAAGAATCATTCTCTGCTTATGGTCGTTCTCATGATGATTTTAATAAAGAATATTCGATTGACTGTATAATATGACATATCATTGAGGTCCCTTGTAAGTGGTGATGCCTACATGATGTTTTATGAATGATCAATTGTTTTCCTCAGTAGTTTCTTAACTAACATAAAAATTCTTGGGAGTACACCAATAACACGGTCTCATCTATGGCAATAATTCTACTTTTCAACTTCCATTGATCGAATCCTTCATAATCCTTGTCGTATATTGACGAGTCTGGATTTCATCGGCAATAAATTAATCGATGTCTACATTTTTCATGATGGTCTTGGGTTAATTCGTATTTATTCACATTATTTTTTCAGACTACACAAAGGAAGCAGCAATAGCATTCACTTAATCAAATGATGACAGCAATAATCAACAAACGTCAGAATATCAACAGATGTCATGCCTACCCTGAGAAGAAGAATGGAAAGGAGATGCTAGGACCGAGCAAAGCATTTGACACACTTGACCCTACAGTTCTATGCAAAAAACTCTTGTGTTTCGGTTTTACAGAATCCTCAGTATCGCTATTAGGAAGTTACTTATCTAGCCGTTCTCAAAGTGTCATATTGGACCGTAACAAATCAGACTCCCTTTTGAAACCATTCGGAGTCCCGCAAGGTTCCATCTTAGGACCACTGCTATTTGCACTCTATATAAGCGACTTCCATGAATATATTAGATCAGGTAACATTCATCACTATGCTGATGACACACAACTTTACAGCTCTTTCAATTTCCATAATTCTAAGCTCGCCGAAGAAGATATCAACAGAAATTTACAGTTACTGTTCGATGCCTCCTGTGCCCATAATTTGAAACTGAATTCGAAGAAATCCCAAGCTATGCTTTTTGGTTCTGAATGTGTGAGAAAAGAATTATGTGATTCTCTTTCAATCCAAATTAACAAAGACGTAATTCCCTTTGTGGATGCATGTAAGAATTTGGGTTTATGGCTAGATACTGACATGAGATTCACTAAGCACGTCAACCATTTATGCCAATCCTCCTTCAATGTATTGAGACAACTTTATCCGAGTAGAAATATTTTATCGAAAAGAACTAAATTAAATCCTTGCGAATCCCCCATTTTTTCTAGATTGGCGTACTGTGATTGTATCTACGGACCTGCTCTTCTACAAACTGATTCTACACGTGTGCAAAAAATTCAAAATAGCTGTGTTCGTTTTTCATATGGTATCCGCAAATATGAACACATTAGTGATGCCTTTCACGACTGTGGATGGCTGAAACTGAAACACACGAGGGAAATACACCTACTCACTTTCACCCACAAAATTTTGATATCTGGTTCACCGCCATATTCACGTAATAAACTTTCTAAACTATGACTTAAAAAGTCTTCGCGCAACAAGCATTTGCTACTTATTCCTAGACATACCAAGTCAATTTTCACCCGAAGCTTTTCCTATAATGCTGCTAAGCTCTACAATACCATCCCTGTTGAATTCAAGGAATTCACTTTAAATAATTTTAAGAAACGGCTGAAATTGTTTTTCTCTGGGCGGCAGTAGATTTTCCTTTTTTATGACGGCGTGATTTTTGATCTGGTTGTAACTATCTTATTCAGTGCATTAAACTGTACTGTCCACTTATACATTTATACTAATTTTCTGTTAATTATTCCGATAACCTATGTACAATTCTTAATCATAAATTCATTTTGAAAATTCTGTAATTTAGTTTCATATTAATTATATTTATATCATTCTACCGGTTGGGTTTAAAAGCAGCTTCTTAGCTGAACCCCGCCCTTTCATCTATTTGTTTCTTTCTCTACCAGTTGTGAAATGATGATGAATAAAGACATATTATTATTATTATTATTATTATTATTATCAACCGCTTTTTAAAATCGATTTCTCACTGTGATAAGATGATTTTCTCGTGAAAAATAAAATCTTGTATGCACCACGAGCATCATTAGATCTATATAACGCACTTGGTATCGAAATAATGATAATGTGCGTGTCTCAGTTAAATCAGCCCTCCCTCTATATCCCAGCTATGAGTAGTGTCACTCTTGGCTCTAGCTCTTGCCAAATTTGGATCAGTATGAAAACCCATCAAAATAATCAGTTTTCCAGAGACAAACATCCTTCTGGACAGAGCTGAGCTTCAGGTGATTTTTCGCATATGGGGGTTCGAAACCATGAAGAATGATAATATGGAATCAGTTTTGTTGCGAAAGAATTCCTGATATGATTTCATAGGAATCAATCCCTATTTGTTTCAATAAAAAAGCACGGTTTTATCCAGAAGGATGTTTGGTTCCAGAAAACAGCTCATATTGATGGTCTAGCTGGTCCTAATTTGACAAGAATCGCACGAATAATGACTGATATACAGGGTTTCCCGAAATTGCTTGGAAATAGCTAGCACGTGAAATAGGCATCGAAATGAGTTGATTGGTCCCAATTTATTTATGTACCAAAATGTACCATTTGTTTGTGGGAAGAGTTTTGAGTTCACTTAAAAAAACAGGTGCATTTCAATTTTTGACGTCGAATTCGATGAACGTTGTCGTCATATTTGTTGCCACTGACATCAAAATTACAATCTTGATTACACTTGTACTGGGAATATCTGTTGGCATTATTGAAATGACAAGTGTTTCTCCTTCGGGATACAAGAGAATCGCAATGAAGATAATTGATCTGTCTTATTGTTGAAAAAAATTGAGGCACGTATCACCATTCTCAAGAATGTTCTGGAAAAAAAGTCTGGAGTGGAGGGTAGTTTCAATCCTTCTACATTTCCTTTCGGGTCTCTTTGATTACTCAAAAGAGATCCAAGATGCACTTTTTTCAATTCCATAAAATTTATTCTACTCATTTCTGAACAGCGAAAAAAATAGTATACTGTTTAACGAGCAAGTAATGATAGTGATTTCCTACGAGAATGGAGTTTGCAATTATTCGAGTTTGAAATCAGCAGTCCGTGCAAGTTATTCACCTTAATTTTTCTACGGCTATAATAGATAATGCTCATCTATCAGACAGAGCTGTCATTGCTTTGAATTTGACATTTCATGGGCGATGAGTTCTTCTTCTTCTTCTTCTTCTCTGCACAGGTGAGCGGGTGCGTAGACCCCTGCACTCAGGCCTCTTCAGTCGGACCCATTGTGCGCCCACTTGTCCTGTGAATCAGCTGGGCATGCCGATTTCTTTGACGAAATTCAGCAGCTTCCTCAGCTGAGTCACTTTCACATCCTCTGGGTGCAGTACAATGCTCCCAAAGGCAGCTTTCCTCTGATGCACCAGCGCGGGGCATTCAGTGAGTATGTGTGATGATGTTTCATCATCCTCCAAGCACCATCTGCAGATGGGATCATCTTTGATCCCTATGAGTTCTAGGTGCCTGTTGAGGTGGTTGTGCCCAGTTAAGAGCCCAACTTCCATCTTGAGATCCCTTCTATTAAGTGACAGGATCTCTCTCGTGAGCCTTTTTGAAGGTTCCTTTATATGGAGCTTTGATTGTCCCATTCCTGGTGTGTCCCACCATGTTTCAAGGAAATGCCTCTGTAGAATTTCCTTCATGAAGGACATAGCCGTACTATTGGGTATTATCAATATCGGTTCTGGTCCAATGGGTGTCGTTCCTGAACCGATCTTGGCTAATCTGTCTGCCTCCTCGTTCCCCGGGATACCAGAGTATCCTGGAACCCACATGAGGCTGACTTTCCTAGTTTTTGCCATATTTTCTAAGGCACTTCTGCACTCGGACACCAATTTAGTTGTAAACCTATTGGATCTCAATGCCATAATAGCAGCTTTACTGTCCGAGCATAGGGCGATGAGTTTGTTTTTTGAATTATGACACAATTGAGTCATTGTGATATCAGATACGGAAATGAAATTGATGACATACAAAGTACCTCATTGATGGTATCGAACACAGTTAAACAAGAGCAATCTTGTGTTATAGCAGTAGAAAAATGTTCTTTTATGGTAACTTTGAACTCTTCTCACGAACAAACGGTAGACTTTGGTTTATTGATGAATTGGGTACGATCAACTCATTTTGATCTCTATCACAGGTGGTAGCTCTCTGTGTCCTAGAAATTCTGAGACAACATGTATATAGGAGCGGCCGTTCAAAGTGAGACACGCTATATATCAAAGGATGTTTGAAAATAATGGAGAATGATATAATTGAACAGAACATTCACTACAATCTAACTGCGACAAGTACAGAAAGAGAAGCAGTCAGATCAATGAGATAACAGCTACTAGCGATGAAATATCGGAAAGGCCAGCAGTTCACACATTTCAGGACGGTGAACTGATCGTGGGGCTCCTGTGGTCATTTATTCGCCCACGGCGATTTTTCAGGATTACCTGAGGAGATGGTTGGACGTTCAACCGAATATTTACTACTCTAGCTGAAATCCCCATCGTAACATCAAGTTCAGCACCGGAGAGTGGGATTTTTTGTTTATATATACGCGGCCTTCTTTGATCTTCCTTGAATGTCACACATTTCTTCCCGAAATCTATCAACGAACTGATATTTGATCCACCCACAACTCTCCGATTCGATTGTAATAAGGTACAACAACAGATATAAAGAAATCAGGCATTGTTTTTATCTCTTGAAGCGCACTAGAGGTAATTTGTATAATGTTCGTAGAAAATCCTGCGTATTTAGAAAGGATAGAAATAGGAGATAAGTGTTGAATTTTCTTGATACTTTTGGTGATTACAAGTTATTGGTAATACTTTCATCGGTACATAATTCCAAAGCTTAACGTCATTCTTTTGGAGATCTTGAAGTCCAACTTCTGACCAGAATATAGAAGTATGACCTCACAAAAATATTGATAGTCCCGAAGATGTTGGCACATGTAAAAATTTCGTGAAAATCGAGACCTTTCATCAGTATTTGGACTGCTGCAGGTACAAAACTCCATAGTTTGAGATTATCTTTCTTGTTATGCAACCTTCAATATCTTTTCCATAAATAACAATCTAAGATAACAATATTGGTGCAATACCTCTGTAGAAAGAAACATATCTGACCGATTCATGGGTTGATTCATTTTAGTTAGCTCACTTAGACTCTTTCATACTGTGGACAAAATAGTTTTGGATTCTAATCAAAAGGTTATTAAAGGTTGCATAACAAATATAATAATCCAAAACTATGGAGTTTTGTACCAGCGGCACTCAAAATACTGATCAAAGTTAGTGATTTCCACGAAATCCATAAGAGTGGCAATATCTTCAAAACTATCAGTATTTTTCCTAGATCATAATGTCAAATTCTGGTCAGTCATGAGCTGGATTATCAGGCCTCCAAAGGATGACGTTGGGTTCTGGGACACCCTGTATATGATATCAATATTTCCATGCCATTCCATTTTATTTAATCAATTCATTATTTCAAATGAAAATAGTTGATACGAAAATAAAGTCAAAGAATACGAGTTACACCCATAAAACTGTGAATCAGTGTAAAGAAATGTTGGGTCATTAATGCATAAGATGGCATAAGTCATATTCATCATCAGTGTTGAAACTTAGATTGTTAAATTAGTTGCCTATACTTCAAAACTTTACATAAGCCGACCAAGTCCTGGACTTGACTGGTTTTTGCATTTTATCGTCACCATTGTTTATCATTCGAAAAAAGGGTATAGCTGTCAACATAACACGTCTTTATATTCTTGATTGGTCAATACTATTTCCATCTCGAATGATGAAAAACTTTTCATGTCATACCACAGTGTGGTTAATTTTGGATTCAGTATTTGCCAGAGACTGCAACAACTTCTACATCAGAAATCAGTGATGATAGATGAATAAGAATATCTCATAATTTCATGAAATGTTGAATTTCATTCGAATATTTGATGGAAGGTTCTGAGATATCCTATCATAGATTTCATTTTGCGTTTGAAATTCTGTGATATTTCTCATTCCACCCTGTAAAAATCAGAAAACTGTGCATAAAGCAGTCAAGTCCATTGATTTTTCTCAAATATCATGTTCATCTTTCTGCTGCACAACTTCACACTGCTGGAATTAACCTATCAAGATCACCTGCAAATGGAAAAATATTCAGGACACATCGTTATGTGTATATTTCAACCTCAAAATTGTTTTTCGATTCACCTCAACATTTTGCTACTTCTTAGATGAGTGATTCATGCATTCGGCACATAAATAAGGTATTCAAAATAATAAATCAAGCAAGGTGACTCAATCACTTTCAGATGGTTTCAAGCTGCATTTTGGGTAACTTTTAATCAGAGAACAGTCCATAACTTTTACATTTGAGTTTATATCAATTCGTGTGGATTCATTTACAAATGATATACTCATGAATTCTTTTCCATTCCATCATTTATGTTGTCACTGAATTCATCCGAAATGGGGAGACTGAATAGAGCCGTCGCTTAAATAACATTGAATTCCCATATATCCGTATGAGTGAATACCTATGAATAATAGATTTATCAGAACGTAAACAAAATATCGCTGAATATGTTTAATGCCAAGCCACACACATTTTCAATCTTCTTCGGGGTTTCTCTTGTCTCTCATTCCTATATGCCTCTTTTGTCATTCTGGAAACAAAAATATTACATTTGCATGCCTACATCTGATACTATTTCGATTATGATAATTTGAACGAAGTGATGAAAATTCTTGTGAAAAAATTCGGCATATCTGCCGCTGAAACTCGTTACCTGCAAAAGAGAAATATCTATTAGCTGTTATACGACACTGTATAAGCTTTCAAAGATTTCTGGATTGAATGAAAGTCGATATAATTTCCTTTTCATCATTTAACTGTAAAACAACACTTATATGAGAATCAGATGCCGCTCATATAGGGGTCGAATGATCAGCATTTCAATATTGAATAGTGATATTATGAAAATGACAAAATGCTCAATTCAATTTGCTTTCAATTCAATATTCAAATGATTGCGGCATTTCTGTATTAGGTTGATTATGTTTTTTTCCAGAAAGTTGAAGTGGGTTGAAGATTGTCAAGAAATATCTACTATATCTACTCAGTATATATACTCCGCAACTTCACAGATGATAGTACCCTATACCGCCTTCTCTTCCAAGGCTACAATACCAGCCAGGCAAATCAGAAACGAACGGGAAAGAAATGTTGACAACATGAATATGGATATGGCAATAATCTCATTCTCGAATGGAGATCCAATAACTTGGTAGATGCCTTTTCTCTAGGAAAGCCGATCTCACTGTGCCCAACATAAGCTCGTCAGGAGTAACAATACCGTTGAAGACATTCATTTCGATACTTGGTATTACTATCAGCAATAACCTTTCTTGAGAGAATCACGTGAGATCAATTGCTGAAAGTGCATCTCAAAAATTTGGTTGTTTGTTTCGGGCCAGGAGCTATTTCACTGTTTCGATATCTGGAGTGCAACACCCAAACATACCCTGAAACTGTTGGATTCTGACCAAAAAAGGGCAATTCGTCTCGTGGGTGATGCCTCGCTCACAAACTCACTCACACCTCTGTAAAACCGTAGAAAAGTTGTCTGGCTTTATTTCATAGATATTTTTATGGACGATGCTCTTCTGGAATATCAACAATTGTTCCTCCCTTGAGATTAACCCGTCGAGTTGAGGCTTCGCACCCCTTCGTGGTCACTTCGGAGACCTGCAAAACATCTCTTTCCAAAGACTCGTTCATTCAACGAACAGCGAGGCTCTGAAACACATTGCCGATGCAGGTGTTCCCCGAGGCATATAACCTCCAGAAATTTGAGGAGAACACCAATTCCCACCTCATTCTCCTTGGTTCTCACAATTTTCTCTAAACATTACAGAATATTCCTTTGCGTGGGAACCAGAACTCCCCCCAAGTAGAGTTTTTATCGAAAGGCATTGAAGTGCATCACAAAGGCGAGATACTTAGTACACAATATCTCAATTTGTCTACTATAAAAATGCCTCCAATTTGGACTTTTCGTTTTTCTTGTCACTACCTTGAGTTATTAGTTAACACAGTTGCCAGAAATTCACACGGAGGCCTCAGTAAATGAGGGTTTATACATATCAGGTACAGATACCTGACGACGACGACTAACGATTCTGATGGAACAAGTGTTCATGAGTGAGTGAGATCACTCTTCTTGGTGAACGAGTATGACAGAGATGGTAAATTGAGAAAGGATGGAACTTGAATAATACTTGAATAACTGTGAAATGACATCTTTCAGGATTTGAATGATCACCCTTCAAATTTCATCTTCTAACTACAATCACGTTCCATTCGGAATCTATAACGTAACCTTACAAACAAACAAAAAGATTGCTTTGAATAAGTGACCTATTGCACCCTCGATTGCACCACGTTGAAAACGTTGACTCTTCATGCTTCATTTAGTAGTTATAGGATGTTCTCGATTAGAGACTTGTATAATTGGATTCTTCTTTGTGTGTTAGAGTTACGAAAAGAAGTTTCTTCACATTCAGAGAATTCAGTCTTCTTCCACTCTGTTTCAAACTTCTTCATAGTAGAATCCACCGTTAGAAAGTTATTTCGAAGGAATTGATTCTTTTATACCTTCACTCCAAAATAGCGGATCGCTTCGACCTCCCCCAAGGTGAAAGAACTTGTATTTGTCATCATGGCTCCGAACAACATAATATACCAAAATCGATATTACTATACTTTTCACAAGGCGAAACTCTCTAATGACTGGGGACTGGGGTAGTGATATGTTTATGTATCAAATCAGTGTTCCTGCAAGTGGAATCAATCCTGTCGAAATAAATAGTCTCAGAATCCACTTCTGCACACGAACAACCTATCAATATAATTGGAATATTCCCTGAATAACATATACTGAGAAAATGAATATAAGTGAAGTTACAATCATTAATTTTTTGAGTTTCAAATCGTCTGGCGGTTGGTATGGCCAGCAAAAAGTTTCTGGCTTTGTTTATATCATCTTGTCATAATATCTCATGTTACTTATATAAAAATCAATCATTAGAACTTGAGTAGAGTTAGCCCTATTTTCTTTCACTCCGTTACCCTGGTATCTGTGAATCGGCCGTTTATTCAACCCAGCTCGTATGCTGATGACATCCACTGAACTTATAGGTCAGGCGGCCCTGGGCTCGTGGACTAGGAGATATCCGACTCTGAAATTTCCTGAAATATCCTTGAATTTGTGTATCACTGAAACTCTAAAAACCTTGTTTCACATGTACCTTGTTTGAGTGATGGTCCAGTTTCACACCGTTTCAATAGAAACGACTCTCAAAGAGAGTTTTTTTCAATACTCATATACTCTTTGTTATTCATTCGAGGATAACACGACACATTCTAGGTTTTTCAAAAACACTCTCAATATTTAATTTCAATCAGTCGATATGGAAATGCTCGATTCCAAAGAATGATATTGGCATGATATTTTTTCCTGAAGATTCAGAACTGGAATGTTCCTATAAAATACATCAAGTTCAATGATCATGGTACAACATGAGGAATCCGAAAATTATTTTATTCTGAATGAGGGGTGAGTATGCTTCATGACGTTCATTCTGTTGATCAGTTTATGTCGGGAGATTGAATTTCCACTTGCGAAGTTACTATGCGAGTGTACATATTTGATAGTTCCCTATAGTACTTTAGCAACCAAGTTTTCAGTTCTGAAAACCCTCATGCTGAAAATAATTTGGTGTGGATATTTGATCATCTCTCAAACCCACAGTGATATGATATCTAAGAACCTTCCAGAGCAAACTCAAACACTTCGAGTTTTTGAAACTTTCACAAAAAAAAAGGAATCAGGAAAGTTTGATTTCCATGAGCCTGATTCCATTAAAAGATTGCCAAATCCAGGAGACGCGCACTGGATTATATCGAAGATATTTCCGATTATAATGGGATCGGAAATTCAGACGGATATTCGATGGGAAACCAAATGAATACTTGGATCGCAGCCGAAGGCGAGATGAGAAGTGAACTCCACCGATAAAATTCACACACCTGTAGGGGTATTTCGCACTGCGATGCTAATTCGGATTAGCTATCTATAGAAATTTCGAAGAGGGAAGACGAGCGTCTATCCCCAAGGCAACAAGATCGTTTCAATCGGAAATGATAATCTCTTCTCCGTTATAAAATTCGTAGGTAATATCTTGAGACCATGACAAATAGCCGACTATTATTCTCCTCATGATTCCATCGAGAGTACCTTGTATTTTGACAATTTGATGAGACCATATGAACATTATTAATCTGAATAACTCCCGAGAGCTTTAGTTATTCTATGATTATTTATGTTCATAATATGGTCGAATTGAATTGTCTCAGAATACAATAAGGTACTCAAGATGAATTGAAGCAAATAATAGTCTCTATTTGTCATGGTCGAGTGATATTCAGGAAGACTATTTCATGAACAGTATAAAAATACAATACATCTGAAGTTAGAGTTTCTGAACTTTCTTTTCATATTCGAGAAAAATATTGCCGGCTTTGCTTTTTCGCATTATGCGCATCCCTGATACCTTTGAATACGATATCTTCAAATGGATTTATCTTACGTTTACGTTCAGGGTAGTATACTTCCTGTATAGTTCTCCATATCAATTCAACTGTGTACTCTTCATATTCCTCACCATACTTTTCACCTAATCTTCCAGGATTTTGACGATCACGAGAGTTGTGGTAGAGTCGCACAAAATTCATAGATTTTTTACTGGCAGAGAACCGAAAATTGTTCCAGGCAGACTCTTTACTCTTCTTGGTATTTTCTGATTCTGATTCGCTTACATAATTACTGCTGATTTCTGTAGTAGAAGTAGACCCACATAGAGACATTTCAATTTTTAAGTGACTGATATAAAATGTCAAACTTGCTAGTGTTGAACTTTGAGAATCATAGCACTCTCATGCTGTCGAACAGAATAGCCGGTCATATTATGTTTGTTTGCCTAAATTTCCGATGATATCGCATATCATGTGACTTCAATCATGAGATTCCATAGGTGCAGCCAGGTGTGAATGAAATAATCACTGATATTTCCATGATGAAGCAAGGTGATTCAGCCATATTAAACTGCTCGCTACCGAAGATCATTCATCTACGTCACCCATATACCACCTTTCCCACCAAGACCACTACATCAATATTCAGTATTAAATTTTATGTCGCGTGAAAGTATCTACATAACTTCTCAAGAGCTTCTCATTATCTAAAAAACACAGATACGGCCAGTTTCAGGTTCCTGTCTTCACATATGGGTTTAAGCACCCAAACATATACGCTGATGCTTTTAGATTCCATCCAGATAAGAGGCATCTGGGTGATGCAACACTCACTGATACTTGGACTTCATAAGAAGACCGTTGGGAAGTCGCGACTTTTCACATCCATATATATATATATAGATATCTGCTTAAATGTACCTCAGGAATCATTCCATATCACCAGCAATTCCACTCAGATGGAATCGTCAGGCCCAATCAGCACATCATCCTTTCGTTTTCAACCTTGAAAAAGGTCGAACACATTTTACCAAACTCGTTAGTCGAAGTATTGAGATTCTTTGCTAATGAAAGTATTCTCAAGAGCCGACACCCTCCGAGAGTTCAAGAAAAATTCCAACACCTACCTCCTCTCCCTATCCTTCTCCTCTTACGAAATTTCCCAAACATTTCAACTGAAAGGAGAGTCAATACGATAAATAGATAGATAGATAGATAGATAGATAGATAGATAGCTAGCTTTATTCAAAGAAGTGTACTCATACATTTACAATACATAAATACAATTAAATGAACTGGCGTCAAATGATATGATGTTTGTTAACAAACGAACATCTGAGAAAGAAGAAGGTACTGAAATCACTATTAAAAAACGAACATGTTAAAAAATACATACTCAATGAGTGAAATAAAGACATTGGATTGATATACAAAACACTGAAATACACTAGAAAAAAAAAACGGACAGATTGATATTAACATTGTTAGCAAATAAAATAGATATACATAATTATAATAACAATAGCTAAAAATAAATGAATGAAACAAGTGACTGACTGACACTGAATTGAAATATACTTGAACCAAGAAATTCATCTATGGTATATGGTTCTATTCCAATCAATAATTCCTGAACTGACTGTTTGAATTTTTTAAGGCTGGGTTCTATTTTCAGTTTTGAAGGTATTCTATTGTAAAACTTTATACACGAGTACATTGGAGTTTTTTCTGTTAGGGTTACTACGAACCTTGAAACCAACGCCCTTCAGAATAATGTGTATCTTGACCACCCTTTCCATATGAGCTTTCAAGGTAGACATAAAGCCTTCCTAGGAGGTTGAACCATGAGGACTGAAAATAAGCAATCGGATTGATCTCCTTGAAATCGAAAATGATCTGATTCTGCGATTCCTCATATTATTTACTGGAAATGAAATATTTAGGGCGGGATGTTTTCTAATTGACACGCCATTTTTGAAAACTTTTCAACAGGAACTGATTGACTAAGACACCGTTGAAAAGGAAATTGAACGATCTTCAATATGATGTGCCACTAACCTCCCTTTCAATTCGAGATTCTGAGGGCAACATCGACCCCTACTAGGATGTTGCACCAAGAGGGCAAATAAAATCGATTTTGATAGTCTTCCTTGAGAATAAAATCGACCTGTCTTTTCGATTTTTCATATTATTCACTGCGGAAGCGAGATATTGAGGGTGGGAAGTTTCAAAAATGTCAGCCTGTATGTGAATCAAATCGATAATGAAATACCATTTTTTCAACTAAGACCATTCCTTGGTATTCTCGATAGCATGTTTCACAGTTACTCCGAAGTTTGTTAATTAGTTCACAGCATATTTCATGCCTCCCATGAATTGTGGCTGAAGCCTCCTAAGGGAAACATAGCCATCGTTTGGATCATGATTAATATTCAATCCGGCGAAAATGACTGGGTGTGAGGAAGCAACCTGAAACTATGGCTCTCCAATCTAACGGTGAAGTTTCGGTTAGAAACTATAAACTTATTGCCGTTTATTGTTGGAATGTATTAATTAACTAAGAGATCGTTATCCAAGAAGTAAGGTGCTCAAAGGGTATGGATCCAATAATAGAGTGTCAAAAATTAGGTTGCATTCTCTCAGAACCTTGTTGCTCTCGTCAAACCGAAAAGACACGTGATGCTGAGAAGACCACTACTGAGCGTTAATCTCTTATGTTTAAATCTAGTGGCTTGACAGCAACTTGAACATCACCCTACATTCCGAGAAGGAATAGTTGATGGAACCATTCTTCATCGTTTTTTGGACAACATTTTCATTATAGAACTTATTTGACAGTAAATATCCCACTACGAAAATATTGACGCATTGATTGACTCGTATACAGGGTGTTCATTTCAGGGCTTTCCATCCTGATTTTCTCGAAATGTCTGTATTTTTTGAAGAATCACGAGACACGTCAAAAAATGGATCAAAGGGGACAACCTCCCATCAGAAAATGAATGCGTTTCCTTTCATGCCCTGCAAGGGGGAGCTACCAACTACAAAATCTCGAATGCGAAGGAGCATCGAGTCATATCTCATTTTGATGGTCTTTGTAACCTCGACACGTCAGTGTTTTGTTTTTTAAAAGTTGTCGAGATATTTAGGCATTCTGTTTGCTGCTGCGTACCATTGAAATTAAAACACTTCATCTGTTTTTTTCCTCTAGGTATCTACTTCCAATGTGTCCTGAAATGTATACAGAAGAAAATGAAAGACATATTGATTTGTTTACTATAATTATCAGTTGTGTGATAGTTGTATTTGATAAGGCACTGTACTAAAAATGGTTTACACTGTAGCTGAAAAAGTCGAAATAGTGTTCATTAACGGCGCGAAAGTCGATGTGCTCGACTAACTGACGCCATATTTAACGAGATGCACCCAGATAAGAACACCTCTCATCGGTATGTCCTCAATCTGATCGCCAAATTTACTCAGACAGGATCTGTTGCAAATTCAAAACATGATCAGCCAAGAGTTCTGACTGAAGCCACTCAAATTGAAGTATTAGGTTATTTCGGTATGAGTCCTAATACTTCGTTATGTACCTATCTACTGCAACTGGAGTTTCCTTAGGCTCTGTCCACAAAATTACAAAAATTATTAAATTCCATCCATATAAAATGAAAATCTGTCGAGAGTTGAGTGAAGACGACTTTGACAGACGAATTGAGTTTTGTGAGCAGATGACAACAATTATTAATAACAATATCGCATTTTTAAAAAATATCTGCTCCTCTGATGAGTGTTCTTTTTATCTGGATGGATTTGTCAATGAACATAATTGCAGATATCGAAACAATGAAAATGACCATGTGTTTGTCGAAGGGCATTCCCAATAACCCCAAAAACTAAATGTTTGGGCTGGAATACTAGGAAACCAAGTAATTGGTCCTTTGTTCATCAATGGGAATCTAAATGGTGAGGTGTACTTGGATATGCTAGAAAATACGATCAATCCACTAATTACTGAAGCACTTGAAAATCAACTAGATAGAGATGGAATCACCTTTCTTGATAAAAACCAGTTACATTTTCAACAAGATGGGGCTCCCTCCCCCATTATGTGCTTCCGGGCCGTCAATGGTTACATAATATATTTCCCGGTAGATGGATAGGGCGAAGAGGACCTATAGAGTGGCCAGCCAGGTCCCCGGATTTAGCACCATGTGATTTCTTTTTATGGGGACATTTGAAATCAGTTGTTTACACACGCCCGCTGCAAAATTTACAAGAGCTTCGACAAAGGATCACTGCAGAATGTCAAGCATCTTTTAACCGAAGGCTTTGCGGACCCATGTTCACTTTTGTTTCTTATTTTAGGATCTTCTATTGTGTGGCACTATGCAATGTACTTCTTTC
Source organism: Phaedon cochleariae (assembly GCA_918026855.4). Taxonomy (NCBI): domain Eukaryota; kingdom Metazoa; phylum Arthropoda; class Insecta; order Coleoptera; family Chrysomelidae; genus Phaedon; species Phaedon cochleariae. The sequence goes on along the minus strand of OU896709.1, from coordinate 65,694,385 downwards.
TATGTCACCCTGTATATCCATTTTTTGTGTTCATAATATATCTGAGAATATTCCTCTTCAATGATATCATTATTCATACCTCAATCTTCTATTATCTATAAAAACGAGAATAATTCATTCCTCTCTTGCCGAACGGTATTATATACGGATTACTTTTTTCTGAAATTATTATGTAATTTTCATGAAAGTATCTCGGAATTATTATTCGGAAAGCATCCTACGCAAAGGTTGTACTGATAGTCTCCACTTTGTTGGTATAATAATTTAGGTAAGTCTTCCAATTATACTGACACGGCGGGTGTATTAAATGGATGCTTTTAGCGGAAATATGCTTGTTCTGCATTTGCATAATGATGTAAATATTCCGAAAAAACACGGACGCCGAATAATAATTATTCAAATAAGCCTTGAACAAAAAAGTGTATCCCCGAGGGGTACAAGAGATGTAGTTATCTACAGGTATTAATTCCTTCATAGGATTCTACGTCAGGAAACATTATCTACCAGAATTTGGATCCATAACTTTCGATCATATAGGGAACACAAATATTGTATTACCATTCAATTGTTGTGTGTTTTACTTAACGTGATATTTCATTGGCATATAGTGCTTTCATTGAAAATTCAGAGAATAACTTGAAGAAAGACCCGTCTGGCTTCTGGAATTATGTGAACTCCAAAAAGAAAAAGTCTCGTATTCCAGGACGAATGAATTTTAATAATGAGATCTTTTCCACGCCTAAATCTAACGTGAATGCATTTGCAACTAATTTTCGAAATGCATATGTTGTTGATCATGACGATATCATCTTAACTGATAATCAAATTAATGAAGAAATTTTGAATTCCAGTCTATTTCTTGACATGACTAAAATTACCCAAAAACATAATATTGGATGCTGCCAAAAAATTCAAGAATAAATTGACGTGTGGACCGGAAGGAATCCCTGCTAAAATTGTGAAAACATTTATCAATTCCTTATGTCGACCATTAGAGATCATTTTCAACTTGATTTTGAGATCAAGTAAATTTCCATCACTTCGGAAACGCTATCATGAGTATGTCCAGTATTCAAATCCGGGAAAAGTTCTGAAATTGAAAATTACAGACCTATTGCCATCATTTCTGTATTCTCTAAATTGCTAGAAATAATCTTGTTCGATGTAATTTACAATCATGTACGAACTTCTATTTCTGAATTCCAACATGGTTTTGTGAAATCACGTAGCACAGCAACAAACTTGTGCACTTTTACTCAGTATGTGTCTAAAAATAAATAAAGCTATGAAGTCTTTAGGATTCTTGATCCGTTCCTGTAAGGAATTCAAATCATTTGATGCTCTACGCTCTGTTTACGTTTCCTTGGTGAGGAGTAAATTGGATTACTGCAGTGTAGTGTGGAATTCCTGTCATTACAAATATAAAGAGAGAATAGAAACTGTTAAAAGTAAGTTTTTGAAATTCGCGTTTTTTAAAAAACATGGAACATATCCTGTGAGACATCATAGCTATGACTCAATACTGAACGAATTCAATTTAATTTCTCTAAGGAAACATCGTGAGATTTTTGATTTAATTTTTATATACAATATTATTCGTAACCATATTGATTCATCCTCTTTGCTTTCAATGATTGATTTTAATGTACCTCGTTCGGTGTCGAGATCTAATATAACATTTCGCATAGTTGTACCTAACTCTCAACATCATTTTCATTGTCCTCTCACAACAATGTGTCGAAGTTACAATAACTTGCAATGTATTGACATATTCTTTCTCTCGTTGTCTCAATTCAAGAGCCAACTATTCAGTGTTTCATCTAATTAATCATGTTTCTTTTATAATCGATGTTAGTATTACTAATTATTGTTTGATATTAACGATTCCTAATTTATCAACAATTCATATTATACGTACACCTGTAAATGGGCGTAAGCCTGCTGGATGTATTATTGAATAAATAAATAAATAAATAAATAAATAAATTGTACATAAAACTCAGAATCAGTAGTTGATTGATACATTATGCATTATTTTCCAAGAAAAACTCTACTACGAAAACCAACCTTGAAGAATTCTATAATAAGGCAGTCCATCTGAAGATAAAATCAATATAGAAAGGGTTAGCAGGGAGAATTGCGAAGCCGACTTATGTCTTCTGTTCAAGCTGCTGGCTGGTGAAGTCTGCTCTCCTGATCTCCTATGTCATATCGAGATATAAATTGATAATTCTAGCACTAGGTCAAAGGACACCTTCCATATTAAGCATCATTACAGGAAGTAAGGGTTCTGCAGTCCTTCAACAACTACTTCGGCATACACTCATCTACTTTCAGACTTGAATTGAAAAAATCATGTTTGTATGTATGTGATTGATCTCTCATCATAATAAGAGTTTTTATAATTTTGTATATTATAATATCTATTTTTTTTTCCTCTTATTTGTAGAACCATTGTTTTGAAGTAAAAGTGTTATTGTCCTTCTAGTGAGTTAGCATTTGTGGAAATATTTTGAAGACTGCAATTATCATTTATTCTTCTGAGTTTTCACTTGAACAGTGATGTAATGATTATTTTCGTTAATGAATAGATAAAAATAATATATGGAATCAATAGAATGATGTAACTATAACAAATAAATACTCACTTTAAGTGATTTCCTTTGAATATATGACTTGTACTTCTCATACCAACAGGACTTCGTATACAAAAAAGATTTTTCACACATGAATAATTCCTCTGTGTACCAACCAGTGCATCTTTTGATAGGTCATTGAATTACCTGATCTCATGGAATCCCAGCAGATACTGACATCAAGAACAACTGTGAACTACCTGTAAACTATCGGTATGATGTCACCAATGATGTCAACCATATTGGTTTGTTCTCCATCTTTTCAAAATGTGTTCATCAGTATTCTGTTTGAGGGAGAAAAGAAAATGGATGGAGATTTATCGCTGAACATTGTGATTTTTTTGTATGTTCTGGTTCCCACGAAACTGGATAAACTTCAGAGAACATCGTGGGAACCAATGGACATAGGGTACGAATTGGTGTTCTTCTCAAATTTCTAGAGGTTATGTGCCTCGGAGAACACCTTCCTTGGCAATGTGTTCTAGAGCCCCACTTTTCGTTGGATGAACTAGTCATTGGAAAGAGATGTTCTGCAGGTCTCCAAAGTGACCACGAAGGGGTGCGAAGCCTCAACTCGACGTGTTAATCTCGCGTAGACTGCCAAGGGAGAAACAATTGTTGATATTTCAGAAGAGCATTGTCCATGAAAATATCTATATAAAAGAGCCAGATCGACAACTGTTCTACGGTGTTCCAGAGAAGTAAGTGAGTTTGTGAGCGAGGCATCAATCACGAGACGAATTGTCCTTTTTTGGACAGAATCCAACATTTTCAGGGTATGTTTGGGAGCTGCAGTCCAAATATGGAAACAGTATTCCAGGACAGGTCGGTTGAAAAGAAGAAGTAAATGAGAAGAGCAACTGAGATGTATTAAATAGTACTGCGATGATACGTTCTTCAGGTTTAAATCTATGTCCATCATACATTGATGATCAACCATTTGATAGATTTCCTGGTATCTTGCGTTTTTCACATACAATGCCTAAATTATAACAAAGTAGTGATCTGTCTCATCTGAAAAATAGCTGGAGCCAAAAAAATAACAAGTATTTGCGTGATTCCATCATTTGATATTGAAAAATCGAATAGAGTTTGCTTCGACTATACTCTCCACTATCAAGAAGATAATTATCATCTGAAGTAAAAATACCAATTGACTATAAGATTTGCATCCAGACATGAAATTTTGATACGGAAATTACGGCAAAGGGAAAACTCTGCTAGCAGCGAGATGAATATTTCAATCATTCATTGATGAATTGAGATGGCGATGCTATTTACATGATATATGGTTGCCCAGTTATAATACTTCATTCTCATATCCTGAGCAAAAATCACCTTACACAGTAGGAGCTGATCAAAAACGATGAAACAAGAGAAGACGAACTATTTCTATAACGATATACCCTTGGCATAGGAATAATATGAAAGATATCATCTCTGGTTCAACGTTTCTCGTATGATTTATATTCGCTGACAGTAACTGTCTAATATGCAATAACTCCAGCAAGATTTCCATAAAAAATCTGATAAATAACACTCATCAAATTCGCAGTATAAATCCAGCATTAAAACTTCATTTCTCTCGGCAAGCTGTGCCAAATCTGAAATGAGAATCTCGACGATATCCGAGATGGGCCAGCATCCGAACAATATGTTTCCTTATCAGTTTTATGGAACTTTTCTAATTTGTTATAGGTGGAGCAACTGTGCACGGGCCGCTTTATCCGCAGTCGTTAATTCACCAACGATGCGGTTTAAAAGTCCGTTCTATTCATATTTCAGCGAATTTCAACTGTTATCTTTGGTGGACGGTAGGATTGTATTATCCTGATATTGCTATAGGATTTGGAATCCATTATCTTTGTTCCACAAAACAAAAATTAATCAATTTTTTTCTGTAGACCTCTATTATAACAACAGTAATAGTCTTCCATTCGAAACTAACTTACAGAATCAGTTGACATATGCATTGTACAAAAGGTTCATCGGGTTCGAACTATTATACGGTTCTAGAACTGTCAGGAGTTGGCGCAGTAAAATCAGTCGCGTTCGGGTTTTGTGAAACTGTTCTAGGACTGAATCTTTTCGCGTTTGGATTTTTCCAGAATCGCCCTGGGACGGTCCTAGAACTATCCGAAACCAGTACCTGCTCTCGAGCATGAACCGTTCTAGGATTATTTTTGGCGCATGCTCATTTCTGAGACTCATTTCATTCAGTTTTTGATTCTGTCTGTTGTAGTGTAACTTCCTAATTATATATTTCTGTTCATTCTACTGTTCATTGGTCTTCTCAATATTTTCTCTTCTTGCTGTAGAATGTAGATAAACCGAAAAATTGAGGATTATTTTGGGGAGACTTTGCCATTATATTCAGATACACAATTCATTGGAAATTTCAGGTGGTTGTCGAAATTAATGAAGGTACAAGGAACAAAACATATCGAAAATCTAGCTACGAATGCCATGATGGAATATTATGATCAACTTTTCTCCACAGAGGATTTCCAGAGATATTGTGAATAGACTCCAAAGTGAGTTTGAAGCTTCAGAATATCATTCTAATGAAGTTACAGGTGCCAAACTATTGTTTTTTTCGCAAATTCTGGATAGAGGTTATGTTCTCAGAAGTTCTCGTCGGCCGCGTTCTGGTTTTCATAATTTGTGAACCGTTCTGAAACAGTCCTAGGATTCGAAACGACAGCGCACTAGTTCTACGCAGTTCGAGAACGATTCTTGAACAGTTCTGAAATCGGAACCCAAGAAAACATATAATGCACGTCATTCAAAAGAACGATTCAGTTCAGTTCAGATAAAAAGAATATTACTGAATATTCCAGTAAGAGTGCCTCGAATTTCTCATTTTTTGCCCTTTGATGAGTTTGGACAAGATTGCCACCACTGACATTTTCGAATTGTCATCATTTTAAGAGAGATGTACAGAAATTTAACTGGTGGGCTCACTCTTCAATTGCTTCGTCAGACTAACTCTCGATATAGAACAATTATTGCAAGCGAGTTTTGGACGTGGGGTTCAGGTATTTGCGATAGAGGCGCCATAATCGGAAACTCGTTCAAATCCTTGGTTCTGTGAGGAATGAATCTATTTCCATCATTGTTCTGTGGTCGAATAAGTACTGTGCTCAACATTTTCATTCAAATTCCAATTTGAAATAGAAGCAAGAAATCTTTTTTGTAGCCGATTTTAATAAGTTTCACTTCTTTCATGACATGAACCTATTTGAAGCATGAAATCTGATGAATTTCCTCATTGAAGAACCAGAACAAAGAATGTATCAAATATTGAAATAGACCAATATCGAAAATCATAATAGGCAGATATGGAAACTGGTACTTACCTTAGAATTTATTCACACCAGTTCACGCTAATATTTCAAATCACTGAAATACCTAATACTTTTGGAGAACAGAGATTTTCTTTTTTCTATGGTGAATAAGGTATTGTACACAAAATTTAGAAACTACGGAACAGGTCCCTAACGAACACTTGACCCCAATCTCAGAAATAACCATTTTTCCAGCTCGACAATATTTTTGACATATTGACGTTTCGATCCTTTGATCAGGAATCAGTTCACTGCCCTGATCCAAATCTTATACGTATCCAAATAGTTATCGGTCGGTAATATGTTTCCTGTAAATATGGATTGTAACCAGGATGAGCTTAGCCCGATTTACCCACGTCAAGTATGTTTATGAAAGGTTTATCAGAGTAGGCGCCATCGAGAAACTTGCAAACGACCTCCAATAGGGAGCAAGCGCACCAGTTGAATTTCTATATATCTCTTTTTTCAGATTTGAAACGTCAGTTCAGTTCTGAAAATCGAATAGGAGTCCCTGCGAAAATGTTTTCAAAATTATCTTGCTCGGTAACGTTTTGCAAAAATTCTAAGAATTATGTTCAACATTCATTTGACTTGTCCAAAGACGAGACAGCATTTCGAATGTTTGTGAAAGCTTTACATTTCAATATTCATCTCATGGAAATACATTCAGTGATCTAATATTGATAGAACTACACAATGAGCATTATGTGCCTTTGGTGTTACTTCATTGTTAGTATTTTGAATGATAATAGGTCTGCACTCATTCAATGGAGGGGTTTATGAAGACATATCTTTGCCTATGATAGTTTTTTTCTTAGAAATACCTATGCACTGTATGCTGATACATGCGAAATTTACATTGAAAAGGAGATATCTGAACTAAAGAATTCCTAGGTTGAAAAAATGGACAGAAGCGAACTAGCCAAAGAAAAAATGAATATGAATTGAATCTGGTCCCATCTCTCTGATTCTCCAGGTTGAATAAAAAATATAGAGTGGAGAAATGATTCTCAGGGCCTGGAATAAAAATGGCTGTCTTCGATCAAGATTTGTTATACTCTTGCGAATTCTCCTAGCATCTGATCTACGACTGTCCAATTACATTGACTCCTGATCTACTGAAGGAACCTCTTATGCCTTTCTCCACTGTTCTACCAAGGCCTCCTCACAATCTGAGTTTCGAGAGATAGGTGGAGTAAAACACCTTCATTAGGAAAAGAGCGTCTGAAATATCCGATACAATATCAGAAGTTTCCGTCCAGAAAGCGTTGAAATGAAAGCTACATAAATGAAGCTCAATAAGATTTCAGAAGCTAGTTTCCACATCTTTATTCATGCCAACTTTCACAAATACAAGAACTTTTTCCCAATCCTGAAATAACTGAATAAGTATTTGTATTGATATAAGTGGAAAGGAAAATGAGGCAGAATGGTACGAAAATCAGAATATCTATTGAAATCAAGGTAATATTCATCAGCATCGAATGTTGGTGAATTTCAGAGGATTGCGACCCGAGTTCAAGGCATTCTTCTCATTTGGTAGAATCCCAAACATTTTCATTCGACTTATAAACTAGTTGAATAATTTATATTCCGCAATAACATCAAGCCATGAACAACCGGGCAAAATACCTTTTCATGCAGCTATTTAAGGCGATTAAATCATTCGGAGACGAATATTATTCCTCTGAATTCAATATCCTGCCCTCTCCTGAATACTGCTATAGAATAATTTGTAGTGCCCAATTAAGTAAATACAGACCATTCGGATTGTTGAATGGAAAATTAATTGAAGCCAAGGCATACTCTGCAGCTTAAATGCCAGAACACTCAACATAATTCCTGCAGGGGACTGCATCTCAAGAACGAGTGGAATATTCTCATGAATAATGACCTCAACAGTTCTCCTATACTGGGATTGTAGTTATTCATTGAATTCAGCCACTCGAGCATGTTCTCATCGATATTTGAGAACCTTTTGGTGCATTTGAATATCTGTCGCACTGTAGTTTTACGATGCCATCCTGAGAATAATATTTCGATATGAACTGAGAAGCAACATCATAATTTTTTTTATCGCTTGGAGCGCACGAAAGGGAATCCCTATAATGTTCAAAGAACATCGTGCGTTCCTAGGGAGGATAGGGACAGGAGGTAGGTATTTGAGTTTTTTTTGAACTTTCGGAGATTATACGTTGTTGGGAATACTTCCACAGGCAATGAATTCCAGAGCCTAGCCGTTCTATGGACGAAGGAGTCTTGATAAAGTGCTGTCCGACATCTTTCGAGGTTGACAACGAAAGGATGTGCTGACTGGGCTTGTCTAGTTCGTCTGATTGGTATTGCTAGTGAAGGGATGATAGCAAAGATTTCCGAAGAACATTTCCCGTGGAAGTATCGATAGAAAAGTGAAAGGTCGCCGACCTTTCTACGGTGTTCCAATGATGTCAGAGAGTGAGTGAGTGTGGCGTCACCCACCAGGCGAATGGCTCTTCTCTGGATGGAATCTGAGAGCATCAGCGTATGTTTTGGTGCTGAACCCTATATGTGCGAACAGTATTCTAGAACAGGCCGTATCTGCGCCATGTAGATCATGTATTATATTGATATATATTGATTCCATTCCAAATATTCCTTGTGCATCGCTGGAGTATTTCATGAACTATATATTCATGGGTACTACATGGTCTAGAAAATAGAAAACCTTGAACTTCATAATTCCAATTCAAAATTTTGAAGAGAGGATATTTGAAATTGAGTGAAACTTGTTTGAACAATCCCGAAATTGTCAAATGTCCACTCATAGATAAAATATCCGACCAGCAATAAATTCAGAAAAACTGATCGCCCTGTAACATTTTGAATTAATATCCTTTTCTGGTGGAATTTTTCCAAACCGTAAATTCATGTTTCAGTATGTCAACTTTTTTTCATGTTCTGGTTCCCACGAAAAGGGATATCCTTTATATATGCCTCGAGAAACACCTCTCTTGGCAATGTGTTCAAGAGCCTCGCTGTTCGTTGGATGAACGAGTCTTTGGAAAGAGATGTTCTGCAAGTCTCCAGCGTGACCACGAAGGGGTGCGAAACCTCAACTCGACGGGTTAATCTCGCGGGGACTGCCAAGGGAGGAACAATAGTTGATATTTCAGAAAAGCATCGTCCATGATCATTGAACAGGGAACAACAAAAGTTACTACTTGTTTTGGATTTTTTTTTTCGTCGAGGTGGTTGAAATCCTTCGTGGACATCATATGGGTCTGATCCCACATTGAACATTGTGGAAGTCTCCTCCAGGGTATATTTACTGAACACTACACTCCATTTGTTAGCTCGTATCTCACCTACATTATCAATCTTACCATATACGACTCATGGTGCTTGTGAAGGGTCACTTCAATGTAATTGACCCTTTTCGTACAGGTTCTTGAAGATTACCCTTCCGATCTCTGTTCTCGTCTACGAAAAAGGCCAAAAATTGTCTTTCCCTCCTGAGAAGATGTTCTTGATTGAAATGTGATCCCTTCTCAACTTAATGATTTCTGATCCTCGTCAATATATTCTTTTCAGGAAAAGATACGAGCGTTTTGAGGGAGTATGTTTCTAATAACTACAGAAGATCATCCTCAAATTCATATTATTCATTTCCACCTTGTTTTTGGCCATCATCAGCGAAGAGAAAACTGGATCACTGGAAACAAACAAATTGGAGACCTCCTAGATACATTTAGTAACGAGTATGCTCTCTTCGAGCTGAATCACAGCATTCAACCGTTGTGGCATCGAGTTGATCAAATTCCTCAAGTATGCTTGAGCTCGAAGTCTCCTGCTAGGCGAATTCTGAGAGGAAAGCTTCTAGAGTTCTCTTCAAAGATGCTCTATAGGTTTCAATTAGTGTCAGTGAAAATGAAAGATGTAAATTCTTCCTTGAAACTATTGTATCTTATCCTGAAAATGTGATATCGACGTGAATCGAGAACCATTATTGTGTTAAGGAGGTACGAATAAAGATCTCACACCAATTCAAAATATGATGCAGCAGCAGGTTAGAGAATGGTTCTGAATTATTTTCATTGAACATGAAGAAATTCTCTTCCAGAGCAATCATACCTCCTCCCAATAGGAAGATACTGACTTGAATCAGTAACTATTATGTTGAAAGGGGATCACACTTCAACCCAAAACAGAATGAAGCTTAGTTCAACCATTTACCTTGGCCAAAGAGCGTTTAGAAGTTAAGGGTTGAATGGGATATAATGTTTTCTCCTCGTAGCAGAATGCTAATCATGTATCATATACACTATGAGCTTTTGGCCATGTGAGCTGTTTCCTAGGTGTTGAAAAGAAAAAAATCCACGTGGTTGGTAGATCAGAATATTCCTCTTGACAATATTTTGTACCTGAACTTCCTTTACTGATGACTTCCTTGTGAAGCAAGGTTTGTTTATTGAGAATAAACTTTGTAACTGCTTTTAGGTGAGTGATGTGAGTCTTCGAATCTATATTATATTATTCAACAAACTGATGTACCAGAATTGGGAATGTTTCTATATAGAATATAGGAAGAATAACTAGTTGAAATTGACTCCTCATTGATGCTCCTGAGATCCTCTATTGTACAGTCTATGCCACCACGTTACACCCTGTATGATGATCAAGCCATCAGATTTTTTCAAGAATCAGAATTCAAGCTAACTCCTTGAGACATCCTGATCCACGATTCGATCAGAATTTCACCAGACAATTTTCGCCGACCGATTTTTTTGCCAATGAGTGTTTATTGTATCTTCCAATTTAAATCGATCCAAAGGGATCATCAGAAAAGTGACATATGAGTTAATTACAATTATTGCATTGATACAAATCTTCGATAATGTGTGATTTCACTTCAGAAATCGACATAACCTTGTTATTTTCCTAACAGCGAACGAATAGTAGTACTAATAATGAAACAGTATATGTAGAGAGGTTCAATTGTAGAATCATCTCGGATCTACTCCGTATAGAGAGAATAAATCTGATCCAAAGAGTATCAGTGGATGAAAAACGCATCTGGTCCGCGATAGGGATAAGGTCGTAGATCTACACGAATCCCGTCGGTTCGAAAAGAAGGCACTCTTATCCCCAATTTATGTATTCTTATTATTCTCCATCCAGATAAAGTGGAGGCCCGAAGACAATTCGGGAGATTGGTGGCTCCGCTGGATGTGACGCGCCATCAATTCTCGAGATGCAGAATGTTTCAATTGCAGATATCGATGATTTATGTTGTTTGGGAAAAGAACACAGGATAACGGACGTCTTCGGACCTGATGTAACTCATAAAAGACTCCTCATGATGCCGTTCCAGAACTCATAGTCGCTTCTTCCATCTTTTTTATAGGAAGATGAGAAGTTCTATGATGATACTGAAACATAGAACGTCCCTACCACTGTATCGATGCTTGGTATTTCCATCAGCAACTGTCTGTCATGAAAATATCATGTCCGATCCATCGCGAGAGCTGCTTAAAAAAATCTAGGATTTTCATTCCGTGCGAAAATATACTTATAACACCGGCGGTAGTAAAAGTTAGTTAGAGGACAGGAGTCTCATATTATTCTCTAGGGAGATAATGTGACATATTATCTTCCTAGGAAGTTTATACCAACTTTACTTTTTCCGCATACCTCTGCGCTTTCTTCTCGGAGCACCCTTCTCTAAAGCGAGTATAAGCTGCATCATACAGATTTCTGGATCTCACTGGTAGCAAGTTGAGGATCACTGTAGAAGCAGTATCAATTGTTTCTTGGGGTTTTCCCTCGATTCCTTGTTCCATGACCGTAACCATTTTCAAATCTGTTCTCATAAATCTCAATTCGATTGCTGTCACCATGGGTTGTCAACAAGATACATGTTGTCAAGATACGAATACCATGATCTATGCTACTACTGATTATGACAGAACACCAAATTTTTATTCTTTCTGAATTTTTGTGTTCTCGCTATCGTAGAAAATAGTATATACACCTCAGGACAGCATACTATTCTTCCCTTGGTCTTGGAAGAAATCTTGCATTTCTGCCTCTTGATGTATAGGGTATTATACTCCAACATCTTGTTATGATCTACAAAGGACAGTTACGGCCAATTCTAGAATACTGTTCAGCATCCAAACATACGCTGATGCTCTTAGATTCCATCCAGAGGAAAGCCATCCGCCTGGTGAGTGATGCTACACCCACTAATACTTTGGCTCCATTAAAGCACCGTAGAAAAGTCGGCGATTTTACATTTTTCTATAAATTCAATACTTTTACGGAAAATGTTCCTCTGCTATCATTCTATCACCAGCAATACCACTCGGCCAAACTCGACAAGCCCAGTCTGCACATTCTTCCATTTTCAACTTCAGAATACGTTTAACAACACTTTATCAAAACTCGTTCATCTATCGGACGGCAAAGCTATGGAATTATTTGCCATTGGAAGAATTGTCAAGAACTTATGAGTTCAAAAAATATTCCAACACCTACCTCCTCTTCCACGATAGCACGAAGCAAGATATTCTTCGAACATCATATAGGAATTTCACTACGTGCGCTCCAAAAGATAAAAAAAAATGTTATCTGACAATCAAATGGTTCTATTTCATGGTTTTCATAGTAATCATCAGATTCATACTTTCAATACCAATAGAAATACACGAATTCTTCAACCATAGGTCTGTTCAGTGTCTGCCATCATTTAATGTTTGAGGTTTATGAGTACTTGCGTGTACTTTTCTTGTCACAAGCAGAATTCTAGAGAAGTCAAGGAACGTCAACTAGGCGAATAGCATGTCTTCGGATGGAATCTGAGAACACTAGCGTGATATTGAATCCCAAATGTGGAAATACTATTCTCAGATGGGCTGGATCTATGCTTTGCGAAATCATACGTAGCTGTTCAGAAATAGGAAAGCATATTGCGCTGGAAAGGCTATTGACCTTCCATATACCATCCTAGCAGATATCAAATCTCTGGCCGCCTTCTGGTCTAGTGCTTGATAGATCAGCAGATTGCTGGCCAAAAGTTCACCCATAGTATGACTTATTTTAATCGTTCGCCTATAATTCAGCCAGCACTGGGCCAATCGTGTCAATTCGTATTATATCTGAACGTCATACAATCATCTATCCATCTCATTGCATATTGAAATATTGCAGTTACAATTGAAGAATCTGATTTTCAACTGTCGTTTCATAGGAGACATTCAACACTCATTTAACTTCCCATTAGTGTATATCTTGTACAATCGTGAAATCTCCTATTGGTAAGTGCCTCACGTAACAGAATGCATCGAATGTTTTTTTTTCTGTACATCGTTTGTATTAAACTGTTATGTTGATGATGATTATTGATGGAATATTACTGTTCCAACCACAAATGGATTCTGTACACAGTTTGAATAATTTCGATTTGTAACCTGAGGACCGTGGTTCGAATCCGATGGTGTCTCGATTTTAATTTGAATGTATCGGCAGACATGCATGGCCCTGATGATGAAATAGTCGACATTTTCCTCATACTCTCAAAGAATTTTTCAAAATTTGGTAAATAAAAAAAAACAAATTTACTTATATGAAAAAAAGTGGTTCGCAACGCATAGGAATGAAAGTGAAACTTATAATTTGGATGCCCTATCTCAATTGGAATCAACATGTGCTTCCATTTCCAGGAATGGATTTCGTCATTTTATATTTCCGTGAACGGTAATAATTTCCTCCATTTTCAAATCAGTGGATGGAGTATCTGTATGGATCCTAGTGTTTCATTCACAATTTTTCATGAGCTACACTAACAAAGAAAGATCAATCTATACGAGAAATCATGGTTGAAATTAGGATAGTCGGGCAGCCAGCCACGTCCGTATAAGAATATTGGTTTTGGATTGTTTCTTCCTTTCTTGTCTACTCAGATGGCGTTGCTTTCATATTTTCTATGGAGGATGCCTCTGAGGGAATATAATACCGACTCGATTTTTTTCAGCTATGCTACGCTTAGTCGGTGTTCTTAAGACTGCTGGCTGCAGACTGCCCTGCACTGATGAGAGTCAAAGAGCTCGAAACCAATAGTAGTAGTAGTAGTAGTAGTTTTATTGATTTATTAAAACGAGCTTACAAAAGCCATTGGACAAGTCAGAATACATGAAATATACAAATAAACATTTAAATAATTGACAATAAGGTAAAATGACTAGAATAAGATACAAATATTACATACAAAAAACATCAGTTCTGCAAAAATGTAAAGAACTCATCAACTGTATATGGGCTAATTTCAAAGAGGAGATTTTCCAATTTATATTTAAACACTTTCTCATTACTTGAACATTTTATATTTTCTGGAATGGCATTATATGGCCTGAATCAAAGAATTGAGACACAGAGACAATCGTGTCGTATAGGCAAATGGAATCTGTTTTGGTTCCTGGTATTATAATTGTGGATATGATTATTTTTCATGAAATTATCTATATTTTGTGTACAAAAACTAGAATTTCCATAATATAAAGACCTGCTAATGGTAATATTTTGAACTTCTTGAACAGATTTCGGCATGACTCTAGAGGTGATACTTTTGCAATTATCCTGATAATTCGTTTTTGTGTTGAAGAAACACATCGTTCCGATGGAGAATTTTCCCAGATGATAAGTCCATAGCTGAGTCTGGATTGAATTTCTCCAAAATAATATAGAAGTAAACCTGAATTATCGATAATTCTTCTAAGGTTTCGTAACAAATAGCAAATTTTGTTGAGATTTCTGTTAAGTTGAGTGCAATGTGCACGAAAATTGAGATCGCTATCCAGAAATAGACCTAGGAATTTCACACTGTCACCTTTTTCTACCACAACATCCGATATTCTAATACTTGGATTAACATAATTAGAATTTTGAGCAGTATGGAAAATAACAGCTTTTGTTTTAGGAGTATTCAGATACAAAGATTTTTCACAATACCAGTTTTGAAGATTATTCAAATCCGAATCAATGTTCTCTTGCAGCTCAACTCGATCAGTAGATCCAAATAGAAAGGTGGAATCATCAGCATATAAGCACGTGAGTGAGTTAGGTAAAACAGAGGGCAAATCGTTTATGTATTAAATAAATAGATCCTTGAGGAACCCCAATATTATTTGACAATTGATCCGAAAAGAAATATTTATCATGGTTGTCACTTGAATGATGTATTTTCACGGTTTGTGTTCGATTTGAGAGATATGATAAAAACCCCTAATACCAATATTGTATAATTTTCCCATAAGAATATCGTAATTAACACAGTCAAAAGCCCGACTAGGATCACAGTCTGTAGGTTGAGCGTGGCCTGGCTGAATCGGAATTGATAGGCTTTCAGGAAAGAATCACTTTCATCAGAATTCGTTTATAAGAGTCGATGCATAGAATTCGGGAATGTGATTCAATGTTTTGCGTGACATCAGCCAAGACAGTAGTTGTTTTTCTCCCGAAATCGACTATGAATTGTTGTTGGTTTTAGGAACATTGTGTGAGAATGACTGTGAGCTCTTTGTATTTATTTATTTATACATTCGTTATTTTTTGTCTCCAGAAAGTATTTGGGCGCACTAGCTGTTTTCTTCAGTTCATCAACATTACGATGAACTGATGGGGTTGATCGAAGAGATAGTGGCTCTTGAAACTTTGGAAATGAATACTCTCTGGATCCTACTACAATAAGAATGATATTTTCGGAGTCCATTCAACATTGCCGTTTCCACTATTCTATTTCTCATTTCGTTATCGATGCAGATGTTGACGCTTGCTTCTGGTACGAATCAGAAATAAACGGGTCCAATCGTTTCCCCCATTTTCAAAGTTCTGAGATTGGAGTGTGAAGTTCCATTCGACCACTCTATATGTATGTTACTTCTTCATTAAGTGCAAGTGTGAGATTAGGTTCATTCCCGGTTCTGAGGTTTTTTGGTAGATTGCCTCATGTGAATTATACAGTAGGTCATTGTTATAATGATTCAAAACACTCTCCTGCCACTTATCTACATCATGATCGCTTTGGATTACTATTGATTTTGATACTATAAAATTGGATTAATGTCTGCTGAGTAGCGTAACGAACGAGATTGAAATGATCAAATAACGGCCCAGTCCAGTTGGTTAGAAGAGAATAATTACAGAGTAATAACGTTGGCAGAAAACTCATTCCCCTTCATATATTAACTGCTGAAACGATCGACGAAAGTGGAAAGGGTATCAAACAGTTCGTAATCGACCTTAATATGATTCTGATAGGATTTTAATACTGTTCGTTCTACTCTGGTAACCGTCAATCATTTTCCATATCGACTGAACACTGAACATGGTCTATTTTCTTTCGCACAGCTTTTGAGCACAGGGGCCTTAGTGCTTCTAGTTGGATGATATCCAGTTAATTTCCTTTGCAGGAAAGTGTTCTTTTTGCCAGGTGCCAATAATCTGCAGGTTCATAGCGTGATTGATGACAGGAACACAGTTGAATGAGGTTTGCACAATATTAACAGTTATCTTACTGTATATAATCATCGATATACCCTATCATTGAGGCTATGTTCCATCCTCTTTGGTAGTGGTACTTAACACTAATTTCATACAGGGCGATTCGAGTTTGATGGCACAAACTGTAATGTGTGATAGATCTCATCATTTTGTTCAAAAAAGGCTTCATAAACATGAGTTCGACGTCGATCAAAAGCGGAGCTACAAGAGGTCAAATATCACCGCACGCGGAATATCACTCCGCACGAATATAAAACGTGAGTTTTCTCGAATATACTTGATTCCTTCATTCCGCAGCGACCTTAGACGTCTTAGTTATATTGCATATTGCAGTTACACTTTGCTGCTATTTTGGGCGTTCTGGGCAAAAATGTTGACTCATTTGATGAATAATATTCCATAAAATACCGTTTCGTGAACACACATAATCGATGCTACTGTGATGAAAAAAACACACACCCAATTTTATCGTAGTACATGTGAAAAATTCATGTGCTTATTCGAACCCGCTTTATTCATTTGCAGAGATTGCCGATGAGTCATCAATGATTTGAGATAGAAACATTCCCAGTTTGTTTTCAAATTATAGTGTTTTTGTACGAATTCTAGTTATCAAATCTTCGATAGTTTTCTCATGGTAATTTTGGGTTTTGCTATTGAATAAATATATTTCAATTACAATTTTGACACTTCACTTCGTAGAGATATTCATGTTCGAAGGCATACTGATGAAATATTTGGAAAAATTCAAGTCATCATGTTCAAACCACCCAAATTCTCCATTGCGGAGTCAGACTCCGCAGCGACAGACTATGTCCTTCCAAAGGCGCGACTACTGGAAGGTCAATTAGGATATCTTGCTCACTATTGAGGATAATTTGAAGTTCAGTGAGCTTGTTACTACCTAGAACATCATCATTTGAAGGATTATGAATACCCTCAAAATCTACGGGATCATACATCTTTGGGGGTACAGGCTTTTCATCCCACCCGAAATATTAAGTAGTAGTGGATTGTTCATTTAAGAGACTATTATAGCTCCTCAATTTTATTTTTTCGAGAAACGAACCGTTTTCGAAATTAATAAGCATATAATTTTCCAAATTATGTTGAATTTTTCCACATTCCGCATGAATTTCATTCTTGGAGAAAATTCTATTCAACTTCAAGAACTAACGAAACCTTTACGTTCGACCATTTTCATCTCTGGCACTGATTCAGTTTGTAATTTTGGCACAATCTATTTTTTCTGCGAATGACATCCAATGATGAAATTCAAGCGAAACAATGTAGGCAAAATTAACATGTTTTCACAACAGATATTGGTTTCTCGAAAAACACTCACAAGCAAAAAAAGTCTCGAAATTAAACGATGTATCAAATTTCTCAACTGCAAGATGTCAGAGGCGTACAACGAAAAAGTTTGTGGGGGATAAGGAAGCCTCTACCTCCAAAAACGTATCACCCTGTTGATTCCTTGATTGATTGATCTCCGTTTTGATGAGTAGGTTTTTCAAGATTCATCATAATAGAAGCATGTCTTGGAAACCATGAAATCCACTGAATCATCATGTGAATACTATCAACTGGAAACACAGCTTCCCTTCGACAGGATTTCATCACATCACCCCATATCCACATCATTAAATGGGAAATTGGAAATGTAGGAGTGATGAAAAAAATTTTCTCAATATACTACTGATAATATTTTCGTTCGTTTTCCAGATTTCATTTTCATGATATAACATTTTATTAGAGCAAATAACTCAATTTCGTCCTATATTCACAATTTACATTCAGCAGTTTCTATATTCTGAAGTATTGTCAAAATAAAGCCCGTCTGCATGTATGGAGCAGTCCAGAAAACCAGTGTCGGGTGAAATGAAATTCCACATGACTCGATTTCGAGTAGGCAATTAGATCGAATCATTCCGTTTCTGTGGCATTAAGATAATTGGACACTCTATTAGCGTAGGTAACATTTTTCGATCCGGAAAATGAAATGAATCTGTTCTGCTCACTAGGAAACTAGGAAACATCCTGAAATCATGAAAAAAATTCGAAATCATATTGGATGAATACAGGGTGTTCCCGATGGTGAACCATTTTTCGAAAAATTTATTGAAATATACAAGTACAACAAATATCGCTTTGATGAAATCTTCAATCAACAAATTCGATCAATCAATTGAACATTGAATATAGATTTCGCAACAATTCCAATATGGTCCCTATTGATAGTCCAATTTTGTTCGTCTATCGCTAGTCATCAGATCATATTTCTCGATTGCTTTTATTGTGCATTGTCGATCAATGTAGCATCTTTAGGAGAATGATGAACTTGTTCATATGATCTTGATTTATGGTGAGTATTGCTGAATAACAATCAATAACCTTCGGTAACCTGTTGAAACATTTAACGATATTGTGACAGCCTTCATTTTTGGGGCCCTTACTTTGTTCGGATAGAGACTACTCTGGTACTTGTCGGGGAGGGGAAGAAGTCTCGGGCGCCAGTTTGTTTATGAGGTGTTTTCCTTCACTTGTGACAAGTTTCGGATCAAAAACAGCCATCTCCAGACAAAATATACAGTACCTGTAAAGATATCGGTTTACAAGGATGATAATAATAGATATTGAGGAAAAACATACCTAAAAGGCCACGTGGAAATCACATAATTAATAAAATTGAAATATTAAGAAGCAGTGGTCATTTGGCCAAAAATTCACTCAAATGAGTTTCATCTGAAAATGGCCATTTTTGTGAAAGACAAAAGCCAAGGAGAAGGCAAAGTGTCAAGCAAAGCAACAGACGTTGACAGAATAACAAGACAAATGACAGTGACATATGATACAAACCAAATAACATGTTCAATGTGAGATTGAATTTTGAACATCATAAAGTATGAGAATATTGTACATAATTTCTGAAGACTGAATTAATTACAAAGTCCATTATGCCTAAAAACCTAAAGGAGAAGTAAGTGGTGAGGTCGAATAATATAAGTAATCCAAGAAAAAAAAGGGAAATGTCAAGGTGTACTAAGTGTAATCAAACCCAGAAGGAGAAGAACTCAGGAAGGTGAACAGAACAGAACAGGACTGTCTTAGGTAAAAGCAAGTAGGACAAAATTGGTCATGAGAATTTGAGTGTGCGAAAAATTTGGTTTCGTTCATAGTTAGTTTGGTCATTGAGACAGTTAATATTTGGATTATTGATACATTTTCGAACTTTTGAAATTTCCAGGAGGTTAAACCGTGGACCATTATTGCAAATGTGGATAATCTCCATATTGGAGTTAACATCAAAAGAATGACTGGAATCAATAATAGGATCAGCAAAGGAAGATGTAGTGTTAGGGTTATCTGAGTTGAGAAATTTGTGCGGATGAGTCTGTCATGTTTAGAGGCGCAGGTTTCAAAACTTCAACCAGTACGACCTATATAAGAAGAGTTACAATCATTACAATTATTCAATCTGTACACACCTGACTTTTTTGATTGAAAAATATTGTCTTCAGAATTGACAAGTGAATGTTTGAGATTGAAGGAAGTTTTATAGGATATGTTAATATTGAAATTTTTGAGAATTTTTGAGAACAGAATGATTACCAAACCCTAACAACACGAGTTCGTCCCAGGGACGTCCTTCATGTTCTACGAGGACGTCCCTGAGATATCCTGTGTCGGGACATGGTACATATTAGGGACGTCCCAGGGACATCCGCTTTTCACAAAAAGGGGCATCCCAGGGATGTCCTCCTGATACGTCCCTGGGATGTACCAAGTACGAAGGAAGGATGTCCCTAGGACGTCCCAAGGATATTCCAGGGACATCCCTTCGACAAAAGAAAAAAAATGTAGGTCGAGTACGGATTGAACCATCTTACTCCATTGGCTATTGAACCTCCTGAAGATTTATGTACTAAACAGATTTACAGAAACCTGAATCAAAACAACTTTGTTAGGATTTGGGTATGATTATCATATCATTTTAGGGTGTTTAAAAATGAGGGTCATTATGCATGTACGATTTCTGTTTGCGAAAAATAGTAATTTTTCAAAAAGTTCTGAAACTTCATTCTTTATTTTCATAATGATTATTTTCCGGAAGAAAAACGAACATTTTCAAAAAAATGCAACTTAATACTTTGATGAAATTCAATGACTCTGATGTGAATGGATATCAGATATTCCAGGGACACGAATAGGATAACCTAGGGATGTACTGGGCGGTATGTCTACTGGACAACCACTGCGCGACATCCTCTGGATGCCCCAATCATGTCCTTATTGTACCGCGGGACAAAAAAGGGACGTACCTAGGACATCCCTGTGTTGTTAGGAAAGAAATGTAAGGATTTGAAAACAGGGGGATCAGTAGCTTGACTACATTAAAAGTGAGTGTGAATCTAGTATGAAATTTGAAATAAATCTCCATGATTTGTTTTAAGGGAAAATGATTGGTAATAGCAATTTGTTTAATAATGTTAATGTCCTTATTGATAGCTGTATCAGATAGTGGTAATAAAAGAACTCTATGGAAAAAACATTGAATGAGGCAAATTTGTGTGAAGGTGGGTGGTTGGAATTGAAAGAAATATGTGAATGTTATATCTATTTGCTACTAATATCATATCATGTTCAATTGAAAATCAATTCAATGGGAGAAATGTCCAGACTATACCATTCTTTTCGAAATGATACTTCATAAACTGTAGTTTTGACACGTAGATTCATCTGTAATATTGTATATTAACTCCCGCAGATTATTTCAATCTCTCAAGAAGTGCACTAATCACGTAAATGGTGTAGTTTTCCTTGCCATCATCATTATGTATGTATAGGTGGAAATGGCGAAACCCTTTATTCAGCAGGGAGCTGAACCCCGGACGATTAATTTATTACAAGTTCAGCATCCGAGTAAACAAAACACAATATCTTAATGGACCCCAGAGAACAATCCATCCGCTCCAGGCCAGTGAAAAAGTGAATTTTTTTTCGAGACATGGCACACAATCATCGAGCAATCACCGTTTAGACGACCATTTGGTGGGGCTTTTCGCCAGATGAGTGCATGAAAAATGGAACGCTCGATTATAATCAGGCTGAGTGCACGGCAGAGGTCTCAGTCTGAGTACGCTCATATCTCACAGAAGAACGTAACTACCATTAGGCATCAGTCGTTTTGCCGTATTTACATTTAATTCAATTTGTTTTTAATCAAGGAAATGAGATTGGTTGTTGATGCTCGTTGCATGAAACACGGAATTATTTCAAGGTTTATTTGATAGGAAGTTGAGGAAACGAATATTTGAAATAAGCTTTGTTGATGATTTGGATCACATATTCAAAGAGAGTGATATCCTTGCAGCATCTTCTGAAACTGACAAATCAAGAACTTAATTATGAATTATTGATCTCAACACGAGATTGTTAGTTCGAATTTTTTTCGTGCATGAAATTGTTTTATTCACTTCGACTAGAGAAAATACACTCTCAACAAAATGGTCCCTCAGAAAGGTAGTGTGTTCGATAATATATGAATTTTCATTCATCTCTTGGAGCGCACGCAAGGCAGTCAACATGTTGAAAACGGGAGCAGAATCGGTCCCGAAACGTCCAGAGGTGAGTGAAAATTTGATATTTTTTCTATATTCCTTTATTTCTCTTCTCCAAACTTTTTTCAAAACAAATTGTCGCTGAAAGGCTGGTGAATTTTTCTTTTAGGCTCTCTGATAGGAAAATTCTTTAAACGCAGTGACATTTAGGGGCAAATCATCCGATTTTGAAATAATATTCATATACTCATTTCATAGAAATGAGGAGAGAAAATCCCAAAACAAATTGGAATAATTGAGTTTTTTAATTTGGAATAAACATCAGTTTGAAATGGTTCGAATTTTGTATTATTCTGGACATTGGAGTCAACATGAACTACTCTAGGAGTTCTGGACCAAAAGTGATGGCAGATTTTCATTATGATAAGAGTATTGATCCCGATCAACTCATTGTCAATAAATCGGAAATAGAGGTGAAAGACGCATGCACTCCACCCAATATATACAATCACAATAATAATATCTTTGTTAATATATGTTAATATGTATGTATGTGTACGACACATTTTTTTTATTATATGAGTCAACTAGAAACATGATTTTCTTGTGATTTATCCATATTTAGTGAAAAGAAGGAAGAATATCATTTAAAATAATGGCGTGTGTAATGTCATTCAAAAGCATTGACTTGATTAAATGGCCGTCATCTCTTATGGTTTTTCAACTAAATATGAAAAACTCGCCATGAAATAGTTATTTTTGTATCTAGAGCGCGAAATGCTACTTTGGTGATCGAGATCTGATTTTTTTAACGAGGCATAGCCGAGTTAAAAAAATAGTCGAGATGACCAAAGTATTTCGCGCTCGAGTTGCAAACAAAATTTTTTCTACAAACGTCAAAAAATATAGTTCTAAAGTAAAAATCTGCTCAGCTTGATATAAAAAATAGTGTTGAACTGGCTTTGAATGCCTCCCCCTATCCTCCATACCCAAGTAGCACACTCATATTGGGCCGATATTGGACCAATATAGATGAAAAATTGGCGCAATATCGAGAAATCAAGTAGGCACAATATTGGATCCAAACATTCAACATGCTATTGTAGATCGATATTGATTTGATGTTCCATAAAAAGATTGTTAAATCATTCAACACAATATCTGAAATAATATTGATTTATAATCATCCTACAATATTGATTTGTTGATATGAAAAAAACAATAAAGTGCGTTGATTGAGAATCATTCATCATCTCTATATATGTAACTGATGGCTCATCGATATTGATCAACAATATAGTAGGTTGAAGATGAGCAATATTCTTGGCATCACCACGTAGTGATATATTATAAATATTGACACCAAATATAGATCAATAATGAGAAATAATCTTGTTATTGCATTCATGACTGATGTTGAGACTAATTGAAAAAAAAATATCGACACATATTCAAAAGAATGCTTCAAATTATATCAGTATCTTATATTCATACTATATAGTAACTCAGACATTGGGTAGGAATATGGACGGGTTATTCATTAACAATATCTCAAACATATCGCCAAGAAATATATATTCTGTATGAAATATCGGTATGCTTAGGTATTGATGGATGATATTCATGTTTCTATCAATTAAACGTTGATACAATATCTATCCATAATATTAACAGGAGATTCAAAACAAATATATACACATATTGAACAGTATGCTTGGAACAAAATCAATATAAAATATTCATAAAATATAGTTATGCGGATATTGGTTGAGAATATGTAGTGATCATTGAAAATTGATATTCAAGATATATTTAAGGAATATATAAATATTATATCCAACATCAATATGCTGGGATGATAGATGATCATATATGGAATAATGTCGTATTCGAAAGTTTATGGAACAATGATATTCCAATGTGGGGAGTGAATTGAAAAAAAATATTGACAAATATCAAAAATAAAGCTCAGAGCTATATCGAAAACTTATATATAGACAATATAGTTGAATAAATATTGTGATATATCTACAAAAACATATATCTTTTATATTGAACATCAGTATAATGTGATATTGATGAATCCCATTGAATAATGTCATAACTGGAAGTTGATACGAGATAGATAATGAATGAAAGTAGTATATTGATTACAAATATTGACACATATTTAAAATAATGTCGGAAATTATATCGATGGCCAATATTATTACATATATGTATGTGGATATTGGCGAATAATATCTAGTAGCTATTGAGAAAGAAGTCTACAGAAATATCTACAAACAATATCTATAACATATTGAACAGCGCCTTTTCAGGATATTGATAAATCATATTGATTATTCTCACACTTTGAAGTTGATACAACATTCATTTTCAATGCGCGAAAAATGTCGAAGTGAAATATACCTATATATTCAAAATATTGCCCTAAATTATATCTAAGGTAGATATTCACACAATATCATCATCCAGATATTGAATGAGGATATAGAGTGGTTATCCAGGAACAATCTCCACAATATATCTTCAAAAAATTGTTATTTTATATTGAACATTCACGATGATACGATATTAATGAATCATCACGATCAATCTCTCACTTATAAGTTGATACACCTTCGATTCTGAATGTAACGGATACATTGAAAACAAATATTGACAGATATTCAAAATGATGCCAGAAACCATATCGATGGCATATTTTCTTACAATATATATATACATATATGTAGATATTATCAGAAAATATCTAGTAGCATTTGAAAACGAATTTTCCAGAAACATCTACAAACAATATCTGCAACATATTGAACAGCACTTCACAAGAATATCGATGAATAATATTGATAGGGCATTATTACATTATATTGATTATTTTCACACTTCAATTTGATGCAATATTTATTTCCAGTATTGGTAAAACGTTGAAGGGAAATTTACATTTATATACACAATATCGTCAGAAATTATATCGAATGCTCATATCCATACAATATAAGTATTTAGATATTGAATGAGGATAAAGAGTTCTATCTGCACAATATGTCTACAAAAAAATCTATTCCATATTGACCATCACGATGATCAGATATTGAAGAATTATATCGACCAATCGCTCATTCATATGTTGATTCATTTTCGAATCTGAATGTTAGGGATATATCTAGAATGAATATTGCAACATATTCGAAATGGAGTCTGAAATTATATCCATTGCTAATATCCGTTCAATATCAAAAGACAATTTGAGTTGAAATTGGGTGACAGTATGGAGTTTTTTATCACTTGGAGCGCACGAAGTATATCTTCCTAATAGTTTCACGAGATATATTCATTTCATATTAAACATCACTATGCATAGTCATTGATGACACATATTCATTAATCTTCAACTGGAATGTTGTCACGACGTTGACTTTTAATATCAGCATTAGACTAGAGATAATTATCGGCACATACAGGGTGGCCCACGGTCGATGGTACCTTAGACGTATACGGAAAACGGTACATTGGATTATCCTGAAAATTCGGTTACTATAATAAGCGTTTGTGATCTAACGATAACCATCGACCGTTGACCACCCTGTATACAGAATAATATCGATCAATCATACACATACCATTCAGCTATAAACAGAGATTATGATATTGAATCACCATCGAAATTCAATCTTCTCAGTATACCTATATCTTAAGAAGATATTCATTCCATGTTGAACATCACTATGCTGGGAATATTGATAGATCATAATATGGATCACTCTCGCATTTGAATAATGAAATGATATTGATGTTCAATATTGCGAATTTGTTTGGAAATTGATATTGAAATTCAACCAGAATAATCCTCAAAATTTATATCGATGGTTTATATTCATATAGATATCGAGTGAGAATATGGTATTGGCAATTGAGATTCAAACTCCTTAATACATATACATACATATAATATTTGTTTCATATTGAACATCACTAAGCTGGCATATTATTTGATCAAATTGATCAATGTCTCATTTAACCGTTTATACAACAAAGATTTTTAGTGTTGTGAATATATTGAAAAGATATGTTGACATTTTGTATCGAGGAGGATGCCTGAAATTATATCGAAAGCTTATATACATATACAATATAATTATGTAGATATTGAGTTAGAAATGGATATTTCCAGAAGTCTACGAAATAAGACTGATTTCACATTGAATGCTACAATGTATATCGATTAACCTCACATACTGGAAAGTTTATGAGATAATATTCGATATTGAACCTATCTCAAAACGGCAATATCTCGAATTGGGAAACACTTTGTATGATAGTATATACAGTGGAATATATTCAATATCAACTTTTCAGATATACGTCGGTGTGTATAATAAAATAAAAAAATAATATCTCAAATTCTTATAAAGAGAAATATTCAAAAATTTATTTTTTTCCCATTCATTATGTCATTCTGAAGGCCTGGACTTCCTTCCCCCATCTCTATCTGCTGCTTGCGCAAATCAAGAACGAACATGCCTTAGGATGTCGTTCTCGCAGGCAGTAGGAATCACTACTCTTGTAGCGTCTGAAAATGTCGTATTTACTATAAGCTGAGTGATTCAACTCTTTTTTTGTGAAAATTGTAGTGAAGGGCAATGAATTTCCATTATTTTATATAGGTATTATGTTTGGTTGGCCGGTTCCCGTGTTACCCTATACATATTCAAGAATGAAAAATTTTGAAATAATCCCCTCTTCGAATTAGTTTTGTCACGTTTTTAAATCAGATTTTATATACAGGGTGTTTCATTGGGAAAGGAGAATAATTCAACTGTGGATAGGGGTCACTGGGGTGATTTAAAAAAACCCATGGTTAATGGATCTTCGACTTCTTTTAACCGAGATACAGGATGTTTCATCAATTTTGTCCATATCTTCATTGTCTCATAACTTTCCAACCAACCTGTATATATTTTCAAAAATTGTTACACTTGCTCAATCTACCCTGTGGAATTGATTGAGGCAACAACAAAAGATAAAATCCAGGTCCGGCCTCACTTAAAATTCACAAATTCTTTCTGCCAGAAAACAACACCCTATACATTCGAATTTCTCTTTCTTTTGCCATATCTGAAAATAACATCAAAATTTCTATTCAACGATGTGCTTTTTATTCGTGAACAGACGATTTTAACTATTGATATTATGTGCTCAAAATATTATTTTTGCTCATTTTGGGGTACAAAATTGGAATCAGACGAGATTTATGAATTTCATTACTTCCTATTCAGTATACGTGAGTATTACATTTAGAAGGAGTATTTCATATCGTTCTTTGTTCCAGACTCAGTTGCAGGTCCGTCATCAAAACTATACAGGGCTTTTCACGATGAGCGTTAATTTGACGTTTTCGGCAAACCAGGCAACGGATAAATCTGAAATTTCGATGGTGTGTATAAATTAACATAAACTACACTACTGGAATATTTGAAACGATCCGGCCTTGCTGCTTCTACTAGAAAGTAGCAGCAACTTCGATTTTTCAAATGGGACACCCTGTATTTCATTACATTCTTGGATTCTTGCTGAACAGCAGAATTCATCGATTCAAAACATTCAAGGTCTAGCGGGACTGATAACTGAGATATAGGATGTGGAAAATCGAGATGTTTCAACTTTAGAAATGTTTCGTGTTGAAACTATTTAATATTGCATGGTCAAAACGGCTTCAATGTCCCTATCTCAATTTTCCATTCGATATTCAATTGAAACAGATACAGGGTGGTGCAGAAAACTGAATTATGAACCATCCTGTATTTGTTTCGATTAAATGTCTATAGATACAAAGTTAAGATAGGAACATAAAAGCCGTTTTGATCAATAATAAATATTTTCGCAAAATAACTCCAAAGTTGAAACATCTCGATTTTTCCCACTCTAAATATCTCAGTTATTAGTCCCACTAGACCCCGAACTTTGTGAATCGATTAAATCAGCTCTTCAGGAAGCATCCAGGGTGTCCCATTTGAATAATCAAAGTTACTGCTACTTTACAAATACTTCAGACGTGTAGATCATGTTAATTCATATACATACAAGGGCGGATTTAGGGGGGGGGCACGGGGGCACGTGCCCCCCCCAGACGGTATTTTACTGTGGAGATTCCATCACATACTCAGAAGCTAACAGAAAGAATATGAGTGAAACTCTTGTCTATTTCTCAATTTCTGGCTGGAATTGCGAATTTGGTTCCTTGCATTGCATCCCTTTCACGCACTTGCAAATGAAATATGAGCGGTACGGTCGGAGGAGAGCGCGGGTCGGAGTGGGGCGCAAGCCGCGCAGGCGCGGGCGTCTTACGTCCGAGCTCACGTCACGTCTCATCGCTCATCGCATTGTGAGTCAGGACTCAGCTCGCGACAGAAGCAGCCGTGCAGCGTGCAGGTCATAGCCGGCCGAGTTTTTCATGCGCTTGTTATAATTAAATTACGTAAACTAAAATACAAATTTCGTTGTAGCCTACTTAGTTCAGTTCAGTGTAGTTTTAGCGAGTGAGAAGTAATATTACTGTATGTAATAAAATGAGTGATAAAGACAGGAAAAGACAAAAGAGCCTAAGTGCGTTTTTCTTTACCAAAAAACAAAAAACCGACGATGCAGTTGCAGATACAGGGAGAGGGATTGAATTTGGTGGTGTCACTGTCCCATGTTCATCCACGCATGCGGCAACTACATCAATGCCAAAAAACCCATCAGCAGCATCAGCCTCTACTAGTTACATGTTGCAGGAACGAGATATAGGTGGGTATCACAATCTTTGTTTATTCCAACATTTTATTTCTTGTATAGCTCGAGGAAGTTAATAATCTATTTTTATTTCAGGTACACTACTAATCAAACATCAGCAAGACGGGTTAGTTCTTACAGACGAAGAAAGGTACCAGTGGTTGAAAGATACTTGGCAACCTACAACAGACTTCAAGTTTCCACTGGTGCGTGAGGGAAAAAAGAACCGGTCTTTTCAAATAAGCTGGTTAAAGGGACATGAATGGCTAGCATACAGTAAAATTTCTGGTGGCGGATTGTGCAAAATGTGCATTCTTTTTGGTCGTAGTGAAGCGGGTACAAATGATGTGAAGCTGGGAAAATTGGTGTCGGAACCACTGACAAAATATAAAAAGGCAATCGAAACGATCACACACCACGAGAGCACGAGGTACCACCAAGCGAACGTGGTAGCATCTCAAAATTTTTTGAGGGTAATGGAGGGAAAATCAATGGATGTTGTTGTCCAAATGAGATCCCAGGAAATGAAAACTGTTGAAGAGAATCGTAAAAAACTTATACCTATTATAAAAACAATAATGTTATGTGGAAGGCAAAACATACCGTTAAGAGGTCACAGGGATGACGGTCGTTTAGAATCGGAAAGTTCTTACGGACACGGAGAAGGAAACTTTAGAGCGTTGCTAAAGTTCCGAATCGATGCTGGAGATGAGATACTGCATGAACACGTAAAAAAGTGTGCTAAAAACGCTTCCTACATCAGCAAGTCGACACAAAATGACTTAATTGAATGCTGTGGGGAATTAATCAGAAACAAAATAGTGAGAAAAATTAAAAAGTCTAAATATTTTACTATTATAGCTGATGAGACCACAGATGTTTCTGTTTGTGAGCAACTAACTATTTGTATTCGCTATTTCGATGTAGATACAAAGGAAATACAAGAAGACTTCCTAATGTTTGTCGAAGTCGTTAAACTTACTGGTGAAAACATTGCTCACCATATTTTGAAGGCGTTGGAAAACCTTAACCTGGACATTACATTGTGCCGGGGTCAAGCATATGATGGAGGAGCCAACATGAGCGGAAAAATAAAAGGTGTTCAGGCACGCATATCCAGCATTCAGCCTTTAGCCTTTTTTACCCACTGTGCAAGCCACCGACTCAACTTAGCTATTAGTACAGCCTGCACCGTACCCAGCATAAGAAATGCCGTAGGGGTTATCTCAAGTGTAGCAACTTTCTTTCGTGACTCAGCTCAACGAATACATCTCCTCAGAGAAGAAATGCAAGCTCATCTGCCAAAGGAAAAACAGAATACATTGAAAAAAATGTGTGAGACCAGATGGGTGGAAAGACATGAAGCGGTTTTGACATTTTTGGACGTCTTGCCATGTCTTCCTGAAATATTGCGAAAAATGGCTGATCAAGAGCAAGGAAACAGAAGAAGTGCTACATCTCCATTTTCGTTGCTCCAATCTATAATGTCGTCGGAATTTCTCATAAGCTTGGTCATCCTCTCTGATATTTTAGGAATCACGCTGTCCTTATCCCGATCATTACAAGCCATTGAAATAGATATACTTTCTGCAATTCAGCTTATCGATATGACCACAGCAAGTCTGCAGAGGCAACGTGAAACTAGCACGGACACATTCAAAAAACTTTTCAATCAGGCTGAGGCCATCGCAAATGAAATTGGTGCAGAAATCACGGTCCGCAGAATCACCGGCCGTCAAACAAATCGGCCGAACATTCAGACTCAGTCAGTTGAAGAATATTACCGACTTTCAGTGTATATTCCTTTTCTAGATTATATGTTGAATGAAATGAAATCCAGGTTCCCTAGCGCTCCAATGCAAAGAATCGGACAGTTGCAAAAGTTGCTGTCCCCTAACTTCAGCGACAAAGATGTAGAGGATGTTTTGCAAGGCGCTGAAATATATAAAGAAGACCTTCCTTGTTTTTTAGCTTTGAAGGGAGAGCTGAATATTTGGCAACAGATGAGAGAAAATATCCCAGTATCTCCAGCAGATGCCTACAAAAGAGCAAAGGTGCTGCCAAATATTAGAACTCTGTGTCAATTGCTATGCACGTTTCCAGTGACTACTAGCACTGCCGAGCGATCGTTCTCCACCTTACGCCGATTGAAGTCATACCTTCGCAACAGGATGACAGAAGAGCGTTTGAATGGATTGGCTTTAATGCATATCCATCAAGACGTTGCGGCAAAAATGGACGCTAATGAAGTGCTGGACATCTTCAGCAGGAAGCATAAAAGAAAATTGTCTTTATTAAACATTTAATTTTTTGGATACTTTCATGAACCTTCATATACATACTTGAACTTGTAGAAATAAACTTGAAGTTATTGTCGATTTTTTGCCCGTCTGCCCCTTGTGCCCCTCCCAGAAAAAAATCCTGGATCCGCCCTTGTATACATACCTTCGGATTTTTGGAATTATCCGTTGCCTGGTTTGCCAGAAACATCTAATCAATGCTTATCGTGAAAAGCCTTGTATAGTTTTGATGACGGACCTGCAACTGAGTCTGGAACAAAGAACGATATGAAATACTCCTTCTAAATGTAATACTCACGTATACTGAATAGGAAGTAATAAAATTAATAAATCTCGTCTGATTCCAATTTTGTACCCCAAAATGAGCAAAAATAATATTTTGAGCACATAATATGAATAGTTAAAATCGTCTGTGCACGAATGAAAAGCACATCGTTGAATAGAAATCTTGATGTTCTTTTCAGATATGGCAAAAAAAATGAGAAATTCGAATGTATAGGGTGTTGTTTTCTGGCAGAAAGAATTTGTGAATTTTAAGTGAAGCCGGACCTGGATTTCATCTTTTGTTGTTGCCTCAATCAATTCCACAGGGTAGATTGAGCAAGTGTACCAATTTTTAAAAATATATACAGGTTGGTTGGAATGTTATGAGACAATGAAGATATGGACAAAATTGATGAAACATCCTGTATCTCGGTTATAAGAAGACGAAGACCCATCAACCATGGGTTTTATGAAATCACCTCAGTGACCCCTATCCATAGTTAAATTATTTACCTTTCCCAATGAAACACCCTGTATAGAACTTGACGATCGAGCTCAAAAGCACTATTGCTCCACCCTGGATCTGTTCCAATTAAATATCAGTAAATAGTAAATCGATTGTTAAATCATAGATTAACGGGGGAGTCATTAATCTATGGTTGAATTAAGGACGAAAAAATCCAGAAATTAAAAATCTAGATATTGAACACCCTATACCTCTGTAATCATTTTCGCTGGACCTCAAGTGTTATGCATTTCTAAAACCAGCCTCCCACGGAAAATCTATAAATGCGAAAATATACAGGGTGTCCTATCCAAAAAAACACATAATCGGCCGATATATCTTGGAATGCTAACACCCTATAGATTTGAAAATAATTTTAGGTGACAGTTATCATGGAACATTATAATTTATAATTATTGTATTTGAATTTTTTCTATACTGAGTGTTTCCTAACTTGGGGCGATCAATGAAATGGATGATGGAGACGGAAAAACAAAACGAAATGAAAGAATACATTTTTGTCGAAAAAAATCATTTTGGAAGATATTGAGCTCCAAAGTTTGCCTGAAACTCTTGTAAATCATTGATAAAAGGTTAATAGCCCAATTCAAGCGTTAATTTGCTTTCTGCGAGATCACAAGCACCGGAAGTACCAATGACTTTTGCAATGTTGCTGGACGTTCAAAAATAGTTGAAAGATGAATTATGGTGTAAGCGCACATTTTTTGACAAAATTTCAGAACAAATTTTTTCTGTCTCATAAAACACCGCATTCCATTTATCGCCCCAACTTCGGAAACACCCTGTATATCTGACGTTTGGCTAATATCGAAGAAGAACATACTATCGCTTCACCCTGTTTAGGTAAGTACATATTATCCCATTTTCTATGATTTTCATAGATATCTCAGTTGTATTTGGATATACAGCGTTGCGGTTTTCACAATACTGTACAGTGTGTCCAGTTTTCGATGCTTTTGCCTGATATCTCAGTTATCTTTGGAGATAGAACCTTGCGGTTTGCGCGGTCCTGTGCTACTTTTTTGTGAAACTCAAGATGGCCTAATCAGATTTTGCAGGACTGTTTCCGTTTATGAGATTCAGGGCGATTTTGAAAATTTATACTTTTTGGACCACCTCTATATCTACGAAGTTTATCAGCGAAAATGTCAAATTAAATTCTTCACCTACAGAGAATTTTATGCACAATCCAGTGGCGCACAAAAAAACTTTTTTCGGGGTGTGGTTTTGAAAATACTACTCAAACTTATGATTTTTCAAATTGAACACCCTGTATTTTATAGGCTCATTGAATTCCTTATTTTTTCCCTTCGAGATGATATATGATTTTTCCCTTCGAAATGATATATGATGTATGAATATAACATCTTCAAAAATGTTAAAAAATCGCTAAAACATTGAATTTTAATAGTGGGCTATGGGTTTTTCGAGGGATTTTCATATAAAGAAATTTACAATTGAAGAAATATTCCCTTTGATTGTTCCATGAAGGAAGAAATAACAATATCAACACTAATTAACTTGCAATACACAAGACTTAGATACCTGATATCCACAAATATATAGTAATGAAAAGTTTATAATGTAGAATAAGCACCTGATTGAAAATTTACTGAAACAATTGAATTTCAAAATTATTCAGTGACTCATTCATTGAATTGTTCAAATTGATGTCCATATTTCATCACAAACTTTCTCAATACATATTGATCATTGAAAGATGTCTTTGTAATTCCTGGAAAACTGCCTCTGTTGTTGCACAAAGTTCTTCAAGTATGTTGGGCCACTCATTGTATTAAGAAGTATTGAGAAAAGTCTTTCAACTGTATGTCAGGTGCTTATTTTACATTATGAACTTTTTATTGCTATTTATTTGTTGCTATCAGGTACCCAAGTTTAGTGTTTTGTTAATATAATAAGTGTTGATATTAGTTTTGACCTCTCCATGGAAAAATTTGAGGAAATATTTCTTCAATTGAAGCGTTTTTCATAAGAAAAATCCATAACCAACTATCAAAATTCAATATTTTAGTGATTTTGAGCAATTTTGAAAATTTTATATCCATTCGTTATATATCATTTTGAAGACAAAAAAATAAGGAATTTAATGAGCTCATGAAATACAGGGTGTTCCATTCAAAAAGTCATAAGTTTGAGTCGTATCTCCAAAACCATACCCCGAAAAAAAAATTAAGTGCGCCACTGGATTATGCGTGAAATTCTTTATGCGATAAGATTTTGATTTGACATTTTTGTTGAGAAACTTCGTGGATATAGAGGGGGTCCAAAAAGTATAAATTTTCAAAATCGCCCTGTATCTCATAAACGGAAACAGTCTTGCAAAATCTGATTAGGCCATCTTGAGTTTCACAAAAAAGTGGCACAGGACCGCGAAAACCGCAAGGTTCTATCTCCAAAGATAACTGAGATATCAGGCAAAAGCATCGAAAACTGGACACACTGTACTATTTTAAAAAACCTGAGTCCAACTATACATGAACATACTAATATCTCATTTGAAAAGAATTTATGTTGGCTCCATTTTCTGAACAATAATCATTTATGGACGTCAAATAAATACGCCAGTGTATTCTACGTAAGAAAAGCAGAACTGTGAGAATTCTGTTTGCGGCCAGTGGCCGATCAAGGAAGCGGTAAAGGGAGAGATTATCCCTTGAGCCTCGTTGAAGATTGATATAAGAGAAGTGCATAGAAATCGGCCAGTGCTGTAACTTCTGAATCAATCGTGATAGGATTTCGAAATTTCGTGGGTAGCAACTAGGTATACCAAATTAATCATTTATTGATAAAATCACTTCTGTTTCAACCGAAATCAACCTCAACTTTTTATGTTTGAATAAGAAACCCTGTATATTCTTTCATATTCATCTTGGATTTCCTGTATGTACGTAAAAAATTTGTACCAAAGTTGGGCCAACAGGGCCAACATAAATAATTTAGTAATGTGAAAACCGCAACTCTCTATCTCCGAAGACAACTGAGAAAATCATCGATAATGTCACACATTGTATACCTACCCCGAGATCTAGGTACCTATATTGAAGTTTCATCATCGAACAATACTCATATGTTTCAAAAATCGCATTACCGTTAATAATAAAGCATCTATACTTAGGTAGGTATGTAGGTACAATATTTTGCCAAATCTAGGAATCCTATATTATACCATCATTATTCCCCAATATTGTACCAATAACTTCTCAACAATATTGTTTCGATATCGTGCTGGAATGAGACAACTGAGAAAATCATCGATAACGGAACACATTGTATATACCTACCCCGAGATCAAGGTACCTATTGAAGTTTCATCATCTAACAATACTCATATGTTTCGAAAATCGCATTACCGTTATCAATAAAGCATCTTCTATACTTAGGTATGTAGGTACAATATTTTACCAAATCTAGGGATCCTATATTATACCATCATTATTCTCCAATATTGTACCAATAACTTCTCAACAATATTGTTTCGATA
Source organism: Phaedon cochleariae (assembly GCA_918026855.4). Taxonomy (NCBI): domain Eukaryota; kingdom Metazoa; phylum Arthropoda; class Insecta; order Coleoptera; family Chrysomelidae; genus Phaedon; species Phaedon cochleariae. The sequence goes on along the minus strand of OU896709.1, from coordinate 65,658,936 downwards.
TCGTGCTGAAATGAGACAACTGAGAAAATCATCGACAATGGAACACATTGTATATACCTACCCCGAGATCTAGGTACCTATTGAAGTTTCATCATCTAACAATACTCATTATGTTTCGAAAATCGCATTATCGTTAATAATAAAGCATCTTCAATACTTAGGTATGTAGGTACAATATTTTGCCAAATCTAGGGATCCTATATTATTCCATCATTATTTCCCAATATTGTACCAATAACTTCTCAACAATATTGTTTCGATATCGTGCTGAAATGAGTAGGTACACATTGTGTGTGCTGCTGGATAACTTATGGCGAACACTGATGTGTACGTAACAAGAAAGTATCTACGATTTCACTTAGGTACATGGACTTCAGTACTCGAATGATATCAATAGGTTAACTTATACTTGTCACATAGTAAGTAGGTAAAGACATTTTTCTAACTGAACTAACAAACTGCACGAGGGCATCGAGGGGTCGAAAAAATTTTTAGATTTTGCAGCATCAGCACATGGTATGGCAAGGAAGAACATAATCAAAATTGTATCAAAGCTGAACTAGTATCAATAATTGGGATAAGTAATTTTACCTTATTATTTTTTGCACCACTGTTATAATATACCACTCGCGATCCACGCCACACGCTTGAAGACTCTATGAGACAACTGAAAGAACTGAGCTAGTGAGTGTCGAGCAAAGATAGTCACTCTATGACCTGAGGTATTTGCCCGACAGTGTTGTCGGGTGTACTAGTAGACACTTTATACTAGAAACATACATTTCTTGTTCAGACAAGAATATCAGAATAATGTGAAAAAGCTGGAATGCCTACCTAGGTGTATCTTGAATTGAAATTCCACCATAAATAAAATCATTTGTTTGATGTAATATTTGTGCACAAGTTCAGAATCCCCAAGTGATATGGAGGAAGCAACACAAAATGCACTATTCTCTTATTCATCCATTCATAATTTCGTTTCATTTCATAACTTGTGTTGAAATGAACATTTCATCACCAATTATGTATTATTCCACTTTGCGCATTTGTTTATACAGTGTGTCCCACTTACCATGCTCACGATGGGTATCTTTTTAACGGTGAGAGATACGAGGTCGGTTAAATTACACCAAATGTGGAGTTTGTCAAGGCCAACTATAATGTGAAAAAATATTTTGATAAAATCTATTCGTTTTTGTTTTATACGCAAAAAACAAATTTTGATCATTCTCATGTCGCCTCCGTAACTTCTTTATTTATGAAAATATTCAGATAGGGATTTCACATTCTCATGGGAGTTTTTCGAAGTGAATTCGAAAAAAATATGATAACTCTTCTAGAATTTGAGATATCAGCACCAACTTTAGTTGTTCAAATGAAGCTCATAGCTCACTATGACTTAGTTACAAATAACTTTCTTTCCTCTTACAGATGACATGTCGCAGTTATAGTTTTGTGTTGATAACAACGGAGTTATCGTAATTTATACAAAAACATAAACTTATTTGGAAGCCGCCATCTTGAATTTACAAATATTAACAAAAATATCATGATCGTCGACCTCAAAAACCCCCATTTACCAATTTTGAATGGAATGGGACCAAATCTTGTCCGCCATCTTGGAGCAGCCATTTTTTTAGAATTATTTCCATTTCCATTTACTAATCAATGCATTGTTACATACAAACAAAGCGTATGGTCAAATTCAGACGTTCGTTCAGAACTACGCAAAAAATAATCGCATCGAATACAATTCGAACTTCGAAATCTTCAAGATTATGCATCTTAAACTTTCTGCACAATTACAAATAATCGTGTCCGTTCAACATAATAATCCTTTCGCATCGTGATCGGATTATTTCAACTGTTAAACTGATACACTTCGTAATTATATGCAACAAAAGTTATCGATGTTTAGCCCTAATCTTTTGAAGTACTTATAGTATTATAGTATTACTACTGAAAATACTAGATTTAGTGACAAAACCAAGATGGCAACAGTGGTGACTAGTCTTGCCGTTCACGGTAACACTCGAACGTGCGCGAGAAAGCTCTAATATTGAGAATTCATCATTGAATTGATATTAGGTGTTTGATATGGTACACATATATGAAATCTAGAAGGTGACTTCACTATATTGAACCTGATGTTTGCTAGCAATATTGAACTAATCTTCATTTCTCAATATTGCTCCATTATCATCATGTTGATAGTATCTAGAGATTACGCCTCAATATTATATCAATATAACTGACTGAACTCAAGATGGATAATATCGCTTGCACATTGTGATGACAACATCGAATTGATATTGGGATCTGATTATGGTACAAATATATGGAATCAGGAAGTTGGTTACACAATATTGAACACTATGATTATTTGCAATATGAAATTTATATTCATTTATAAAGATTGCTCTATTATCATCTTGATGATAGTTTCAAGATATCACAGCACAATATTGTATACATAAAGTTGACTGGATTGATGTGGTACACATTAATGGAATCAAGAAGTTGAACTCACGATATTGAACCCAATGATTATTTGCAATATAGAATTATCTTCATTTCTCAATATTATCCCTTTATCATCCTGTTGATAGTATCAAGTGATTACACCTCAATATTATATCAATATAACTGACTGAACTCAAGATGGATAATATTGCTTGCACATTGTGATGACAACATCGAAATAGTATTGGGATCTGATTATGGTACAAATATATAGAATCAGGAAGTTGGATTCACAATATTGAACACAATGATTATTTGCAATATGATGATCATATTCATTTAATAATATTGCTCTTTCATCATCTTGATGATAGTTGCAAGAGATAAGAACACAATATTGTATACATAAAGTTTACTGAAATATGCATAGGTAATATTGCTCTAATATTGAGATTTCATCATTGAATTGACCTTGGGTTTCTGATATGGTTAACATGAATGGAAACAAAAAGTAAACCTCACGATATTGATCCTTATAGTTATTTCCAATATCGAATTATCTTCATTCCTATTTATGGATGATATTATTGCTTGCACATTGTGATCACAGCATCGAATAAATATTGGGATCTGGTTATAGTACAAATATATGGAATCAGGAAGTCGGTTTCACAATATTGAATATAATGATATTTCGCAATATCTAAATCATCTGCATTTCTCAATATTGCTGCAACCTCATCCTGATGAAATCCACTAGAACAATATCGCTGGGATATTGGGATTTGATCATTGAATCCATATAGAGTTTGTGATATGGTACACATATATGGAATAAATTGATCGACCTCACGATATCCAACGTGATGATCCTTTGCAATATCGAGGTCATCTCCATTTCCCAATATTGCTTCATTATCAAACAGATGATGGTGTCATAAGAATACAACTCTTTATTGTATACATATAATTTACCAATATCCACACAAACAATATTGGTGGAATATTGGGATATCATCATTGAATAGCAGTTTTGTATTCGATATGGAATACATATATGAAATCAAGAAGTCCACGTGACGATATTGAACCTGATGTTTTATTGCAATATCCTCCAAGATACATTCTTTCGATATAGGTTACATATCCAGTTGTAATATGAACTGATATCAGGCAATCAATATATCTATCATGAAGATTTATCAATATCGAGACATAAATCATCAGGATATAGGAGGAATATAGATTTCATCACATATGTCATTATGAATATCGATACAATGTAGGATTCTCAAGATCCTGAAAAATGTAAGCCTATCAACATTGTATTCATATTGATCCGTCCAGCTCATTTATTCAATATCGTTACAATATCATCCGACCAATTTACGATATTCAAATATTGGGCCAATGCAGAGCCGATTTGCAGCCGATATTCTGTGCTACTGGGGTAGGTACGCACGATGTTCCACGAAAATAATAGGAATTTCCTTTCGTGCGCTCCAAGAGATAAAACAAAGTTATTGTTGAACATTCAGAAATAAATGATTTCGTGGATGTTTTCTCGATTGAGGACTATGAATATCTCATATATTTTACATAACAATGCGCGAAGTAGGTACTTCGCGCACTGTTTTACTTCGCGCATTGTTTTCTGCAAGGTATCATGGTAACGTAGGAAACTGAAAAAATGTGCCACTTCGCAATTTGATATCAATGCGCGAACCTTGTCATTTTTTGACGTTTGTAGAAAAATTATATTTCCTGTTCAATTTTCTATACATTAATGTGTCATCGAAGAATATCATGAGTATATAAAGTGTCCAATGACAAAATAAAAAGAGCAAGTAGTACCTGTAAATGCATCTAACACGAGGGAAAAAAGAAGGCGAAATTTCGAACTTTTTCATCAAATATCTCGATAAATAGTCGTTTGTTCACATTTTCATTATCAAATTCGTGTTTTTCAAACAAAAATACATAAGAACCAGGAAGAATTTTCGAAAAAGAACCGGTCGCATGATAAATGCAGTTTTACCAAAATATATTTTTAGTTACAGCAATTTGTCCTGAATTTCATTCTCTAGTTCCTATCACAGGCTTCATCAATTGCTAATAATATTACCAGACACTCGGGAAATAATTTATTGATCATTATTCGATGTATGACTCGGTGATTTAAAATCGCCAAGATCCGCGATTCGAATTTACCGCCAAGGCCAAAATCGACCTGATTGGTCTAAAAGCTCATCTATACCTGTTATCGGGGCGTTTTGAATACGTGCCTTTTCATATCGCCCTCTGCACTCGGCTTCCCTAGTAGTTTCGGAGACTTTTGGAATTTCCACTTTCCAATTGACCCCGAACATTCCGATAGTCTCAAGGAGAATATTTTGTTCCATGTTAGGTGTTTATTGACTGAAGTAAAGTATGAATGTTTGTTGATGATCATTCGAAATTCGGCGGGACAAAAACGGAATGATCGCGTTAGCCAAGGAAATGTTCGGCAGCCCTTTCCCAACAATGCAATCCTGATGATAGCTCAATTTCCGGTCGCCAGAACCGGAAGAGCCACTCGGGCTTAATGGCGAAACTGTGTTCTGCTGGGTGTTACATGTTTATACCATTTAACTTTGCTCGATATGGCCCGATCTGAGTATAAACTGTTTCCTTTCATTAAATGGACGATATAGAATCGAATTCAGAAGAGAATATAGCGACAAAGCAATTCGGCAAAGTCCTCTTCGTCTAGCTACAATAACTCTGCCTTTGCTAATGGGAATATGATAAAAATTCCTAACATAACAGAATTATCTTTCTATACAACTTCTTCCGGAGCGAGTATTTTTGATACATATATCTGATATTGAAGATTCACTGCATGTCCTTGAATTCGAAAATATCTTTCATCCCAGTAGCTGGAAGTGTTGTTTAGCGATACGAGCACAGTTTTTTGCTAGGTGTTACATGTTTATACCAATTAGCTTTGCTCGATATGGCATGAACTAAGTATAAACTGTTTCCTCTCATCAATTGGACGATATAAATTGGAATGTAGAAGAGAATATGGAGACAAATCAAATCGGCAAAAGTATCTTCGTCTAGCTACGATAACTCTGCCTCTGCTAAAGGGAATATAATAAAATTTTTCAAGATAAGAACTCCCTCTCCACAAAACTGCTCATCGAGCATTCTCGATAGAATCATCTAACATTGAAGATTCACTTCATGTCCTTGAATTTGAAGATTTTTTTTATCCCAGTAGCTGAGAGTGTTGTCTTGCAATACGAGAACAGTGTTCTGCTGGTTGTTACATGTTTATACTAATTAACTTTGCTCGATATGGTTCGATCTAAGTGTGAAATTTTCCTTTCTATCGAATGGACGATATTCATTGAAATGTACAAAGGAATACAACGACGAAGCGAATCGGCAATAGTCTCTCCGTCTAGCTATAATAACTCTATCTTTGCTGATGAGAATATGATGGAAATTCCAAACGTATTAGAACTTATTTCTCATACAAGTGCCTACAAAGTAACCATTTTTGATACAAGATCAATGGAGTTCCACTTCATGTTTTTTTTTAATCGCTTGGTGATGCGCAAGAGAAGAATAAAGCGTTGAAAAGGAATATTTTCAGATAAATTATGAACATTAAAAAATGGATATATATATACATGTATGAAGCAATACATTGAGAATTCGCATTCTCTATGTGATGATTCAACTCTTTTTCAGTTCATTCAACAAAAAACATTCAAACAAAAATATGTATATGCACACATCATTCTGAATATTCAACAAAAAACAACTACTTCCCTGGCTATTTGCCACGTCGAACATAGAATTATATCTATAAAGGAGCGCATGAGAAATAAAAACTAAAATTCTCCGAAATTGAGAATTGACATTCTTCCTCAAATCGGATGAATAATATGATGTATAATGATAGGCAATTAATTTCAGAGCTCTCTTGTTCTATAGGAAAACTAGTTTTGATATAGTGCTGATAACAGATAGATGTGATGACTGCGCTTAGCGAGTTCGTCTGGCTGTTATTGCTAGTCGTGGAATGATAGCCGATATTTATGAATAACATTTGCCGTCAAAGTGTTGGTGAGTATGGCATCACCCAGTAGCTGAATGCGTTGTCTTGCAGTAAGAGAAGAGTGGTTTGCTGGGGGTTGTATGTTTATAACATTCAACTTTGCTTATTGATATGACTAGATATTAGTAACTGTTCTTTTACATTGGAAGCCGATATAAATTCATGTGTGAAAGATGATATAGCAAAGAAGTGACTCGGCAAAATCATCTACGTCCAGCAACGATAACTCTGCCCTTGCTGATGGAAATATGATGAACATTCCAACCATAACTGCCATTAAAATAACAATTCTTGATACAAGAATCGAACATTAGAATTTCAATTACAATAATTACAACTGCCATCGAAGTGAGTATATTTGATACGGAAATATGACATTGACGAGTATTTTTATGTCCTCGAATTCAAAGATACTTTTGAGACTGTGGTTGAATACCCTTATGAAATGATGCAAAAATGTCTAAATACCTACGTATACTTTCAATCGAGTTGTCATCGTCAGTAATTCCGTAGTGTAAATGAAAATTAGCTCTTGAAGGAACCTTTCACATTATGTTATTCTAGCCGCTAGCCCAAAACTGATTTCAATAATAATAATAAAGATCAGATAAAGAATTGGAAATGGAATAACTGTAATCCATATTATTTTCATAAGCATCAATGCCCTTGGGGTGATTATAGATTGGGCAAGAGTATATTCCTATAATAATGGAATATTTCACTATATCGGAAATCTCCAATGATATAGAGAACAAAATCATCAGAATCCCAGAATAGTCCTTTAATATAATATTGAGCTCAGCATCCATCAACTAATTAATTACGGAGAGATGATACGAATTTCACGAGAGTATATTCTATCCAATTATAGAGGAATCGTATTTGTTCCAGCATTAACTGATTAAGTATGCTCCTAGTGGCAATTATTTTCGTCCGCTTGGCAGATCTGATTGTTGTGGCGGTTGTCATTCGATGCAAGTTGTTTACACGGGAAAAAAAAATTTTGAATATCTGAGACTTCATCTCCCCATGTCGACTGCTGCTGCTTCGATTTTCAACATGAAAATGAAAAAAACATTCTTCAAAGATGGTCTCCTGTTTTGACTATTGACATCTCGATCAAAGAAAACAAACATGGTAAATTTTGCTTGTTGGTATCAAAATTAAGCTTCTAACAATCCGATCGACTTCTCTATCTATTCAGTGTTGTTTATGGGAATAAATCAATTACAGATGGCCACCAATGTTCCATTGATTATTTTTGAGTAACACACATTGATTAGTATATTGAATTGGTCAGCGTATTTTTGGAATCGAATGAAAGATATAAATTAACATTCCCAATGATCCCAGAACTGATAGTTCATTATCTCTATGAATTTAATTTCCAAAAAGCGGTATAGGACTGTTATACAGTTCACTCATTATGATTGAAATATTGTCAGGTATAATTATTGAGAAACATATATAATAACATTTGATGAACAAACATTTCTACTAATATTATGAATGTGAATGTGAAAATGTGTATACCTATTCTTTAATGTATTTGAGAGGTCAACGGATATTTTTCATTGAAAAAATAGTTATTTGTTTTACAAGGCAGAAAAGTACTAGATTTAATGCCGCGGCTGGCGTTTCATAGCCTAGGCGTAGCCGAGGCTAGGAAACTAGCCAAGGCATCACATCTTCTTTCTGTCATGTGAAATATATACTTTTTTCCCCAAATTCTTGTCAATTTTACGCAAAGTCCAAATAATCCTAAATTTTTTGTTCACCCAAAGTCATTGTCAATTTTGATTACCAATTTGCAATTTGCACTGCAAAATTTTTTTCTGTCTAAGCAGTATGAAAGTTCACCTGTTCTGCCTGTTGAGTGTCATTGAAATTCCACTCTTAATGTCATTTGGAGAAAATAATATATTTCTCATAGGTAAAACAATATCTTTTTGCAGACATATTTGTTGGTTAAAAATTTCAAAATGTAGCAACTTGATATTTTATCGAATTGAGCTCCAATATTTGAGATTTTTTCTATATTACTCAATGTTATTCTGTTCTGTCTCTTACAGTGAAAAAAAAAATTGAGTGAAATTTCACTCAAGGTCCACGCAATAATGAGTCAATTTCGGTCCACGCCCGATTGAGTTGAAATTGCACCCTACTCGACTGTGTAAAATGGTAATTCATGAACCGATTCAATCAAATTTTTCATAATCATTCTCATTGATATGTGAACTTGATGAAATATCTAGTTTGAGTTGAGAATTCACTCAGAAATGTCAATCAGTAAATTCACTCACAACCACATATGCATTCACTCAGAGGAATTTTCTACAGTGTATGAGCAATACGACAGTAGTTTGCTGGATATCCAGTATTAGCGGTTACTGTCGGCATCATTTATGTTCGTTACCTACCTTTTTTTTTTAAATTGCAAAAATAATTCTGTGCCACGCACAGCAGGTTATTATTTCAACAATAAGACACAAAATAAACAACAATGAGACATGAAACTCTATATGTCGGTACCTTAGATATTGCCAATGAGAATATGTTTTTTGAGACTCTAACCTAACTCCGACCTTCGAATAAGGCTCGAATTCATTTCTGCATGGGAGATACCCTCCAGATTGTTTGCTATTCAGTGACCCAGTGATTCAGTTGAAAATGAATGACATTGATGTTTCATTCCTCTGTGCAACCAAAATTTGAATGCCACGAGTCGATTCAATATTGATACAAAATTTTAGTGATTATACATGACTGGTTCTCAGAGTAATTAACTGTGGCAATAATAAAACAAATTCAATCATTCAGGTTAGGTGTCAGTTTATTGTTTTCGTTATAGCTTGTCGCTTTCAATTTCTACTTGAGCAACGCCGCGGGTGAAAGCTGATGGTTTCTATATTATTTTCATTCCTATATTCCCCAAATGTAAAAGTGCCACGTGGGCTGGCTTCAAGAATGATTTTTCGCAAAGCGCCTCTTCAATTCCTGCCAACCATCCCGTTCGTCTCATTTCTAACGGAAATCTCTTTATCCTCTGCATATTCGAGTCTTCCGAACATAAAATTCCACAATTATTTTCAGAAAATCCTGGCTTAAGTGAATGAGTTGGAATATAAAGGCAATAAATCTGAAAGAATTTGAATAAACTTTCCAGTGAGTCATAAAAGAGATTAAAAAACATGACTTCAGCGACACGACGGCTTGATAAATAACTACTGTAGTTTTTGTGACCCGAACGGATAGCTTGTTATAAAGTTTGCCGAGTGTTTTACTGCTACTGCCGAGTTAACGATTGCTGAAATAGTGGAAGTTGTCTAATAAGCTTCCATGTTTTCGGTGTATAATGAGTTTCCTGTATATCCAGCTTCTCTAGTGATCAGAATTTTCCCAACATCGTCGACTGAGTATAGAGAAATCACATCAATATAACAAAGACACTCCATGATACAATTTTGAACCCAAATACAAAACCAGTTTTAAAAGTTGTTACAATCCCCACTACTATACTACTATATTCACTATATTTCAAGCTGAGGCCGGTTTCACCAACGGATTTAATCTCAGTTTTGGAGTTAACTGACAAATTTGATCGCTTTGAATAATTCAAATCGTTCAAGCATACCAGAATGTTGAATCGAACTTCAACCATGTTCACGAAATGAGTGTTGTCAGTAATACTGAAATTATTTCCTTTCTTTTTCCTCTCTCGTTTTTCTCAATCGAAATATTTTTTCCCAATTTGTTTCCTCTATCCATTCTTCCATTATAGTGAAAGAACTCAACTCGAGAGGTTTCCATAATATGTCGTCAGAGCACACACAGAACGCCAAATGTCTTAGTCATTCATGGCCATTCTACACTGTTGCCTTGTCAATGGAGAAGACCACTGAGGAGAGAAATCCGTGCAAACCTCTTTCAATCGACGAATCATGATTTACGTTTGATCTACAATCAATATAATGAGTTGAAGTTGAAGGGAATCGAAACTATATCGTTTTGAAATCAGCATATTTCATTCGTTATTTCGGGAAGCCAAATATGATGGTGGAGTTGTGACGTATTAGTCCCTCACTGTAGCTATCTCTCTCTGATACCTCGTCATTCTGCAGTGTTGAAGTGTGATTGGTGAGTTCAAGGATAATAGGCGTGTTGGGACTAAGACGTCGCACCAGTCTCACCAATGAATTGACAAAATTGCAAATGGTGCAGGAATTGTGTGTTTTGAAATGGACATATTCTTATTTATTTATTTCATCGTCTAAGCATGAATGAAAAAACTCAAAATTAATTCACTGGTAGTTCTTCAGTATAGAGTTCACGATAATGTCGTTTCAAAAAATCAGTGGTCTTCCCCATTCTAAGCATTAACTACGGTTAGCTAAACGTTCCCCTTTTAAAGATGAAAAAGAGTTGAAGGAACGACTACGACGATAATCGAGATTAAATCCTTGTTCAAACTCAAACGTACCTTTCCTGAACTGAGATTATAGCACCGGGATTATATCACCGCTGGTGAAATCAGGCCTTAAATGCATGACTTTATCGTATGTGTTCGAAGGTGGCTCAGCAGAGATTCAAGGGCTTCCATCATTTATATCTGCTCAGATAGCCAAGCCGCACTAAATGCCCTGAAATCCATTAGTTTTCACGACAAAGATTACATAAATGCAACAAGGAATATGGACAACGAAGTAACACTTGCGTGAGTTCTAGGGCATGAAGAAATCGAAGGGATTGAGGTAGGCGATCGCCTTTCAAAATAAGTGCAGAGTCTGTATTCTGTAGTCCTGAGGTTTTCTGTGGGACAAGCAGATGTCGCCTATTCCAGAGCTCAGCAAATGGTGAAATATCGAATAGTCTTTCTACTGGAGAGCAACTCCAGGTTAACGACAAGCAAAACAGTTTATCAATCATTTGCAAAACAGCTACTCAGCCTGAGCAAACAGCTCAACCATATCACAGGCTCTCTCATAGGACAGTGCTCTCTGAGTCATCACTTCGGAAGGATGGGTCTAGCGATGACTATGACTCTTGTCGCTTTTGCAACAACGCGATCACAACAGCGAAACAAAATACTTCGCTTATGTAAGGTACTAGTCCGCTAAAGGCTGAAGCACTCAGAACAGGTCGATCTGACGCCTGCTGAGGTGGAAAATTCAACTGTAACGAGAATTCTAGGCTTTATTAGAAGTCTAGGGTTAGAGGAATAGAATCAGATAATTGTATTCACAATACATCTTCTACAATCCACAATCTACGACCGCTTCTCTGATTATTGTTTTCAATCAGATAACTATTGAAATGAATTCTATATATAACTCATCGTCTATTCGTCACATCATTACTTCCAAGAATTATTTCCTGAACAACTCGCTGACAATTATTATACAAGATTATCTACTGAAATAAGAAATGGAACGGATTCCATGTTCTTTTGAATACGATCCCTCTTTATCTATGTGAAAAGGGTTCCACAATCATATCCCAGTAGCGTAGTGAGTGATATCTCAACTGTAGACAACGTCGTTGGTTGATAAATAAAATCCTAGGAGTTTCATGTCCATAATAAATAAGTCCTCCTGATGGTCAAAACATCTAGCATGTAGTATTCCAATGGAGTTATGGACTTGGCTCAAGTTTGGTTCTCCATTATGCTATCATAATCATAGCAACTGAATCCTGATACTGAATATCTGCATTCCAAGGAGATATTTCCATTGCTGATTTCCATTTCCTCAAGTAGTTATTTGAGTTATCATTATTATCATTATCTCAATGGAGAAAAAATTTTGAGTTATCTCCTGATAGTAACCACAGTCGGAGATACTTGCGACTCTGTCATGATTCAGATTCAGATTGATTTATTTGATCATGTTATGAATAGTCAGATACATTCATAACTGGTCAACAATAATATAAAAACATACATAGACAAAATATGCGGTATAGACATCAAATTCTCAACTAAATGTTACAGAACAACATATAATTGAAATAATTCAGTTCATAATTACATCGGTACATTCGAGCGTACTAGCATAAGGAAACGACTGGATATGAAATCATTTGATTTTCACGATTCAGTGAGTGTATTCGGTGAACCCTGTTTCATGTGGTTTGTATATTTCTCAAGGGAGTAGATGTTTGACAAGATTCATTGTAATTTGCATTTCTCAAAATTCGTATGGCCTCATTTTGCTGTCTGACGACAGTAGAAGCTGCCGATGAGTTAATCCAAAGTAAAATTTCATATTCGACGATCGACGGACAGAAAAAAAGAGAAATACACCATTTTCAGTGGAGGAGTGCAATGATGCGACTTAGATGTCGCAAAATGGAACGTGAGCTAGATATTGTCTTAGATTTAGTTGCCTAACGTGAACCGACGAATTGAGCTTATCGTCTAGAGCATAAAATGAGTGTGTTTCATCTGTGTCTAGAGTAAGATGAAGAAATTTATCTCTGCCTCGTCTTGTAGGGACGTGGTAGTAGTGATGATGAGTTTCTGTGTTTCTTCGTTGTTCGATTTCAGTTTTTTCGCGATAAAACAAAGTTTAGCTCTCTCCATGGTGACGCTACTGCCGCAGATATTACTTTTTCGGGATTGTCGCTCCTTTGAATCTCCGCTGATCCTCTAGTTACCATTTGATCTTATATCCATCTCTTCTTGCGCACGACAAAAACTTTTATAATGACTTTGTGTGTGGTGTGATTGATGGCTTTTGTTGAAGTTTTTGAAATACAACTCCAGCTCATGATATACAGCATGGCTGGTGTTATTCGAATATTAGGAGCAAGTCAAGGGTCCTGTTCATTGTTCTTCAAACCGGATGGAAATGAAAGGGACTACAAAACATCATTTCTTGTCATTTACAAATCACTCTGGACTTTGAGAAATATGCTGAAAGTGTACAAGATCCTTTTGATGATTCTTTGAGATCGAGAAGATGTCATATACAAAAAGAAAGATAATAATGTGTGTAGGACCACACGTTGGCTGGTCAGAATTTCCATTATCTTTGGGGCAATACAGGGGGAATCTGAATTGAGTAAAATTGAATGAATGTAGTACTAATTGACCTGGCAAACGTTGGTTTGAAAGTACCCTGTCATTATTTCTAGGAGATATTTTTTCAATTGAATATTCATCAACACACTACTTATCTTCATTTCATTTTGAAAAACTATAGAAGCGTGTTTCAGTTGTTCATCAAACTACTATTTATTTTCACTTCATTTTAGTTTAGCTATCTATATAAGAGCGTGTTTCATCAGTTCCCAAACAACTATTTATCACAAATCTCGTGCGCCATAGTGGATCTTTCATCCTGAATTTTTCAATGTTTACAAGACCAGCTTGATCTCCGACCCCGAGAAGCCTCAGGTACCTACAAATCTTCAATAGAATCAGATCATTATTAGGAAACTCGTTTGCCATATTAGATATACGCAATCTTGGATTCCCCCATATAGACTGAAGAATCATAATGCCCGACACCGAAAATCCCAGATACAAACAATTTGAATACGATCGGATCATTATTACATAACTCGTCTGCTTTATTGGTTTCGTCATCTTGAATCTCCTGATTTGGACATGAGAATCCTAATTCACGACCCGCAGAACCACCAGATACCAATTTTGAATAGAATCGGATCAAAATTACCAAATTCGTGAGCCATCTTGAATCCGTCATCTCTAATTTCCTGATTTCGACGAAGGAATTATGATCTCCAACCCCAACAACCTCCAGAGTTCCCCAGATATCAATTTTGGATAGAATCTAATCAAAAAACAAAATGGGTCCGCCATATTGCATTCGCCAATTCGAATTCCTTAGGGATTAGCAAAAATATTTAATCTTTTTTCCTTCAGAGATTTGCAATGGATGAAGTTGAATATGTCATCACATCTTTCAGTGATGAAGGAGCTATTTGAGAAAGGAGTAAGATTGAATAAAGAGAAATGTCAGTTTGATAAACAATCGATCGAATTCCTTGGCCACATAGTAACTAACAAAGGACTCAAACCAGATGCGGACAAGATTGAAACGCCAACAGACAAAAAATCACTTCAAAGACTTCTAGGAATGGTGACATATCTTTCAAAATTCATTTCGAATTTATCAGAGATAACTGAACCTCTAAGACAACTTTTAATAAAAAATGTTGAATGGTGTTGGTGTCATGAACAAGAAGTGGCATTTGAAACTATCAAGATCGGAAAATAAACAGCCTGAGCTATTACCACAACCACAAGGTACTGCGATGGTTCCAGACCCACAAGAAATGAGAGATCTACCGTCGGATCCAAATAATGTGATTCATCCCAATATGACTCGTTATTTTATATATACATGTATTTTCTTCTGCTTTCAATCTGTATTTTTAAGTGTAACATTTATGCATATGAAAATCTATTTCATCTGATTTTAGTTTTTCCAACGTTATTTCAGTTGACATGTCACAAATATACACATTGTATGTAACGTGATCAATAAATCTATCTATCTATCTATCTATCTATCTATCTATCTGTCTATCTATAAATCTATCTATCTATGGAAGGATAGTGAGAGCTCCTCAAAGATACAATTCTTGAATTATTATTTTCATGTTGAAAAAAATAAGGGGGAAGTAACATAATATATATTATTATTATATATATATGTATATATATATATATATATATATATATATCATCCTGTAGAGGACTGAAGTTGAATAAATGTCATCACATCTCACACAAGCTAATAAAAGCGTGGTAAAATATGAATCATAACTTAACCAATGGCATACCAATCAACTAAATGCATTCTCGCTAGATATAATGGAGAATGAACGGAAATGTGGTTGCTGTACGAATTTATTGAATTTTTTCGTATCCTCCACTGAAATTCCATCTCTGAAATTCATTTTTGTATGCATTATGATTTGCCGGTGTTTGTTGCCAGGCGGCGCATAAAACATGAGCCGTCAGAATTATAACCGGAATGTAGGTAGTTTCTGGGAGAAATCGTCTTCAATTTGGCAGCAAAATCCGGAATATACTGGAGAATAACACTGCTCCGTCGACACCCAGACATAAATCTGCGCTCTCGACAGACCTGGCTTATTATCGAACTAGTTCTCGAATCATGACTATCTCTCCAGTGACGTGGCTTCAAAAAAAATCAAGAAAATATGAGTATTATGACCGAACGTTTCTCTTTGTCTTGGAAAGCACAAAAGGGAATTCCTGTAATGAGACAATTCATCGCCCGGATTCGCGGGCGTAACGTAGCACTTTAACGCCCTAGGGCGATAGCGGAGGTAGAGTAGATGATCAGGCAGTAAAGTTATTTCAATGTAATTTCTAGTAGTCTACCAGTTCATATTTCTTTGCCAGTTGTATAAACATAATTTGGTCAAATGAATTCAAAATTATTAATGAATTTCATTTTAACAGTAAATAAATATCCTAAACGGTCATACATAAAATGTTGTATGAAATTCGGGCGTAACTTGCTTCAATAGACCTATAGGCATCTTACTCTTTCGCTCCAGAGCCTACTTTACACTCTTGATATATACTTGTAAATTGGTATACTGCTAGTATACCAAATTGCTCATTGATTGACGAAAAAATGTTTGTTATATAACTCCCGGTTTTACTGGAAACAATCACAACTTTTGAATATCAAATGGGACATCCTGTATTATATTCCACAATCGGTCAGGGATTGTCATAACGAATTAATGTATACCGGGTTTGATAGGGTTATTTCGAACGATTACGCAGATAATCGCGTTCTATATTTCCATATGTGAAAGGAAAAAATTTTTAATATTGCGAAGTCACACACATTGAGCATATGGAAACTTCTTTGTGATCGTTTGAGATAACCCCATCAAACCTGGTATCGTCGAATTTGTCATGATAATCTCTAACCGCATATGGAATACAATACAGGGTGTCCCATTCAAAAGTCAAAAGTTTCTGGTGAAACTGAAAGTGATAGAAGAAAACTTCTACCATCAATCAATAAGTAATTTTGTATACTTGCTACTCACAAATTCTCAAATATCTAGTGTGACGTAATTTCAATAAGAGATGAAATTATGGCCTCACTACACGGTTGCTCTTCAGTGGTAGAGATGGTCGTGGATTTAATTTCATAAAAATAGGTAAATGTGGGCGCCACCCAGTATTATCTGGGAAGGAATAGGGTGAGACAAAACAAAAATATCAACAGTACTGGAGTTTTTCTAAATCCATGCTATAATGACCGAATTACCTCAAAGTTACAATAATATATCATATGTAATATTCAAATTTAAATTGGACCCAATTCCTGGAGTATTTAAGAATTAACTTTAGCTTAAGAATTACTGAAATAATCTGTTAGTATTTAATCTTATGAATAGTTGCAACAGTTTTGTTATCTTTTATGATCCAATAGTATACAAAACTGTATTAGTCAGAATTCGTTAGTACAAATATATACTAAGATAAGCAGTACTTAAATCTTAAACTTAGCCTCACTGTGGCTTCAAAAGGAAACATTAAGAACTGTATAAATGGTCCACAGGTGGGATATAAATTCTGGAAAATATAACCAAGTCCTATGAAACGGACTATCAGCGCTGATACTCCCTTTCTCACAAAGGAGAGGGTATATAAAGGCAGACAATAATAAGTAATAGTATTAAATCCAAATCAAATGGTGCAGTCCATCTTCTCATCAGGTTGGCAAAATTAAGTGAAAAATCTACTTACAGTAGGTCATCCCTATAAGTGTAACGTAGCTTTTACCAAACGGATCTCATCATCCATCACGAATATACCAAATTCGGAGGAACTGTTCTCAGTGGCATATCAGCATGGGTCCAGAAAAATAACTTTCATAAACAGGAACAAAGGACAAACATTATATTGCACCAGCAGCAATTGTGGTTGAAATCACAGGGTTTTAAACCTTGTCACCATCATTATGGCGTCGTGTATTACACGACTATTATACCAAAATGGCGGTATACCTATACCTGAAGGCCTGAAAAGAAGTCATCATGATGCATGTGTTTTCCGATGTATTTTGTTATTGTTCAATATATAATTTTCAGTGTACTTTATTGCAGAAGTGTTATTATACTTGCCTAAAGGTGTTAATCGGCCTTCATCACCAAAATTTTCATAATTTTCTGCTTAAGTTCAACAGCACGAACTTTTCGTGGCATTTCAGAAAAATGACCCATAGAGAGAGAGAGAGAATCGTCGTTCTTCCCGGAGGTACTCTGACGTTTTCAAAAACCCTATTTACATCAGGCTGCTCGCTCACAGGACACGTCGGAAACCGTGACAGGTGCCGAGTGTGGTGTGAGTAGTGCTTTGCCTTGAAGACCTTTCTTGCTAAGTCCCTTACTGGCAATATATATTATTAGGTTTTACGCTTCTTACGACTAGGTCACAGATGTGCCAAACGAATATAAAACGGGAAGAATAAGACGTGATAGTCTAAACAGCTGTTCGCTAATATTTATTTGCAAAATAAACATAACCCCTTGAAGAAATAATATATGAAATCGAAAACACATCAGATGAAATCCTTTACAGAGAACAGGGTAGGTAGCCTGATTTAATTATAATGAGAAAACAGTTTGACGAGGATTCAATGTAAGTACGATTCATTTTGATTATTACTGGGTGTTGAAACTGACATGGTTAGTATCCCAAAGTAGTTTCTAAGTAGGATTTTCAGCGATCAAGTCTCTGAAAACAATGCATCCCGCAGCATAACATGAGTGTATTACCTATGATGGACAGGAGTTATGAACGATCCACTAGTGGACCGTTACACATCCCCCCTCCTCACAGAAAATATTTAGCGCAGCGACAATATTTTCCAAACAATATCAACCTGTACCTTTAAGTAGTTTAGATGGTCGGTAGACTCACATCTAACGCGACACAAAAGGACCATATACAGGTGCAATTAATCTGGTCAGACCAGACAACCGCCAGATTAGTTCGTTTGCCATCACTGGCAAACTCACCAATCCTTAGGGTGAATATCTCCCCGCAAATGCGTGAGATACTCCAATCGAATACGAGTTGCTTTGACTTGTTCAGGTACTCGACAACAGTTAAAGTTGTCCCTCATGACAAACAACAAAAATTCCGGAAGTCGATACTTCGAAGAAAAGCTGAACTAGACTTCATAAAGGGTGAAAGGATACTGCAAATTCTCCAATAATGAAATTGGTCATGTGAGACTAGTCTTTTCAGAACCTGGGTTTTATTCATTCATTGATTCATTCAACATTCGCTGCCACATTCATACTACACATACACACTAATGTCTATTCAGGTCCCTGGTAAGGCTTTAGGTCCTTGACGTGAAATTTGCCTAGATTTTTACCCTCAGAATCACTCAGCTCGTACACCAATTTAGAAATAACCCTTTTAACCGTGCAAAGAGTGAATTTTGGTGCTAGTTTTGATGCAAAGTGTTCACCTTTGTTGGAAAGTACAAAGTTTCTCTTCCAGACGCGGTCACCAAGGTGGTAGACGTCACTGGGTCTTTTACGTAGATTATAGGTTCTCGAATTCTTAGCGTACGCCTCGGAAAGTTTTCGTCGAACATCAAGGTACATCTGAGGAAGTTGCTCAATTTCCTCACAATAATCTATCCGGTTAATATTATTCAGGTCGAAATCCGCAGAAGATCCAACCTTCCCATAGTAATCTCCTTTAGCAGGAACGTACCTACCAAAATTCAAAGTCGTAGGACTAACGCCAGTTGCTTCATGAACGGCTGTCCTCAAAGCAAACCCTATTTTGTGGATTTCCTTATCCCACTCACGGTGGTCATTATCCTTCAAATAGGAACGAATAGCAGTTTCGAGTACTCGGTTAACACGTTCAACAGCATTGACCTGTGCGTGATACCGCGCATTATAATAAATCCTAATATTATACCTATCAGCTAATTGCTTGAAGATATTGCTGGTGAACTGCACACCATTGTCGCAAGCCAATACTTGTGGCGAACCATATATTAATATAACTTGTTCCTCAATGAACTTTACAATCTGAGGTGCTGTCGCCTGTCTCAGAGGATGAACAAGACAAAATTTAGAAAAATAGTCTGAGACTAATAACACGTATGAAAATCCATTTTTTGAGCGTGGCAAAGGTCCAAGCAAATCCACCGACACATACTGCCAAGGAAAACTCACTTTCTTGGGCTGTCCCATAAAACCTGGGCGAGCAGACGAGCTTACCTTTTGCTCACTACAAACATAACAATGTCTGACATACTTCCTAACGTCCTGTAATAATCTGGGCCAAAAATATAACTCGCGAATTCTATTAACAGTCTTGTAAACTCCTAGATGTGCAGCCTGTGCATCATCATGACATTCCTTAAATACCGACAGCCTTTGTTTCTTAGGAACCACGATTTTCCACTCAGGGAAATTTGTAGAAAAGCCAAATTCCACTGGTATATGTTTATACAGAACACCGCCGCGGACATCAAAATCCGGGTAATTTTCAGGAGACTTCAGGACCTTTTGAATCAGTGTTGCATACCAAGTATCTGCCTCGACATCTGTCTGCGAAATGGCAATAACATTGACCTCTAAAGGTGCTCTCGAAAGTGCGTCGGGAACCGTGTTCAAAGCACCACGTCTGTAGACAATCTCCATGTCGAACATGCTAAGGCGCATCGCCCAGCGAGCAAGACGACCAGTTGGGTTCTTCAAATTACTCAGCCACAATAATGATCCGTGATCAGTAATGACCTTGAAGTGTACTCCGTCAATATACGGGCGAAATTTGTCAACTGCGAACAGGATACTAAGACACTCCTTTTCTGTTGTAGTAAATTTTTTCTCAGATTCTGAAAGAGATCTGGAAGCGAACGCGATGATAAATTCTTTACCGTTAATATTTTGAGTAAGAACACTGCCAACGCCAACATTTGACGCATCGCACTGTAGAATAAATTCCTTAGAGAAGTCAGGTGAGGCTAAGATGGGAGCGGATATTAAGGCTTCTTTTACTCTGCAAAAAGCGGTGTTGGCTTCCTCAGTCCATTCGATTTTTTGCGATTTGCGACGTCCTTTAAGTAAGGCGGTAATAGGCGCAGTTAAAGAAGAGTGGTCTTTCACAAAACGACGATAATAACTGATGAGTCCGATGAAACGCTTCACCTCAGTAGCTGTTTTGGGTACTGGGTATTCCAACATAGATTTTATTTTATCTGGATCAGTTCGAAGTCCATCTCGATCTACCATGAATCCTAGATATTTCAGACTTGGACGGCAAAAAGAGCATTTTTCCAAGTTAATTGTGAGCTTAGCCTCACGAAGTCTTTCAAAAACATTATTAAGAATTTCGATATGCTTATCAAAGGTAGGAGTGGCGATTATCACATCGTCCAGATAAACAAAACAAAAAGGGTCTAGTTCGGGCCCGAGAATACTATCCATTAATTTCTGTTGGGTCTGTGCAGCATTGCAAAGCCCAAACGGCATAACTACAAATTCGAACAATCCTCGACCAGGAACAACGAAAGCAGTTTTTTCACAGGACTCAGGGTCTAGAGGGACCTGCCAAAACGCAGATTTAAGATCTATGCTAGTTAAATACTGTGCACCGGATAATTTCCTAAGTATGTGGTCGACGATTGGTAGAGGATAAGCGCACTTCTTAGTGACTGAATTTAATTTTCTGCCATCGAAACAGAATCTCGGTTCACCATTGGATTTCTCAACTATGAGTACTGGACTCGACCAGGGACTCTTTGAAGGACGTACTACACCAAGTTGCAGCATTTTGTCTAACTCTTTATTAAGTATTTCTAACTTGTAGGGGCTCATCAAGTGATGTCGTTGTTTAATTGGATCTGCCATGCCCGTATCTATTCTGTGGACTAGTTTGTTTGTCCTACCTAGTTTTGAAGTCGACAGTTTCCTAAATTTATCAATGACTGCTTCAAGTTGTGACAGTTGCTCTTCAACTAGCTCTGATTTGGACTGAATTCGATTGATAACATTTATTTCGCCCACGCCAGACTTTGCTACGGTTAGATGATTTTTCCCGATATGACATGAGTCGCTATTAAAGTCCAGAGTAACATTGAAAATCCTACAAAAATCTGACCCCAATATAAGATTATGTGAGACAGTTGGCACTACCAAAATTCTCAAGAGTTTGACAGTATTGTCAACCTCCACGGGCAAATTGACATAACCCACAATTTGTTGAGCAACTCCATCAGCTGTGTTGATGCTCGAATCCGAACAATCCAAAATTGTTAACCCAAAAATTTCTAATAAGTGCATTCCGCTTCCTCCAATAACACTATGACTTGCACCACTATCAACTAGACAAGTTATTTGCTTTCCAAGAATTTTAACATCAATAAAAGGCCTAAAATCATTTTCCTTATGAACAAAAATCGTATTAGCTTCTTTACAGTTAGAAGAATGCTGTATGGTTACTTTGGTTTTATACATCTGGCGCACCTTGTCTAACCAGAGTTTCCATTCTGTAGAAAATGGTGACTTCGTTTTAAAATTATTTGAAAGATGGCGAGTTTCAAGTCCAGCAAGATTCATTTCTGTTTTTCTCATTTGGTTATGAAAGGTCTTTGAAACTACATAGGGGGCACACCGACCTACCTTGTGTTTCCCCTGTGCTCGTTTTTTGAGCAGGACGGACAGTTTGGGCGAATCACTCCTGGCTTACCGCAACCAAAACAGAAAGGTTCTTTTCGTTGTCCATTAATATCATTTCTTTGGTTAGAAGTACTCGATCGATTATTATTATTATTATTTATAGGTTGAAAGGACTGATTATTATTCTGAAGAGTAGCCACTTGTCTACTATTGTGTGAAAAATTTCTAGAAAAGTTATCTGAATATTGTTGTCTATTATTTCTCGAATTATTCCTATTAGAATTTGAACTTCTATACCTATCATTCCTATACACGCTGTTATAGACATTACTCGTGCTAGCTCTCGGTTCACGGTGATTGTTATCGAAATGATTATGACAATTTGGGCAAGAATTATCAGAGGTTGAATCAGCAGCCGAAGAATATGCTAATCCTGGTTCAAGAGTCGAAATATTCCTTCTTGGAGGAGGTTGGTATTTTAGTTGGACTAGATTTGCGTCCTCTAAAGCTCTACATACTTCTAGAAGTTTATTAACATCATTTATCTGCTGTAAGGCAATATGTGATTGAAAACTAGGCAAAATATTTTTCTTAATAATTTTCAGTTTATCATGTTCTGGCGGTTCATTAATTAAGCAGCTGAATAAATTTTCCATTAAAGATAAATAAACAACAATACGCTCATCTTGACCTTGAGTTCGGTGACGTATTTCTTCCCAAAGCTGATCATCATAATCAGGAGGTAAAAAATCTCTTTTCAGCGCGTCTACTAATGAATCCCAGGAATTGAAACGATTTTGTCTAGACTGAGATCTGAACCATTCCCTGGCAACACCCTCAAACAAATCAGAAGCAGACTGGAACAAGTCCTCTTTCGTACAACTTCTCGCAACTCTCAACTCATCCACACGCTGTAAGAATGACCTAAGTGATCCTTTTCTTAGTGTACCATCAAATGTTATTCCCCACTTATATGCAGGTACCGCTTTTGGAAGGTTATTAACTTGTGGACCTAAGTGCAAGTTAGGGAGGTTAGCAGCTTGTCCTTTGAGAAATTGTTCACGTATTTCGACTAAGTCTTCTTCAAGTGTACTAATTAAAATAATATTATCTCCTCGATAATTTGAAATTTCTAAGTTCTCTGTATCATTTGGAATTCTATAAAGACGGCCAAAAATGTGATTGATACGACTTCTCACTCTCTTAAAGACTTCCTCATTCATACCATCAAAGTTATTCACTACATCCGTGATAGATTCAATACTTTCATCGATTGCTTCCCGTTCATTCTCAAAATTAAAGTTAGGAGTGGTATACTCAACATCAGATCTAGAAAGATCACGTCTAATTTCCCTTCTCAAAAATTTTCTTTTTTGATCGGTATCAGCTCTATCAACTGCAACACCCCGTATAAAAAGCTCATAGTTTAGTTCTCTAGTCCTAAGATGAACAGGATCTATGTTGTAGTTAACCCTCATGGTTCAAATATTCAAAGTATGAAATGACCAAAAAATTCTGAAGTTAATCACTCGGGACAACACCCTGTACAAGTACTAAAGCGTAGAGTTTCTTGTTAACAAGGAAACTCAGTAAGACTTGTGGAAAATTGAAAACCAGGTAGATTTGTTTGCAGAATAATGCCACTGGATCACAACATGCTAATTTGCGCAATGCCCTGTATAATCAGTGACTCAATGCTAAGTGTACCTAATCAGGAAGTACTGGGATAATTATTTCATGAAATCAGAAATATGAAATTTGTAAAGAAAATCAATTAATGAGGTTAACTTACCCAATTAACTTTGATCACCCTGTATAATGCAAATTCTTGAGACTTATTCAACAACCAGAAAATATTTCAAGAAACAAAAAATTTCAGTGCTCAGTTGAATAAATTACTTACCAAAGTATGTACATTGAACACTCTGGCTCACTGCCTTCACCCTGTATATGATATTTTCCAAATAAAAAGATATCAGGAAATTGGAAAATTTTACAAATAACTGTAATATTTTTGTTTTGTCCAGGAAGAATAAGGAAGGGTTATGGGGAAATTTACCTTGCTCCGGCTATGAAATTTTAATGAGAACTTTTTTATATAAAAAACTAAAAGAAACTATCAAGGCCTTCCACGTTGTGCGCCAATTTTATGTGACGTAATTTCAATAAGAGATGAAATTATGGCCTCACTACACGGTTGCTCTTCAGTGGTAGAGATGGTCGTGGATTTAATTTCATAAAAATAGGTAAATGTGGGCGCCACCCAGTATTATCTGGGAAGGAATAGGGTGAGACAAAACAAAAATATCAACAGTACTGGAGTTTTTCTAAATCCATGCTATAATGACCGAATTACCTCAAAGTTACAATAATATATCATATGTAATATTCAAATTTAAATTGGACCCAATTCCTGGAGTATTTAAGAATTAACTTTAGCTTAAGAATTACTGAAATAATCTGTTAGTATTTAATCTTATGAATAGTTGCAACAGTTTTGTTATCTTTTATGATCCAATAGTATACAAAACTGTATTAGTCAGAATTCGTTAGTACAAATATATACTAAGATAAGCAGTACTTAAATCTTAAACTTAGCCTCACTGTGGCTTCAAAAGGAAACATTA